>CM023490.1:67119591-67440537 GCA_013339685.2 Hyalomma asiaticum | reverse complement strand
TTGGGTTTTTTGTGAAATTTTGACTCGATCAGAAGTCGCACAAAATGCGTTTTCCCGCATCGTAGAGCATTCCTCTACTTATTGCGCGCCTTCCTGAATAAAAATACAGTCTCTCAAAATCTTGCCCAAAATGCAAAAAAGGTAAGACTATAGTATTGGGTTTTTTGTGAAATTTTGACTCGATCAGAAGTCGCACAATATGCGTTTTACCGCATCGTAGATCGTTCCTCTACTTATTGCGCGCCTTCCTGAATAAAAATACAGTCTCTCAAAATCTTGCCCAAAATGCCAAAAAAGGTAAGACTATAGTCTTGGGTTTGTGAAATTTTGACTCGATCAGAAGTCGCACAAAATGCGTTTTACCGCATCGTAGATCGTTCCTCTACTTATTGCGCGCCTTCCTGAATAAAAATACGGTCTCTCAAAATCTTGCCCAAAATGCCAAAAAAGGTAAGACTATAGTCTTGGGTTTGTGAAATTTTGACTCGATGAGAAGTCGCACAAAATGCGTTTTACCGCATCGTAGATCGTTCCTCTACTTATTGCGCGCCTTCCTGAATAAAAATACAGTCTCTCAAAATCTTGCCCAAAATGCCAAAAAGGTAAGACTATAGTATTGGGTTTGTGAAATTTTGACTCGATCAGAAGTCGCACAAACTGCGTTTTACCGCATCGTAGATCGTTCCTCTACTTATTGCGCGCCTTCCTGAATAAAAATACAGTCTCTCAAAATCTTGCCCAAAATGCCAAAAAAGGTAAGACTATAGTATTGGGTTTTGTGAAATTTTGACTCGATCAGAAGTCGCACAAACTGCGTTTTACCGCATCGTAGATCGTTCCTCTACTTATTGCGCGCCTTCCTGAAAAAAATACAGTCTCTCAAAATCTTGCCCGAAAATGCCAAAAAAGGTAAGACTATAGTATTGGGTTTGTGAAATTTTGACTCGATCAGAAGTCGCACAATATGCGTTTTACCGCATCGTAGATCGTTCCTCTACTTATTGCGCGCCTTCCTGAATAAAAATACAGTCTCTCAAAATCTTGCCCAAAATGCCAAAAAAGGTAAGACTATAGTATTGGGTTTGTGAAATTTTGACTCGATCAGAAGTCGCACAAACTGCGTTTTACCGCATCGTAGATCGTTCCTCTACTTATTGCGCGCCTTCCTGAATAAAAATACAGTCTCTCAAAATCTTGCCCAAAATGCCAAAAAAGGTAAGACTATAGTATTGGGTTTGTGAAATTTTGACTCGATCAGAAGTCGCACAATATGCGTTTTACCGCATCGTAGAGCATTCCTCTACTTATTGCGCGCCTTCCTGAATAAAAATACAGTCTCTCAAAATCTTGCCCAAAATGCCAAAAAGGTAAGACTATAGTATTGGGTTTTTGTGAAATTTTGACTCGATCAGAAGTCGCACAATATGCGTTTTACCGCATCGTAGAGCATTCCTCTACTTATTGCGCGCCTTCCTGAATAAAAATACAGTCTCTCAAAATCTGGCCCGAAAAGCCAAAAAAGGTAAGACTATAGTATTGGGTTTGTGAAATTTTGACTCGATCAGAAGTCGCACAAACTGCGTTTTACGGCATCGTAGATCGTTCCTCTACTTATTGCGCGCCTTCATGAATAAAAATACAGTCTCTCAAAATCTTGCCCAAAATGCCAAAAAAGGTAAGACTACAGTCTTGGGTTTGTGAAATTTTGACTCGATCAGAAGTCGCACAATATGCGTTTTACCGCATCGTAGATCGTTCCTCTACTTATTGCGCGCCTTCCTGAATAAAAATACAGTCTCTCAAAATTTTGCCCAAAATGCCAAAAAAGGTAAGACTACAGTCTTGGGTTTGTGAAATTTTGACTCGATCAGAAGTCGCACAATATGCGTTTTACCGCATCGTAGATCGTTCCTCTACTTATTGCGCGCCCTCCTGAATAAAAATACAGTCTATCAAAATCTTTCCGAAAAGCCAAAAAAGGTAAGACTATAGTATTGGGTTTGTGAAATTTTGACTCGCTCACGTACCCCAGGTACGTGAGCGAGAAGCGGCGTGCAAACGTCGTCAACGAGACGCGGCTCCGGACGCTGCTCGTGGACGCAAGCGCCCACCTTGGTGCCGTCCAATACGATGGCACCAAGCAATAAAGACACACTTTAACATTACACTCCTTGCCTTCGCTTCTCCTTCATTCAATAAATAAGAATAATAAATACGAAATAACAATTAAGCATTCCAAAACCATACCCAATTACGCAACATTCACGCGATACCCCCACCACTCTGCGACGCATTTACTCGAGTTCCCCCCGTGGGAAGATGCGGGCGGCATTTTTTTGTAATTGAGCAGATCATGGCCAGGGCGCAGGCCTCGTAATCGTTGTTAGGAGACTTCTACCCACGGCCACCTCCTATGCGCTTGCTGGGTTGAGCTAAGTTGCTGGGTTGAGCTAAGCTTTCGAAGTTAAATTTACTGTTCGTGTTAAGGGTTCTTTATCTCGGTCAGCGTCAAATATAAAACAAACAAGCAACTTTGCTTTGCTTTTTATTTCGGCGTCACAATATCGTTTAATTCGTTTGAGCCTATAGCGCAATGACATCCCAGGAATTACCATATGAGGCCACCATTTCAACCACATGAGACATAGTCCACATAGCTGTGTGCATCTGACACATTTAAATGCTAAGAAAAGGTGCATGGCAGTTCGCCCATTTTGCTGTCCGTTGCTGTCATAGAAGAGGGACTTTGAACACTTTTGCTGTATATTAGATCGTATGGCAGCCATGAAAGTAATATCAGGAAAGGTCGAAATCAAAACAGCTTTTGTGAAACTGCTGTACGCACCCCTTTGCTATGTCTGCAATGACATTTTAACGACCATATTCGCTTTTAATCCTTTGTAGCTGAAATTCGATTGAAGGTAAACAACTGGTCGTTACAAGATGTGATGGGCACGATCACGGTAGTTCAATGCAAGAAAAAAACGTGCTTTCCCCCTTTTAAAGCAAGGGTTATTAGGCAGTGAAATAATTATTCCATTATTATTTGATAGTATTGCCAATATTATTGGCTAAGTTATTGCTTAAAACGTCATTTTGGTGGTATATCGCAATAGCGAATGGTCAATATCAGAATATTACGCACAAAACTAATGTGAATGCCACGTCCGTGCGCTGTGGAGGAAGAGGCTTCCTCAGCGAATCGTGGTAACCGCGGAAGTAATTGTTTTTTTTTTTTTCATTTACACGTATCCTTGTTGTTTTAAGTCTACCAACTTGTAAGAATATGTGGAGGAGATGGTAAGCAAAAGTTCCAGCTAAAGAACAAGCTTCTCGTCCTACCACAGTGTTGACCAGCGATCATTGAAGTTGCTGATCGCCCCGCCACGGTGGTCTAGTGGTTATGGTACTCGGCTGCAGATCCGACGGTCGCGGGATCGAATCCCGGCCGCGGCGGCTGCATTTCGATGGAGGCGAAATGTTGAGGCCCGTGTGCTGTGCGATGTCAGTGCACGTTAAAGAACCCCAGGTGGTCGAAATTTCCGGAGCCCTCCACTACGGCGTCTCTCATAATCAGAGCTGATTTTGGGACGTTAAACCCCACAAATCAAGTTGCTGATTTCAGTGCGCTTTCTGCATGTTTGTATGGCGTCCTCTCGCGGTCACGGGCACGAAACAAGATGTACGACGTCATACCAAATCCGTCGTCAGCTGCCGCAGCGTTTCTCGATAGCACAACGTGGACGGGCAGGGACACAGATAGTGAGCGTTGTGCTTATTTTCAATTTGAAACGCTGTATCCGCTTCTGGAAGGCCTCGCCGGCTTTGCAAACTCGAACAGCGAAATGGGAGTCACCCGGCAGAAAGCTTTTGGGGCCTAGAAGTGGGAACAAATGCGCCCTAACGCGAAAGGCGAAGCAAACGCTGCACGCTTCCCATATCCAGTTGAGGAGTGCAATCCGGTTTATTCGAGACGGCGTGTGTAAAGTGAAGGTAAGTCGCGTGAAAACATATGACACCTGCATCCGAGAGAGCCCGCGGGCCTGGCTCCCACAACACAATACACAATACGGCTTCACCTCTCGATGCTGTGGCTAAGCTCGCGCTTGCGTCCGATGTAAAAGACACAAAGAGAGAGAAGAGGGGAAAAACAGTGAGCCATATATTGTCAGGTGAACAAGAACAAGAATGGCAGGGAGGTTAACCATAAAGGCGTCCAGTTGGCTACCGTCACTACGGGAATGGGAAGGGGGAATAGAAAGATGAGAGAGAGAGGAAGACACAAAGCTCTGTCGACTCTTTATACATGTACTGTTTTTTGTTACTTGCCTCCCCCTTTTGCGTCTCTCCTCGCAAAAGTAAAGGAGTCTCTATGGTGCACTGTAAGTTCACGGACGTGCTGTTCTCTTCAATGCGCGGAAGGCACCCAGGCGGAGTGCGGGGACGCGGCATGAAAGCACCAGGGATAAACATCTGGAGGACATAGCCCGCGGCCTGCGGCAATGGGCGGTACTGTTACTGCAGTACTGGGCCTGCGATACCACTGGCGCAGTAACTAGTAAAGCCCCTCAAAAACAAGTCTGCAGGGTTGTGAGCAAGGTCGTGCTGCCTGCTAAGGTGCTAAAAGATGCGGCGATACCTGTTGCTGACCCTTTGTATTTGTGTTATCGCATTGTTTATCGCTTGTCCCCTTTCCGTTTCTCACTTCGAAAATGAACGAGTCGTCTTGGTGCGCCGATAGTTCACGGACGTGTGGTCCCTTTTACAACTCGGGAAAGTTTCCCTCCGAATACGCATAGAGAGAGATAGCTAGAGCTCAATCCGTGTTACTGACAGTAGCATTTGTTCAAGCAACGGAGCACCTGTATACCTGGCCGCCGTCACGAATGGATGTACAACACAAGGATCGATGAAAACGCCAAGCGAGAAGCAGCTAGAGGAATTCATCGCAGGAAGTGAATCGGGGTGTTCTCTTACAACAAAGAACGAAGAATAATTCGGGAATGATGTATATATGCGCGATGTGATGTTTAACGAGTTGAACCACATGTCAACTCACGGAATTATCTGAAGTATTCGTCCTCCATCGCTGAATGGTGCTACTATTTTCATCATCAGGCGAAGTGCAGGCACGCTCTGCCTAGCCGGGTGAGGTTCATTTATTTTGAAGTTCGGAGTGATCGTGCGTAATGCCGGACCTCTGATTTTGCGTATCGCTGTCGTCGTTACACAAACTGTTCAACCACGGGAGCGCGCAGCAATGGTTTTCTCTGAAATACATGCTCTCATGTGTTCGGCGCGTGCCCCTCGCTGATGAGGCCGTGTCAGATAGGCAGCGTTATCCTGCCTGCACTGTGCGTGATGCGAGAGAACTTCACGCTACCAAAAATGCGTGTGAGGATGGCGTACCAGCATAGCTGGCGCCGAGTGTCATTACTTTCATTATTGGGTACACCGTTACGCATTGCGCGCCGCCTGCGTCTTCTGCTACGACGCCGTACAGGTCGTTTGCGCCGGTTGCGGCGCATACGCACTTGGACCATGCAAAAGGCGGACTGGAAGGACGTTGCCTGAAAGGGTTACTATCGGGTTTTGACAGCCAGGTCTTCCTTCCATGACATTGCACTCCAGGAACACCCCGGCGTAACCAGGTTATACGAGATACTCGACTAACAGGGTGATCTCGGCGTACATCAAATGGAAATAATAGTGAAACAGCCTTAGCAGTGTCGATTAGCAGACCTAGCAAAGCGTTGAAGGGATGCTGCAGCGCATCTGTTGCATCAAGTACTTTCCTTGGTCAGGAGAAGTGACCCAGAATTACTACCTCAAGTACCAAACGAGTCAGCTTGAGTACGCCAGTCTTCGTGAATAATGTGAGCGTGCTTGCGCCTAAAGAACTGAATTTTTCTCTTTCGTTGCGAGAACCTAGAAAGAGTGGAATCTTTCACCTAGCACCAATGGTGTCAACTCTGCACTTGAAAACGTCCGGCCATCCGGTTGCTCTAACAGGTTGCTCTAACCTCGCAGCGCTTGTAATTTCGCACTATAATAAATAAATAAATAAATAAATAAATAAATAAATAAATAAATAAATAAATAAATAAATAAATAAATAAATTTCCTGGTGCGTGGGTTCCATTTCCGTCTTCTGGTGTTCAAAGAGCAAGTCCGAAAACTAATAAAATTGGATGCAATTATAGATCTAGGACACAGAGGTGGCCTAGTGTACTAATCATGGTAGACTGTGGCAGCGTACACCAGACGAAATGACCAACACATAAGTCACTACACAGAACGTAATCGGGCTTTACGGTTGCAATTATTTTCACAATGGTTTTTTGATGTAGTGTGCGCCGCCATGAGCTAACATAGACTGATGCTATCGCATAACCTCTCGCCTATCTTGCTTTGTAGGCGACCTTGGAGGTCACCATACCTGTGTAGCTCACGGGTGTGCTCGGATGAATTGGGCTTGCTCGTAGGTACACGCGCCGGTAGGCAGGTTGGGCAACATCCAAGGACCATAGGAACCGATATGCTTCCGCCTATGCACGAGTAAACACAACTCAAGTAGTCTAAAGAAAGATGATTGTTGCCTTCGATCAGATATGGTCACCTACGAGAGCATTTTGCAGCTTCAGCACTAAACATCGGCCATAGATATTGTAGCCGCCCCGCCACGGTGGTCTAGTGGCTACGGTACTCGGCTGCTGATCCGAGGGTCGCGGGATCGAATCCCGGCCGCGGCGGCTGCATTTCGATGGAGGCGAAATGTTGAGGCCCGTGTGCTGTGCGATGTCAGTGCACGTTAAAGAACCCCAGGTGGTCAAAATTTCCGGAGACCTCCACTACGGCGTCTCTCATAATCAGAACTGGTTTTGGGACGTTAAACCCCACAAATCAATCAATCAGATATTGTAGCCTGCTAATTGTGCGTCCGGTATTTCCGTCACGGCTTATGTTTGTTATAACTTGCTTAATTTGCATGAACGACAAGCGCCGATCCCTCTACTCACTTTTATTTTTTTTCCTCTCTCGTTTTTAGACGCAAGTGACTGGACACGTTGTGGAACTCTTAGTACAGCTGTATGTTGAAATCTGACTTGGGGACGTCTGAATGACAGGGCATACATATCGAAGACCACTGAGAAATTTTATCCATTTTATTCTTTGCATACCGAAAGCAGCATGCCATACCGCACGTATTTTTCGTTGTTTCTATTTTGCTACGAGAAGAACGAAAACGAAGCAGGCGAACTACAAATTATGCCATTTCACGCCATGGCAGCGAGTGGATCTTACTAACACCACCGGGGTTATATGTACAGAACTACCCAGTAAAGAGCAGACGGGGGAATGTACAGCCGCCGTCTTAGCTTGTGTACTCACCGCACGCGTTGCACGAAGAGTGTGCGTTAGCGCCATACTGACGGCAAGCTCATATATTTCAGGCAGGCACGTAGGCAAGGGGGGGCCCATGGGGGCCCGGGCCCCCCCCGAAATTTGTCAAGTCTGCCATTAATCCAGGGGTACACAGGCACAAGTAGCGCCGTGTGCATTCAAACAAACGAAACACAAACGATAGTAAAGGAACTCATTAAAAACAGCTACCCAAGAACCTTTATTCCGAAAGCACTTCAATTCCAAAAGCACGGCAACGCTTGCCGAGAAAGTCAGCGTCCGGCTCCTGAATCTACACCACAACAGAAACACCACACTCTCGCATTTGTCCGAGGCGTTAGCGAAACCGTCGCCCGTATTCTCAGAAAAGAGGGCATCCGAGTGACTCACAAGCCTACGAACCCATGTTCTCTACATATTGCCCAAGACCATCCACCGAGGGACAGAGCCCAAGGCATTGCATACAAATATACTTGCGCTGACTGCCATGCGAGCTACATCGACTAAACGAAAAACCTCACAGAAACCTTTCGACAGCACAGGAATGACCTCTGCTTGCAACAAATCGGAACCCGATAGCCGAACATTCCCAAGATAGCGACCATCGTATAAATATGCCTGACACAACGGTCATATACCAACTGAAACCAATTATCGGAAACATTCACTGCTTTGTGACTGTGGAAAAAGACCGAAAACTTCGCAAGGCGGGACATTTTAATATATGTATGACAAGCTTGTTGGAAACGAAATTACCAGAACGAACAAAATGTTGCCATACGGCTTTGAAACCAGAGAGAACGACGTTATCTGCCCGTACTTTGTGCGACTTTTCTTCGTCGCATCAGTCATGTTTAGGCAGGCGGTTGATTGGTTGTGTCGGGTTTTCTGGGCAAAAGCGACCATGGCTATATATTGCGCGAAAAGAAGATTTTCAACTACGGTCAGGGCGCTCGGTAGTTGGATTGTTTCAAGGAACAGCGCAAAGAATGACAGGACACACAGAAAATGATTACGTTGACTCCACCGGTGGATTCTCTGAGGAAGTGTCTGTCTTAACGAGAGGAGCGGTGTCTTTGTTGCTGCAGAGCTAGCAGGCGGTATAATGCGGGCGTCATTTATACAGTCGCGTATAGCGGCCGCAACTTAGGGAGCATTCAGGTGCTTTGTTTAGCTGATAGCTGCGCGGCGTGGGAACACGCACGCATAGGGCTTTGCCGCAGACGCAGAGTTTTTCCACGACCGGACGGCGGAAGCTAACAGAAAGCTTGGAAAAGGGGACTTTGGTATGGAAAGCGACGGCTTCGACGACCGATTAACCCGTTCAATCCCCCTGGCACCTCTGCGAACCCCACCACCCTTTATCCGCCGCCTGTTTCGTGGGGGCAGGCGCCCGCGTGGCGGAAGGAGTAAAAAGGGGTAAACAAACAAGGTAACCAGGGTCGCTTGTAGTTCTGCGGAAAGGTACTGTGAGCCACATTCATTCTATAGATAGATGACCTCAAAGCTTTCTCAAACGGCGCTTCGGAAACTATCGGAAAACACTGCAAAGTTTGCAATTTGTGTTGCCAAAGCACGCTTGCAAGGGCAAATTTGAATCTGTTCAGCCGGCCTTCGATTTTTTACCTTAAAGATTTGACAACAGCGCATATCGTTATGCTAAAAGGTGAATGGGAAATCTGGAAAACTGCATGGCAAGCCATGCAAGAGGAGGAACTTCCCCGTTCTGCCACGGGCGCTTTAACTGAATGCAACAAAGCCCTCTTGCCGAAATTTCACACACTGAAGATGTTGGCGACAATTCCAGTGAGTACAGCTGTTCCAGAACGCAGCTTCTCGACACTGAAAAGAGTAAAAATATATTTGAGGAACCGAACAGCTGAAGAGCGGCTTAATGGCCTGGCTCTTATGTCAATTCACCGGATGCAAGTCAGTGTCGACGAAATTGTCACTGGGTTTATAGAGAAAGCGCGACGCATGAAAATTGCAGGGTGAACCACTCTTTTCAGCCAAGCTGTATGGTCTTTCTTTTTTCTTTTGCATTGACTTTTACTATACTGTAAAACCACTCGCAATACCATTCTTTAATATTGCTTCCTAAAGCGAAGATTAGCGTTCTGCATCTTTTGTGTCATGAAAGCTGGGTGTTTCGGTTTTTTGTGGTTCAATAGAATTGTTTTCGCGAATATGTCTGTTTTTTCTTTTAAGAATTGCTGTCATAAAGTGGCTCACGTCCTTCTCGCACACCTGTAGTTGAGGCAAAGCGTGAGAAACTATCGTCCGACAAGTATTTTTTTTTATTTCCTGCACATCCGTAAGTGGGGCGCGTGATACCTTTGCATTGCTTTAATTTTTCTTTTTGTCGCTCCTCTTTCCCTCACTGACTCTGTATGGCCCTTCTTCGTCCAGATTACTTGGTTAGAAAGTATTCTTTCTCGTGCACACACACTGGCTTTACTGTAGTGTCAAAAAACTTGCTTTGCATATCGGATTAACTCGCCTCTTGGGCTATTGCACTCTGTTCTCTTTCTCGTCTAATAATTAAGCGCCTTCTATATTTCCGGGCAAGTTTTTTTAAGCATTGTATAATGATGACCATGCTGTTTTGAGGCTTTTGTCCGCCCCCCCCCCCCGCTTTCTTTCTGTAATACCCTGAAAAGGGCCTTTAAAGGGCAACTCCGGCGGTTTTTTCACCATGTTCTGATATCAATGTTTTCGAATAATAGTGATAGTCCTGTAGCAGCCAGGGTGGTTCAATTTGCTCAGAAACGCGCCAATAATATTAAATAACCCACCGAAAGGCGTGTTCAATCCGAAACCGAAACGGGTAGACCCTTCTTGCAGCGTAAGAGATGACGTCACAGCCTTCCCGCCGTCAGAAATATGGAGAAAAATGACAGTGGCGAAGTCATCCGACGATGTATTCAGTTATTTCACATTTTCTGAACTTAACAGCGACGACTTGAAAGCTGAAGTAGCACCGTTTTGCTTTAGATGGCACGCCTGCTCGAGTAGGCAGTGTTGAAGGTGATGACGTCAAAAACACGAGGTGGCCCGCAGGGGAACCCGCTAAAAAATTTAAAATTCGTTTCCAGGAAAACTAAATGACTTGCAACCGCCTGGTTTGGAATATATTATTACAGTGTCGAGGGGAATACATATTGAAAATTTCATTAAGATCAGTGGACACTGAAAAATCGCCGGAGTTGCCCTTTAAGGGTGAATAAATGATGATGATGATGATGATGATGATGATTATGGTTTTTGGGCCCTCCCCGAAAAAAAATCCTGGCTACGTGCCTGATTTCAGGGGCCAATTCCACTTGGCTTCTTTTTCGTGAGTCTTTTGTGCCATTCGCGGACCGACTTCGCTAGTGATATGTCCAGCAGCATAATTGGTTGAACTGTTGCCTTAACGACATTTCTAGCATAATAAGTTTTTGTTAACACGTGCCCCGTCCCTTACCGCTTACGTCGTAACAATGCGTTCCGGTTAAAAAGTGCGAAGGATGTCCGCTATGCTTTTCTTGGCTACACTGTATGTTCGCATTAGGTTGTAATTACCAAATAGGTGAGGCTTTGAGAATATTCCGAATCTGTAGTGTTACCACTCATGCAATAAAAATCACGATGGCGGCCGTGAGGTCTTTCCTTTTGGATAGGAAATCTCGTAGCAGCAGATACTCGAGGTTGTTTATACATTTGCGGATAATATTCCCCGAGGGCTCTGTCCCCTCCTAGCCCCTTAAAACATGTTCCTTTGGTGCGACCATTCAGAATGTGAGTCTTATGGAGTGCATGTACAACTGTCACGAAATGGCATTGCCTCTGGGCAGACTACTTGTACATTCACGGTATTCACGCACAGGCGACGTCAGTCGCTCTTCGACCCCTTGAGTTAAATCTGGGATGAGATCGCTTTCCGAGCTATGCACCATCGACTTGGTGCCTTCTTCTGGCGGGCGCCCCGCTGATGTTCTTGGATTACCGCAGACGCGGTGTTTTGGGTCCACATTCCAGGTACTCACAGTGGGGCACCGTTCCATGAACACTCAGCACGGGCGGACAGTACGCTTTTGTGTTGTCGGGACTCCTCCGCGTCGAGGTAGACGACTAATGCGTAGCGCACACCGCTTTGTTATGGCAGGCAAAACTCGTCTCGGGCACTTACGGCCTGTCAATCAGGCAAGATCAAGGAAGATGCCAACTCGGCGACCACGGGAAAGTGTTTAGCCATCACCCTCTCTCGTGCACTAATTGCGAGAGGAATATTTATGGGCGGAGCCAAAAATACAGTGCTCGAGTAAATGTCTACCAACACGCCCCAATTCCGCATACAGCGAGTCAGGGCAAACAAGAGCGTATTTAAGCGCGGAGTATTAATAGACAGAGTTCTAGTCGCTTGCCTGACAGTGCGTAGAAGCCGATCAACGTATCGCTCTAGAAGTTGTTAGCGTGGCTTTGTACCGGCGGGCTACCTAACCTTAGCCGTTTCGCCTAGCTGAGACGCGCGCTTACCGTCTGCAGCGTAAGCATCGAGACTTCTTCTCAAGTTAGCTGAACCTGCTCGAGATTGCCTTCAAGCACTAGCTCCCCGGAAACATGAGCGCTCTAACTCTGTCGACATCGAAGTTGTGCGAGAACTACGGATTTCTCGCACCCTATCGTCCATGGCCGTTCAACGCTGCTGGTCATCATCACGTATGCCATTACCTGTTTATACTCTTGAACTTTCTTCCTGAACTTTCATTAGCTGTAGTAAATTAGATTCCTGTACACTGATCACATCCTATTTGTTGTCTTAAGTTTCTTAGTTGTTTGTTATTTTTTCATGCTATTATTTTGTAAAGCTCCTTGATCGCTGTTAAGTGCTTAATTGTTAGTTTGAGTGGAGTATCGCTTGCCTTGTATTCTTTGTGCTGTCATATGACTATAGATTAAACATTATTATTTTGTGTTCCGAAACACGACTCCGATCCTTCCACAGTGTCGGCTTGCAACGGCACGGCCGAAGCTCGTGTCATTCCCTTCGCCGATTTCACGCCGGTCAAGCGTGAATGACGGCCCTGTAACAGCAACGAGCTTCGTTGGCCTACGTATAGACGCCTAGTACATTTTTCCGGGAGTGGGTGGGGGGGGGGGGGAGGGGGTGTTCAGAGTTACACGTAAACGTATGTTTCTTTTGGTGCTTCGGAAGAGGAACTCACAGACGCAGCCAACGACATTCGACAAGGCCACGCTCATTTGATGTGGGTATTGCCGAAATTACGCACGGTAGACTCAAATTTTATGAAATGAGCTCTGCAATGCGGTTTAATTCAGAAATACCGTCTACCCATAACAAATTCCGAAATAGAGCTGTAGGGTGCTCCGTTTTTATTAACGCTAATACAGGCGTCTTTTGTGACACCTCACGGTACACCAGAGTAGCTAGAACTTAGATGAGCATTGTATGTATGTGTTTGTTTTGCTCTTTCCGCACAAGGTACAATGCTGCATATACCTCGACTCTGTCATGAGACAATTGGAAATCTGTGTGTCTTTTTAACCGATCGACCATCTGCCAATCAAACCGTAATGAGCAGCGACTGGCCAATTTACCCCTCTGTCGCTTCTGCGGCCTTTGAAACAGTGAGTGAATTACCTACCCCATCATGTGATGAGGTGTCATAGCTGAATTGAAACACTGCACATTGAAAGACAATAAAAATTATATATATATATATATATATATATATATATATATATATGTGTGTGTGTGTGTGTGTGTGTGTGGTGTGTGTGTGTGTGTGTGTGTGTGTGTGTGTGTGTGTGTGTGCATGCGTGCGTGCATGCGTCCCAACAGTTCAGTAAAATCACAAGTCCAAGTATCTATAAACTTTTGCGTGTATCCTACTCGCGCGACTCAGACATAGTGAGAGGCTTCACCCGTGGCATCAGATATTTTGTGAATCGACAAAAGAGATAAACCCTGCTTTACCATCAAAGCAAAGCACCAATAAATTGCGATGACCACATGGTAAATGGCGGCGCCCATTCGGCGGTAATGTGGTATTAACTGAGGTGCGACATTGTGTCTGTGTTGCTATTCACGCCAACCAAGAACCAGAAAAGAACGCCCGTTAACTTCAGACTGCCTTTCGTCAACCACCACAGGCCGCAGCACATGTCCAGCATGCAGTGCTTTGCTCAATGGATGACCGGTCTCTTCTTTTGTTTCAGTGTTTTCTGGTCGGAATGCAGCAGCACCAAGTGCGAGTAGTGGTCGCAGTCGCCGTACACCTGTAGAAGTGCAAGCGGACGTACACGCTGATGAACGCACATTCGTGACACTGCGGGACTCAGCAGGGTTCTACGGACGGTCGGTCTCGGCAGACAATGATGGGAGCCGATCGGTACCCAGTGGGCCTTGTGCAGTAGTCCCTGCGCAGCTCCTTAAGCAGGCTGCGTTTGCACTCATTGAACAGGCTCAAGCAGCTTCCATTGTGGGCGGCAGCGACGTAGCGGCGCGGGCTGCTGGAACTGGTGCTGTGCGCGCCGTCGGCCAGCAGGCAGCTGACCTCGTCGTGCACGATGCTACGTACGCCTGCCGTTGCGGGCAGCTCATCTCGGACCGCCGGCGGTTCGGTGCTACCAGTGCTGGCGGCATCGGCCAGCGACGCCGCCGAACTGTCTGCTCCTGGCGCAGCGGAAGCCGGAGGAGCAGGAGGGTCTCCGCCTTCCTTGCCCAGAAGCCAGAACGTACGCATCTCTCCCTTGCCCTGCAATTAGTACATGTCCTCTAGATGGTTCCCGACAAGACAGTGGCAGTGTTCTAACGCGCTTCCAGAGGCCATGAGAGAACACGATGATAACAATGAAAGTACCCAGTATGAAAGCAGGTTCAATGGAACCTTGAGATACCGAGGTACTAAATGTGGCCGACTGGCTATACCTTTATGTGCGAAGCCGTGTTGCAAGATAGGACCTAAATTCAGCTGCGGAATTGTTAGGCCGTGTTGCACGGTAACTTTCTTCAACAATTATTCACTGTTACAATCAGTCACACAAACCACGCTTATGCCATGCCACGGTGGTCTAGTAGTTATAGCACTCTGCTGCTTGTTTAATGGTCGCGGGATCGAGTGCCTGCCGTGGCGCCTGCCTTTCAATGGCGGTGATATGTTGAGGCCCGTCTACTCTGCAAAGCCACTGCACGTTAAAGAGTCCCAGGTGGGTGAAATTACCGATGCCTTCGACTACGTCGTCTCTCAACATCATATCGGATAGCCACAAAACACTACTCAGAAGCACAAGCAGAAAGTGAACCATATATACAAGTTCATTCGGTACGTTGTTGCATACAAGAGACGTAAATAAGATTAAGACGATGTAAAGTTATATAAATTTTCACAATACTACGTAGAGAAAAATGAATTCCCGAAGGTTTTTCCAAAGCACTAACGCCTTCAGACATTTGTGGGAGAAGTGGTCACGGCAAGTTGTCATATACTCGTGTGAAACGAACAGTCGTTCTTCTAATGCTGGGATGAAAGAAGCGCACGAATAATAATAACAGTCATAACATACTACACGTTTATTTTGGAGAAGTTATGGGACATGCAAAATATCATCGTTGCGCGACACGCACTGGAGGACGCTTGTGACTTGTTTCTGACTCCGACAGGCCGCAGTGAAGTTTTCGGGTAGTGACACCCTAAAGTCGCCATCATTGTCACAGTTTACGATATATAAATATTAACACTGCAGAGATAATCTATTAATTACTCTGTAGGAACTATGTGGATGCACTGTCGCATGTATTCGGGACACCTCAGACCCGCGATATTAAACAGGATGCTTACTCCAAACTGCGAGCTGACAGATCAGCATGTCAGCGAGAACTGTTTCATACCAACAGGCACTGTCGATGGAGCATGTTTCTGTTGGATAGTTCCCATATGGTTTCAAGAATACGGACGAGTTTCCCAACAATAAACATCATTGTCTCTAACGGAACTTGCGTGTCGCGCCTATATTTCTGCCCAGATATTCACGTATTGCATGAGTGAGATATTTTTGCATGCTGAGACCAAGAATTGTTCACCCTGGAATTTGTGGCTTGTGAAGCGCGCTGTCGCGTTTTTCTTTCAGAAACGATAAGCTTTCCATGCGGAATATTGCTTCCATTGCCTGATTGATATCTGGTGTTTTACATCCCAAACCATGATATGACTATGAGATACGTCATAGCGCAGGACTCCGGAAATTTCGACTACCTGCGACTCTTCAATGCGCAAATTTCGACTGCCTGCGACTCTTCAACGCGCACTGACATCGCTCGCACACTACTCGGGCCTCACCATATCGCCTCCATTTAAATGCAGCTGCTGCGGCCGGTATCAAACCTGCGACCTTCGGATCAGTAGCCGAGTCCCATAGCCACTAGACCAGCGTGACGGGGTGCATTCATTACTTGAGGTAAAAAAACAACACTATATTTGTATACCAAATTAGTCAGTCCAGGCGAGTCTAGTATATTAAGACACCAGATGTATCGCAAGTATTGAATGGCAGCAAGACATACTTAAAATGCGTTGGTGTCTGAAAAAAAAATTGGGGGACTCATAAGCTCCGCCTTTAAGAGTTGAACGCGACAGCGAAATCCGACCCCTAGTGTGCACTTCAACCACTCAGTGCATACTTATTAATGTGTGTTGTTACACACACACACACACACACGCACAGACACAGACACACGCGCGCGCGCAACGTATCTATAGTAATGGTAGAGGTTTTCGATCTATTGAACAGCACTTTTATATCAACTTCATGAAAATTTTTTACAGTGATGTAGTCACATGGTCCTGTATTATGAACTGCGTGTAGGCGTGACACTTTTATTCGTAAATGGTCACATTCTGTCGTCCTTTGTGCGTTAACTATCTGGCAGCTGTTCGATTTGTTCTTCTGGAGACCTCTTCCGGCCAACCGCAACAAGCGTCGCCTTATGGTCGGTGAAAAGGCAACTACAGTACTTCACTTCTTCAATGGTGTCGTGAGAATTAAATGCTAAAAGAGTGGATGCAAAGCATCCGACGAGACCGCATATAGGCTCTGCTGTAGTCGAGACATTGCTTGATATGTCTTCCGCTAGATGGACATAGTTGTCCATTTTTGGAGCTGTTATTTTTCGCTCACGGACGATTTTTCGCTCACAAGAGACGCGTAAAGAGGCCGACACCGACGGCGGCATTTCTGCGGAACGAGCTCTCTAACGCTATCGCGTTAATACTGAGTAAACCGAACTCCCCCCCTACGGCGACCTGTAAATTTAAGAGGAAGCTTAAGACGTCTTATAAAGCGAAACTCACGGACATGCAAAGCAATTTGAAGAAGTCTCCCAAGAAGCATGGAAGTGGTCTTCGTGAATATACGAACATAACTCGACGCCTGTTTCACAATGCAGTTTATTCGGTTTTTCTCTATAACATTAGATCATGTAATGGCAGTCAAGGGTAAGCGAACCTTCAATGCCCTACTGCTGAGTAAATTACAAACTACGCTGACTGGGTAGAGCGTATAGTGCATAACAGAACTCTTTGCGAGGCTAGTACTTAGGCATTCATTTTCGCTTTAAGGCGCCAACGTTCACGAAGCACACGCGAGTACACAGGACAGAGCGCCACTGACGAAGCCTTACACCAGATTTTACCAACTAACCGTGTGTATAAATCTTTTAGATATGTAATTTCTTGATTGTTTTAACAGACGGCAGCTTAAGCTTTGCAAGTGCTCTCGATAACGGTTTATCCTTATTTAGACACCATTGAAAAGGCCTGGAATTTACAAGTGAACTACCCAGACGGCAACCATTTGCAGCTTTCAGACCTTAGCATGGAATTTTGCACAGATTCGATCTGTTGGGGCTGCGCCCCTCGTGCGAAAATGGGGCTTCTGCCGTCTGACTCCTCCCATTCGGAGCTAGTGAACGGGGGTTTTGCGTCACTATTCCTTGAATCCGGGTATCCACAAGATTCAGTCTAGTTTTCATAACCAGCTCGTCAGGCTGGCTTCAGCTGTGTTCTCTGGTTCGCTTGTGACTGGAGTCTCCCAAAGCCTCGTGCAAAAAATCAATAAAAGGGTCCTAGTTCTAGAACTGCGGGCTCTCGTTAGACCGGTCGGTGGCCGTGCCCTATGTGCACAACCTGGCTTATAACCTCAAGAAAGTTGCGAGCATGTCATAATCCTCCGCTTATCTTCTCGGTCCCCTGGGAACCTTGGACAGCTTTGCTCTTAAATAGAAAGGGATAAGAGGAAGAGAAAGACGCTGTGGACCTCAACATGGATTATCGTTCGTGCAACGTGCTGAAGGGGCGCTCTCTGATACTCGTCTCACATGCGGCTGTTTCTACATAGGGCAATCCGATCGATGTTAAATCAGCGGATCAGGGAACACGAAGGAAATATCAAGCAAATTAAAGAGGGACTAAATTTGCGTAAGTATATTAGGAACTGCCCTTCGAGCTCTTGTGGGCCACACTTTCGTGATGTGCCGATTATTGCCAGAAGCAAAGATAGTAAAGCCAGGGATTTGACGGAAGCCTTTTCTATAAACAAAAACAACGACCTGTGCGTGAGTTACACTTCTATAGTATTGTATCAATCAGAACGAATGTTCATTGAGCGTGCGTTGCCACATCACAACTGATATTAGCATGTATTTGATTACTGCCTTCTATGCTTGCACTTTTAGCCTTGTGTATAGTTACTTCCCTTTCTAATTTCAAGTAGGTTGTAGTTTGCATTTATTTCTTTGTCGTTGTTGTTGTTGATGTTTTTTTTTTCTGACGGAATGTATACCAGCCAATTGTCAATTGTCAATGTATACCAGCCAATTGTTTTTTGCCGTTTCTCTCACTCTGTTATCTTCCCAATTTGTTGTTAAATGTCCCCCTATGTAATACCCTCGTCGAGGGCCTTTAGGGGTATTTTGAATAAAAGTAAATAAAAAAATTATCCTGTGCGCAGACGCTGAAGGACAATATATGTGCACGTGCTTTTCTGCAAAATAAAGCAGTTGTCAGTGGCACTCCACCCTGTGTACTCACTTGTGCTTCATGTCTTTGGGCGTCTTAAACCAAAAATGTATTGCGTTTAACTGCGATTTAATAACACAGCAAATGAAGGAAGAAGAACATGAGCCTCTCCACATTCTTAGGTTCGCAGAAACATTTGCGAGATATGAGCCAAGTAGAATAAAAGTCTGCTTAAGGAAATGGTACCGCTGGCCACCTGCTCGACTGACCACGGCCTTCTAAACTCTGTGTCCACTGCCTACCTTGATGGGTATGAGACCACGCTCCACGAGGTAGTATCCGCCAAGCTTTTCCAGAATTTCCTTGCACGCCTCACTGACGTGTATCTTCAGGGCTGCAATGTTTAAAAGGAATAATCTCGTGTGACAACACTTTGCCAAACATGACGTATCACTCGAGGACATCTTTAGGAAACGTTCGCCGACGTAAGCATGACTAGCGCTACCGAGCACTCCCACGTTTGCCCATGCAGAAATAGCCAAATAACGTACACAGCGCAGGTTCTGACACAGCAGCTCATTTACAATAGTATCGCATATGCGAAGGTCATGGGTCTGATCGAAAGAAAAGGCGGAGGGCGTTTGAGCTTCACGTTTATCAATGGAATGCGATAGCGTTACCGAACCCCGTTCGCATCGGAACGCTATAGACCCTTTTCATAATTCGCAAGTGCGCTTCTCCGCACTGCACATTTGCCCTACTAATGGCGACAGCTGTCTTTATTTAAATGCTGTCGAAATTCAAGGTGCACATTCTGCTGCCCGATGTTTGGGAATGTTTGTATAAAAAGGGTTGCGTCGACATTTTACATGCCCTATCGCAAGCAAATTGCGCTTGCACACGTTGTTTTTCGGACTTGCAATGTCCCCATTAGTAGGGCAAGCTGCATTGCAGGGAAGCTTTTAAAGTTTATGAAAAGGGCGCACTGAGAACATTCATCAAAACCAGGGCCTCCTCTATAATACTGTATATACATATCTCTCTGCGCGGAGCTAGCGAGGAGGCGAACGCCATCTGTATGGCGTTTACAAAATTAACCCACCCAGGCTACGCCATGGTTTATATAGGTGGCGTTTCTGCTTCTTTTGTTTGTTTTTTTATGCGCCACGAGCTGCTCAAGCGCTACCGCTCTAAAAGCGGCGTCTTCGATCATCTTTCCTTCTTTTCCTCACAAGACACAGAAATGTGCCATCCACACTGCATAGATGCTCCCTAAGCACCCTTTCCCAGAGTCTTACTCTACTTGAACACTTCAGCAACTTTGCAGCACATTTGTTATGAACTTAAAGGAAGTAGGCGACATTACAGAGGTCTCTGGGTCATGTGCCTGCGCGTCCTGTCATGCAGGTCTCGTACATGCCGAACAAAGCTTCCTGAATGGAAGTGAAACCCCTTTGCTCGCACAAAATCACGTTACCTTACGCCCATATATACAGGTAATTTTATAAGGTTTCAAACCGCCTTTGACGTCATGAAGGTGTCAGGGCAGCGAAAGCTACAAGAAGGCACAATCCTTTTCTCGTACTTCGCGAATGCTCCTCCCGCTTGTCGCGCTGAGTTTTGTTGGTGCACCTATATGGCTAACTCCTGCACGCGCAAATCGGGCACCGTGGGGCCCGACAGGAAGTGAGTGAAATCGGCAGGGATAGTAGCAATCACCTTCTCCGGTGGACTCCATCCGGGAGGCTGTGTTTACAGTGTCACCGAAGAGGCAATACCTAGGCATCCTCAGTCCTACCACACCGGCTACGCAGGGACCTGCATAAGAAGTAAAAGGCAATAAGTTTCCAAATCGCGAGACGGATGATCAACAAGAAGACAGCGCCATTGGTTTGCAGATGATCCGACGCCGCAATTAAATCTTCAGGTGTAGCGATTTCCGCGAGGTCCTGCTTGCAGAAGGCGGCTTCGGAAAGACGAAAAAGAAAGGCCGCATAACTGCGTGCTTCCCTGCAAATGTTGTCGAAAGACGATAGTCTTCTGGCGGCCCTACTGCGCTGCGTGAGATATGGACTCCATCTGGCAGCGCCGTCGGGAAACATGACCTTGTCCAGAATCTCTGGGCAACTACCAGATGGCAGCACCAAATCGTCGGCAGAGGTCTTTTTCGTGCATAGCGCGGCATTTTTAGCGCAGCCTAACAAACACTACGGTCTTTAGAATTACGTATCTATGTATTTTCTAGTACAGGAATACACCACCTAATAAAGATGTGTTGATGTTGCGCCTCAGATATGCGCAATATTTGCTTTTTTGATCGACAATGTTCATAAGTATGAACGCAGCTACCAGTTCGAGATGGCTGGGCGTTAGGTAAGTGCTAAAATTTTGGCCGGGTGGCTGAATCGTGTGACAGCAGACAAAAGAAAGACCAAAATTTCTGCGTTCAAGTGTCCCAAGAAAGACTATCGTCTTGAGAAAGTACGCAGCTTCCGCTAAGTCGTGCAACGCCAGGTCACAGAAAAGGTGGCCGATAGTTTACTGAAACAGGTCACTTGACAGTTAAGTCATATTTTGGCGGCAACATGTCACAGTGCATGTCCTGCCTTGCTTGTGTCTCTTGTGTGTGAGTTACTGGGCACTGCAAAGAACTAACATCGTGATATTCAACCAACTCGCCCACCTACCAGTTGTCGCTTGACATTTCGTTACGTGAATTTAGCGTGAACAGGTCCCGTGATCACCCAAAATCACGTAACGCAATGTCACGCAACAAGTTTCCGCCTAAATTACGTAACGTTATATCACGTGACATGTTCCCGTCAAAAAAACGTAGCGAAATCTCACGTGATCTCACGTTCCCTACAATCCCGTTTCGAAATATCATGTGACATGTTTCCGCGAAAACCACGTAACGCATGTCAATTGACGTATCCCCGCCACGATGACGTAATCAAATGTCATACGACACGTTGCTCCAAATTCACGTCACGAAACGTCACGTGATATGTTCTTGCCAAAATCACGTAGCGCAATGTCACGTAGCAGGTTTCCGCCAAATCACGTAACGCAGTATCGCATAGTACCTCAAAAATTACGGACAGCTAAAAAAGCTTCCCTGTTAAAACTTGCAAAGCAGCTTTTACGGATACCTTAAGCAGCAAAGCTGCTAAAATGAAACAGAAACAAACTTTAATTCTCTAAAAGTGCTTGAGGCAAGCTGCGCTTCATTTACTGATTATGCGACTATTTTCAGAGGTGTTCGCTGATTCACTAGCAATAGAAAACGACCAATATTATTCGCCGTGTATTAACAGAAAGTTCAGAAAGCACTGGATGTATTGGCAACAACGCACGTCATTTGTGTCTCGACTTGCTGACATATCGTGGTCGTTCCTGGATGATTGGGAAGTTCCTGTGCTTCCACCAGCAAAAACAGCAGCGTATTAGCCCTAAATTTAGTAAACCAGGTACTTACACACTACTGAACATCCACATGCGTCTTCAAGGCGGCGCCCATTTCTGTGCCCTCACTGTTGAGCTATTTACGCCATCTATCCCGTCAATGAGCAGTCGTCCTTTCGCGTTTTGTGAAATGTCCGTTGGCTTTGAAGAAATGAACCGGCAGATGTCTCGTTGCCTTTGCACATTTTAGAATTTATTTATGAAATTACGAAAGGAATTATACTTCATTTCATTAGGCACCGTTAAATAATTAAGCGTTACTTCTGTAGACTGGGTACAGAAGTAAAAAACATTTTGTTTTTTGCTTGACTTAGGCCCTCAATTAAAACATGCAGACAAACAACATCATTAACGGTTGGTAATCATCGTCCTTTTTTTTGCGATAACTTTCTGTACTCCGGCAATTTTCCAAACGGTTTAGCAAATGCAATAATATCTGCGACTGACTGCAGTGCCTCGTCCTTAACGAACTCACACGCAGTGTGGACTCGTTTCTTGCTAAAACCTAGCCTCTACGCAGAACCCACGAACATTCGGACGCACACGTGCACAGATGCGTTAAAAGCTCCAAGGATCAATAACGGGAACATTGAAATCCGTTTTATAGCAGTAATACAATAACTTGCCCACTTCTAGGCAACGTAGCGTTAAACAGAAAAAGTGCACGTGTGCTCTATTACTGTACTCTCTGACTGCAACGCGAAACTTGAGGGCTAAGTAATGCACGTCCTCTCGCTTCTCCGTCCCAAGTTAGCGTCCAATCATCGTACTAATTGCTAACAATCATGTGCCAGACCCGATATCAACTTTAGAGGCATGGTTTTTATATACACGACGCGGTTATAGTGAACACTCGGAATTCTTGTCGGTTTACCTTAGGGTTCACATGTCTCTCTTTGTTCCCTGAGCACTGTACACAAATGCTAACCACTGTGTTAGGACTTGCTATTCTTCTAACAGCTAGGTATGCTGCAGACACAGAAAAAGAATATTTCAGAAGTACTAGAAGAATGTCTGTCTTCTCATGTTCCTAGTTAAATCAGCCTTCATCAACATACGACAGATACTTGCACAAATAGTCATGTGCTCACTTGATGGCGTACAAGAAACGAAGAATTCCAAGCTAGACTTACCAGAATGGATTCCCACGCGTAGTTGGAGCCGTTCGCCTCGACGGTGCCGGATTTCGAAGCACCGGATCGCGGCAAGCAAGTGCAGGGCCATGGAAGCGATCTGTCCGGCATGACGCAGCCCGTTGCGGAGGGGCAGTCCGCTTACCACCATGTAAGCGTCGCCGATGGTTTCCACCTTGTACACATCGTACGCCCCGATTATGGAATCGAAACAGGTGTACACGTCGTTCAGCAGTTCCACCACCTATGGGACAAAAAGAAAGACATAACGCGGAATAATGAACAGTGTGGTTCAGGGAGTAGCGCGGAGCTCGAAACAGTAAAGATGATGATGATTGTGGTTCGGTTAAGCAAAGGACGCTAATTTCTGAAGTTCATGTCGGGAGCACGGCTAAGCGCCCGTGGGGGAAGGGGACTGAAAGAGATAAGAAGGAGAGAAAACCCACAGTGGAAGGGCTCCGGAAGTTTTGACCAACAGGGGTTCTTTAAAGGGAACTCTGGCGGTTTTTTCGCCATGCTCAGATATCAATCTTTTCGAATGGTACTGAAAGTCCTGTAGTAGCCAGGATGGCTCAGTTTCCTTAGAAACGCACCAACAATTTTAAATAATGGAATGAAAGGCGCGTTCAAATGGAAACCCAAATGGCTAGACGCTTCGTGCAGGGTGCGCGATTACGTCACAGCCCCCGTGCCATCAGAAATATGGAGCAGGAAAGCCAATTAACTTGCAACCACCTGACTTGGTATATATTATTACAGTACTGAGGCGATGAACAAATCGCAAAGTAAGATTGAGAACAGGGAATGTCCCGGTAACCAACGTTTCGGCAAGCGGACTTGTCTTCGTCAGGGCGGCAACTGCCTTCTCCAGCGTTCGTTTATGTACGCTTTTGCACTCTCCCCCGTCCTCAGAAAGAGAGGAGAAGAAGAGCAGCACGTGCGAACAAAAAAAAAAGGGCGGGGGGGGGGGGGTGCTCCGGAAGTTACAGACGTTTCGAGAGGCCGGTCGCTTGCAAAAAGTACTCTAGGCATGCAGAGCCTTTTATGAGACATTAGGAGCTTCTTATGTCTTAGATTGTATATTCCGATTGTATATACTGAGGGGAATATTTAGTGAATATTTCGTTGAGATCAGTGGACACAAGAATCGCCGGAGTTGCCCTTCAACGTGCACTGGCAACGCACACGTCACGGGCCTCTGGCATTTTCGCCTCCATCGCAAATGCGACCGCCGCTCCCGGGATCGAGCCGGCGTTTTATAGGTGCACTCCCCCCCCCCCCCCCGCCCCCCTCCCCCCCAAAAAAGAAAGCGGTTCGATCCCAGCCGCGGCGACACATGAAGCCCCGTATTTACAAACAGCTTGAAGTATAAAGGAATGAATTGATACGTTTGTGGCCCAAGAACATGAATAAGAACGCAATGAGAATGATTGAGATAATGCGGGCGTCATTTCTGCGGTGTGTGTTGCTAACAGCAAATGGCCGATCGCGGAAGCAACCGGGCAAGTACGAGTACTGTAAACACTGATTTTCAGTAGAGAAAGAGAGAGGGAGAGCGAAAGAGATGACAAGCAAGCCATGGAGGTTAACCTGAAGCTGGCATCCGGTTTGCTGCCGAGCACTGCGACGGTCTTTTTTTATTTTTTTAGAGTTCACATGCCAAAACCAGCTCTGATTATGAGAGACGCCGTAGTGGAGGGCTCCAGAAATTTTGACCACCTGGGGTTCCTGACGTGCACTAACATCGCACTGGCGTGCACTGACGCGCACTGATATGGAGTTGGGATATCGGGTTGATAAAAGGGAGATAGAAGGACAGTGAAATAATAAAAAAAACAAAAGGAAGCAGGGAGAAATAAAAAAATTACAGCATATCCACGGAGTGAATGATGATGAGTGGGCGAAGCTCGGGAGGTTCATCGTAGATCGTGCCGAGTTCCGGATTAATTTAGTTAATGCGCACGCTACGAATCCTCATGGTTCAACTATGCACAAGTGAAATCTCCCACCGGCACTTCATTGCAAGTCAATCAAGATCCAGTGCCTATATATATATATATATATATATGGGTTGCCGGTGAACGCTTCTCCAACGCGAGCAGTCGGTATTTCTCTATCAAGAAACTCGCTAGGAGACGCTGCTTACGCAAACGTTGTCTCTCGCGGGTGAGGGCGCGTTCTCCTCCTTTGCGAGCTGGTAGCGTACCTCTAAGAAAGAGCGTTTCCATAGCCAACGCGCGACTTTCGCTCTCGAGCGTGCCTCCCGGCATGCTAAGGTCCCTAGATAAAAAAGTTTTTTATCTAGGGACCTTACGGCACGCGGGTTACGCCTGACGCCTGACGCGTGACGAGGTTAGACTAAGAGGAGCTTCGCCCCTAAAAAACGCAAACGCCAGCAAATCGTTCCGTTACAGACGTTTAGAGAGGCCGGTCGCTTGCGAAAAGTACTCTAGACATGCAGAGCCTTTTCTGAGACATTAGGAGCTTCTTATGTTTTAGATTGTATATTCCGACAGAGGTCGGGGGTCCAGCTGGTTAAACTCGCTGAAAAGTGATTGTCTTTGCGCACTGTACCGTGGGCATTCGCACAAGATATGGATCATGCTAGTATGTAGTCTGAAAGAGATGCACAAAAGGGTGTTTTGAATAAGGCTGCAATAAAATACTCCGACCGTTACATAGAGATCAGCGTTCATCAAGACATTACTTTTACTTGAAGAAGGGGTGCGATCAGACGTCCAACATGTCAAATCTTTTACCTACGGCTGCCAAACTATACATTACGGGACCTGCCAGGCAAGTAGCATTTGATAGAACTACATCAGCAACATTAAGAAATCAGAACGGCAGGTTATATGGGAGCTTCCATGAGTTTTTTTGTAAATGTTACCTGGAGCGGTGATGACACGGCCGACAGTGCTGTGAATCCGACAATGTCACTGAAGTAGATGGTGACGCTGTCGAAGCTTTCGGCCTCCACCCGCTCTCCTCGCTTCAGTTGCTCGGCCACCGACCTGATAAGGAGGAGAGGGTGGTGTGGCGCAGATGTGAAATTGTCAGGGTTGTCGGACTCGCGTGGTGAAATCCTCGCGATGGTGCACAGTAACCTCAGGAGTGAGGTCATGCTTGTGCCGACGCTTGATTTTACCAGCTTTTGTCAGCAATCTGACGGTTGGGTCGTTAGGTGTCCGCAGAAAAATATCATCACCGTTAAGTAGGCGCGCATGCACTTCTATGAAATGCCCAATGTGCGGCATTTGCGCCCACACTTCTCCAAATCATGCAATCGAGCGATAGTGTAGCCATTTATAGTACAACAGAGCAAGCGGGTAGGCGAGAAAAGTAGGGGCGGGGAGAAAACGAGGTGAGTGAGGTATAGCGTAGGCATGTACAGAGTAGCAAGGGATGGGAAAAGGAGGTGGGTGTGACGAGGAACGATGTGAGGAGAGAAAGCAGGGGGGGGGAGGGCGGAGAATAGCACCACTGTGTACAGTACGGTGTATCAAGGAACAGGAAAGCGAAGCGAAGGTCAGGAGGAGGGAAAGGAGAGAAGTAGCGTAGGATAGTCTTGCACAGTATCATGTAGCAAGGAGTGAGAGAGGGACGTGAGGGGGTGAAGGAGGCAGAGGAGGACGAGAACGCCACTAGCTACGCTCTGTATCCTCAGTCTTCGCACAACTAGTGCGTGTCTTGCCCGAACTTTTGTTCTTCATTTGGTATTGTCGACATACTCTTAATGGAAACGCGGACGGGGTGTAGCCTCTACAATACTCCGGCTGACATATATCTATTGATCGTTTATTTTCAGTAATATGAGCTCACCAGGCTGAGGGATTCGTGACACACTTCGCTTAACACATGCAGCCAAACGCGATATGCTGAAAGTAAGGGTGGTAAAGGTGACGAGGAAAGTTAGCCAGTCTGTAGGGGGCGTATCACCCAGAACCAGTCGTTGAATACAAATTGTTTGGATGCGTTCATGTGCTACATTATTTTTTACCTACATTAGTATTAGTTGTATGTGAATTGCTCGATGTTAAGTTCATTGTTACCTATGAATGACTTTTATGGAGTTTTAGCACGAAGGACATGCCTTTTACGCATTCTTATCCAAAATAAACCTGGATTCTTCGTGAGAGCGATCAGAGGAAAGGCAGGTACGTTAACCACAAATAAAACTTCTCTTTGCAACCCTGTACTAAAGGTTGGGAAAAGGGAATTAAAGAGGGATAGAAGAGCGGAGGCAAAGAAAGAAAAAAAAGGAGGGGGGGGGGGGCGGATAACGGGGCCATTAGAATCTTTCTCATGGGCCAACACCACGGATAAACGTCACACCGGATTCTTAGCGATGAAGATTCCCATAAGTGCTGTAGTACAGTTTCTGATCGTAAGAGCTTGGACCTGTCTGCTAAAAAGAAAATTTGAGTAAATCGACATATTCAAGCATGCAATTCAAGCATGTATTCAAGCATACAGAAGCGACCGGACGAAAAGGGTCGCGACAGAAAGCTGGCTGCGAAGGGACGGTCTCAAACAGTCGTTTTGGTAGAAATGCGACTGTCTCGAGAAGTCACCCACAGAGCCACTTTCCTGCTTAGCGTGAGGGAAGTACAAAAGCTGCTGAACCAATCAGCGCCACAGGAACTTGGCATCGAAGTACTTCTTTTTTCATCATTGCAGGTTGCGTTACCTCATCGGGGTTGTGCGAGCGAAATAATTTCTAGGGTTTTACGTGCCAAAACCAATTATATGAATGTGAGAGAAGGCATAGAGGAGGCCTTCGAAAATTTCAACCACAAGCAGGATTATTTAGAGGCACAGTGGAGCGGCGTCTAGTATTTTGCCTTTATCGAAATGAGGACGCCGCGGCAGCGATTCCATCCCGCAAGGTTCGCTCAGCGGTCAAGTGTCACAACCCCTAGACCACCGCACAAAGAAGCATAAGAGCCACTAAAGGATATTTAGATTATTCTCGCATAAATAAATTGTCGTTTCAAATAACCAATAACACCACTCTCACGACTAGAAGACACATTGTACGCTAGAAAATGCGAGATAAAAAATACAAGCGGCGACACCTGCTGAGACGTTCCCCCAATTATATGCGCGATGTTATAGATCGTCGACGGCGTCTATTGTGTCATACGAAACCATTTATGGTTAAAAAAGATATACGTTGCGTTCTAAAGAAGACAAAGACTTAACATGGAGTGTTTAACACAATACGACTGAGCTGTCGTGGCGAGAAATCGCATAAGAGGAACGGGGTTCGTGACATCATCTCTTCAAAGTGCTGGTGTGGAGATTCAAAGAAGAAACTACGATGAAATATGACCTTGGTTTTCTCTCCTCATAATAAACACGTGAATGGCGAAATTAACTACGGTAGAGTTGGCAATTAATATTCTATCAGTCTAAACCACTTTACCGTTTCACTCTAGAGTCCCCTTAAACGCATTCGCACTTGTAACGAAGAGCAACTCGTTGTCTCCGGTGAGAATACTCGGTGCCACGGGTACCTGGACGGCCGCGAGTATCGTACGTCCGTCATTACCGATGTAAAAGCTGCCCTCGCAGAGAGGTAGTTTGCATAAAGTTGAATGTTGGTCGAGGTGGTGTTTGATGATGGCAACGTGCGGGTGAAACATCGCGTCTTGACCAATAGAAACGAAGAACAAGGGAGCGTTCTCTTTTGCTTCTTCTCCTTAATCATCTCCTAGTAAAAATGGGTTGGTTGACCGCTATGCTACGGCGACCGCGGTTCCCACTAAAAGAAGACTCCAAATTCATACTTATTGAGCGGTGGCTGGATTTCGACGGATGGTAAAGGTTGAGGCCCGTAGTCTGTGCTATATCGGTGCACGTTAAAGAACCGCAGGTGGTCTAAATTTCCAGAGCATTCGGCCACGACGTGTTTCACAATCATAACGTCGTTTCGGGATGTAAAACCCCGTAAATTAATTAATTCATTACACTTATTTATTGAATCACATGTGGCAACCCGATGCATTCCTTGTTTTATCTAATTTCACACGCCGGATACCTTCTTTCATTATATTCATGCACCTGCAAGAGTTTCATGCTGCCACGAGACATTAGCAGCACCATCAAATATTTATACAAACTACGCTCTCTTACATCGGGTCCAAATGCCTGCACTGTGAATGAGAAATGTTCCTTGTAGAGCCGGGTCTGAGCGGCTGCGTAGAGAGCTGCATCTAACTCAGATGTCAAACGTTGTGTCAACGTTACGCGTGAACAAAAGTAGGTATGTCTTAACGCAATACCCTGTTGCGCTATCAAAGCAGCGTCTCGGCGATATACATGTCGGCACTTCAGCCACTTTTTATACATTGTAGAAAAGGCATGCTCAACGCATTCAATAATTTCGTTGGTTAAGTTTGGAAGCAAGCTTACTTGCGTGCCCTCGGCTCTTTATTTTCCATATTGATTAGTTTCTGGAATTTTACGTCAAACAGCAATGACATGATTCCGAGAGGCGTCGTAGCGTAGGGTTTCGAATAATTCGACAACGTGCAGCGCATTACACTGACGTCGCCCAGTGCACGGACCTGTGCATTTCGGCTCTATCGAAATGTATCCGCCGATGCTGGGATTCAATCCCGCGACCTGCGGATCACCAGCTAAGTGCCTTAGCCACTAGACCACCGTGGCGGCGCTCATTTTCCGTGTTAGCTGATTTCACAAGCTATTATTGCATAAAACAGAACAGTGTCAGTATAACTGCACAAACCTGTACCCCTAGCGCTGACTTCTTTCCAGTCTCATTTGGAATTCGTTAGGCTACATTGGCTGGTGATCGGTCGATATGGACAGATCACTAGCCAGGCTAATGTACGGATATCTTGTAATCTTTTTCAAGTTTGGTCAATAAAATGAGATTGATTGATTGATTGATTGATTGATTGATTGATTGATTGATTGAAAACGCGCTGTCCTCGACCTCGACGTTGTCGTAGAGGTCAACGAAAATTCTGTGTGGCAAACGTAGTCCACTGAGGTTTTCCTGCGCATTATCTGCAATTATTGTGGTTACACAGCCAGTGCTTTTGTGTTAGTGGCTCCGCTGACTGGGAGAATTGTTCTTCGCCTGTGAGTGTCTTAAGTTTCCCGCAACTAAATTATTTGATCAACTTGTACGTAACATTTTTTTTTATTCGTCCCACAGTCGATAATGAAAATCCTTTCGCGTTCTATAATCTTTTTTTTGTTGTTGTTGTTGATGTTCTCTTGTTGTTTTGATTGCGTGGCATTTCAGCTGAGCGGTCTCAATACTGTTTTTTTTGCTTTTCGATTGAGAAGTGTCTTCGGCAGAATTCATTATTTGACTTCACACGTCAGCTCATTTTGCAGAATATTGTAGCAAGCTCATATTGTAGCAGTCGCAGGCGCGTAGATGTCGCGATTATTAGGGATTGCACTTTTACCTACATAGCGAGCCCTGTACGGAAAACTACATAACGTTTCAAAATTGTCGTGAACATAAAGGACACATATGGTGAGATTATGTTGATAGCGGTTCTCATGCTTACAAAAATGTTACCCCACCTTTTAAGATGTTCTGGTTATCTTGTAATGCAATACATTTAGTGCTCTCGTAGCTATTCCGAAACTCCCAACGGCTCATTATAAATGTAAAAGTGCGGCTTTTTGGGCTAGTTGGTACATCATCTTTTGAGCGTATAGTACGCGAATACGAGAGGAACGTTAGTCTGGAAAGTTTTCTGTGAGGATTGAGAACGAAACTGAGCAAGCTCGAAGCATTCGGCTGTTCGTTCTTAATTGGAGTCACTGCCAACACGATCGCCACATTTGTCCGCCTAACCTCATAAAATGCATCACAAACGCATCTGTGTCGTTTAAGCGATGTACATGCGCTGATTTTTGCCTTCTAGTTGAACGGTAACTCCTCTTACGCATCTTATTATCTGTCCAGCTCCATTTATTAGTCTCCTCTAGCGTGTTACCCACCCATGCATCGCTGCAAGGTTCACTCCGCTAAATTAAGAAGCCTTGCACATTGCACGTTACGCTGCGCTCCCGCCCCGCCAGTTTCTAAGCAACACCATCTCTATTGTTGCGTCAAAAGTACCTCGGCAGCATACGGTGCAGCAGACGTTCGGTCTTTTTCTTCTCTTCGAGAAGTTGCATGGTCCGCTCTTGGACGAGACTCTCAAGGTTGCTCGCGTACTTTTCCATCATGGCTATCATGTTATCGAAGATGTTCGGCTTCCTGCAAATAAAGTAAATAAGCGTAATGAGAGGACAGTGCTGCACTTCTGTTAGTGCCGGTGTGCTAGGCGTTAATCATGCATTGTGCAAACAACAAACGTTTCTCAGTAATGCATATTGCAAGGCAACCGTTGGGGGAATGGAGAAAAACAAATGACGAAAGACTGCGTATGTAATGATAGGCCAGAAAAAGCGGTGTTCATTAAGGGTAAAAAGAAGGAGTCACAAAGGGAGGGAAACGTGAGAGCAGGCAGCGGAAAGGTATTTAAGCTGATGAACTGAAGTTTGCATGGGTGACGTGGCTGCCGTTAGCACAGGACAATTCCGCGGGCGACAACAACACGAACCACGCACGACCATGTTATCGAGAGGACTACAGAAATGCTTTTGCCCTGGAGTCGGCGTAGACAGGCTCATGACGATGATTACGACGGGATTACGTGGCAGCAGTACATGAGATATCATGTGACAAATGCACTCAAAGCGGTTCATTTCACTCATCCCTAGGCAATTAACTTAATAAGTGGAATGAGGTGCGGTGTGATTCTTTTCTCGAGGTACTCACAGGCCGGCTTGCATTTGACGCAGTTTGACGTTGATGAAGCGGAAGTCGGGCCTGCTCTCCGGGTTCTCGTCCCAGCACTCTTGCATGCATCGTAGCACGTAGTCGGCGCACGTCAGAGCAGTCTACGGGTGGACGGAATGGGACGCCGCCTCGCCGCCTCACCTTGTCGATTATCTCTGCATGACGATGGTGAGAAGCAAGATAGTGCATTCACGAGAACCCTGCCAACCGGATTGTGTCTAACAGTCATCATCCGAGATACCAAGGGGAAAGCACCCACTGAAAGCAGAGATTGAGCGAGATCGTGCAATTCGGATTCTTCGCTTATTGCGAACAGAACAAGCCATGATGTTTTATGCCTAGCCAGGACGTCTAAACGTGCACAAGCTATGCAGATCTGCACTGTAACTACAGTCGTGCCAAGATTATCTAGTTGTTCAAAGACCTCTGTTATTTAAATTACCCAGGGTTTTAGTGTCATGGTCACCTCTTGTGTTCCTGAAGGTCCTTTGTCGTTTTTTTTTTTTTTTGAGAAGAATTGAGGTGCGTTGTTCGGAGACATTGGGACACACTGGCGAGGTCGTCCTTGCAGAAAAATACACCGCTCAAAAACAAGCACCGGCACAGAGAGATGATCAATATTGAGACACAAATTAGCCTAGCTAGACGACGTAATTTGTAATATGCTGAGCGAAAACAACAAGCATGCGACCACAATAAGATCAACAGTATCAATCCATAAAGAAGCAGACTCAAGCTATGCAATGCCTAGAAAGATATTACACTTTGGTTTGTTGACTGCCTGATACGAGGTAATGGCATTTATGGGGCCCACTTCACTGCCACCTTTATCATAGAAGCACTTTCCAAGGAATTTCTTTAATTGACGATGATACAAATGGGTGACCAAGGTATTGTTCATATGTCCCATTTCCGCATATCACGAGAACTGTAAAGGCGCCGACGTGCACCTCGTAGTCGAGGAACGCTTTAATATAGACTCCGGAAGACGAAGTTGGCTGATTTTCTTGCGCTACATGAGATGGGTGGCGCGAAGGTTTGATTTATTACGTTTTCCGCCGGTGCAAATGCACACGTTCCACGAATTTCCTACTCAGTCACTCCATCGAAGCACGCTGTATTACAGCCGACATTACATTCCGAGAATGGCTCTAATGAAAATCGATACACGAAGGGAAAAAAAAAGGTTGATTCCTCTCTCATATGAATCGGCCTAACACGAAAATGAAACCTCCATACGCGAAGCTTTGGAATATGTAAGCGGCAATCTGCCGAACCGAGGGGCGGGAGATTGGTTCGCTCTGGACATATGAACGCGTTGTATCGTGACAATGCAGTGAAATCCTTAATAGTTGCGCACAAGCGAAAGTTCTGCAACGACTGACGCGCTAAAGCCCTGCACAAATATGCCATAAAGTGGTATCGTCCACAAACAGTGAAACCTTGCAGCCGAAACCTAATGGGTTGCAGGCGAAACCTAATTGTGAACGCTGTCCGCTGCAGCGAAAGGCGCATCATTTGCTTGTCGACCGCCGTCCTTGCTTTCCTCGCGCTGAGCGCGTCGCCGTAGAATTGGCTACCGTATATAAGCCACACAAGACCAGTTATAAAGCGGCCATGGCTGTACGTTGCCGCAGCAACGCTTCAGCAGGACGTCGGTAACCTTCGTCCTTTATCTGCGATACAAGCGCTTAGACTATCGAAGCGCTGACTTCCGACATGGTTCGGTAGTCTACAATATACTGCTTCGATCCACCGTTTATAGATGGCGGTACGACTGCTGCTATCCAAGAGTGCAGTGAATTGTGGGCCTTCGTAAGTACAACAGCACAAAAGCGGAAGACACCGACCAGGAAGACACGAGGACAGAATGCTGACTTCAACTATCCCTTACAAAGATACGCATCACCAACTAGCCTGCCAACAATCCTTATTGGAAGGTAGGCGATGTTAATTTAAGAGTAATTTTGCTTACTAAGTACCTTTTCTTTCACCAGACATCAATCAGATGCAAACTGTCGAGCGGTGTTGTGAAGATATAAGGCCCACCTGCACATCCCGTCCTCACACGTCGCCAATATGTCTGCGGTGTGATCGGTAGTGCCTCCTCGAGATCTCATCGTCGCAGCCCCAGTGCTAGTGGGTTCGAATGCTGGCGGGCGGTAATTTTTTTCTTTTCAAGTGTGCGTTCATTTTCTTCAGACATGCAATTCCGTGATGGAAGTACGTCAGTGATTTCTTGGTGGCTCCAACATAAAAGTGCTTCCGTGCGAAAGAAAAATAAGTATGTTACAAACCAATACATGTATGAACCAAAGCAATACCGTTTGTCGGTGGGGCCTTGTTGCCCCACGGTCCTTGGCGACCGATGATCTCGTAGAGCACGATGCCAAAGGAATACACATCGCCCTTTTGCGTTCCGCGTGCTGGTGGACTGGGAGACCGGAGTAGTTCAGGTGCGCGCCACAGGAGGCCTGTACATATCAAGCACAATGAGCGCTCAAGCAGCCGCACTTCGAAACAACCATTACAAGCATTATTACAGCGTAAGCTGTTATGAGATCCCAAGGCCGTTTTTGGCGCAGTACAGTTGTCCGCCGCTGCTGACGCCGCCTGTGCCGTAATCTGCGGCGGCGGCGGCCCGTCATCATTATTACGAAGCGCTGCCTCGTGAAGCAGCTTTATCGTATCGTGCCATGCGTCACGCTACAGGCGACGTGCGCAGCCCCAACGGCAACCTGACTTGGCTCTTCGATATACGTGATGGCGCTTCCTCGCAAGGTGCGGAGGACCGCTGCTGAAGAAGTGAATCGCAGAGCTACGCGCGCGGCTGCAGCAAGGCAACGCTGGGTACAAAGGACCGCTGTGCAGAGAGCCCAAACCGCGGAGTTATGGCGCAGGTGATACCTACTACCTCTGCTTGCCCTAGTTTCCCCAAGCGTTTACAATGGCGTCCAAGAAAGTCGCCCCTCCAGCTTGCGCTGTCACTGTCCTGCGATTCCGCGCAGGCCTGGCTCTTTTTTTTTTCCTGGGCACAGTAATCCCATGAGCGAGCCGTTGATGATAGGAAGGGAAGTGAAGGGGATCATTACAATGAAGAATAACGCGTTCTGATATCATGCATAGAACAAATCTAATAATGTTAGCTGGTCTTTTGCGTGCCAAAGCTGTGATATGACTATGATTAAGCGCGCCGTAGTGGAGGGCTCCAGAAATTTCGACTATCTGGGGTTCTTTAAAGGTAAAAACCACACAGCAGAGTACACGAACCTTCCAGAGTTCCCGCCTCTATCTAAAATGCGACCGCCTGTAACCATAACCGAATCCGCGATCTTCAAGTGAGCGCCTAGCCACTGTATAGTCGCCGAAGACAGGATTGACTGCTCCAGTGAGGAAATCCTCCACCCGCATCCGCAATACAATTTCACTTTTCACTAAAACGCTGGGAGGTATCGCGGCATATCAGAAAAACATTTTTTTCTAGTGCCTTTACTTTTGATTCCTTTCTTTAGCTTCGGTGGACATTCATAAGAAATAACCTGCATGCTGTCCTGAAAATACCTTCATTCTCATGCCTCGAAGGAATTACATGCATTATGACCTTTGGCCATTTCCTTTTCCCTCTGCTGCCGCTGGAGCATATGTTTTGTTGTTTTGGGGGGTTTAACGTCCCAAAACTACGCTATGAATGTGAGAGACGCCGTAGTGGCGGGCTCCGGAAATTTCGGCCACCTGGGGTTCTTTAACGTGCACTGACACCGCACAGCACACGGGCCTCAGCATTTCGCCTCCATCGAAATGCAGCAGCCGCTGCCGGGATTCGATCCCTCGACCCTCGGGTCAGCAGCCGAGTACCGTATCCACTAGACCACCGTGGCGGGGCGCTGTAGCATGTGAGGCGTGCAGCTTGTGAAGTTACAAATTAGGAAAATGTTCGCAACGTGGCACATCTGACCTCGGTATGCATTCTCCGAGACCGCCTGTGGTACACAGGTCTGTGCAGCGCGGAATTCGTGCAGACCGAAGTCGGAGATTTGTAGCACCCAGCGCGAGTCCACCAGGCAGTTCGATGAGCGAAGGTTGCCGTGCGACATTACCTCGCTGTCGTGGATGTAGATCATTCCCTGAAGCAAACACAGCAAGAACAATTACCACTCGCAATGCACTCAAGAAGAGCTACGAGAACGCGTAGTATGTTTGCATCACCTTCTGCTCCTGGTACATGAAAATAGTGTAGAGCAAGAAGGATACTTCGAATAATACGTGACATTTTCTGCACCGAAGATGTACACCTCTACTCCACAGAGGTTTTTCCGCCGTAGACAAAAATATGGGCCCATCATGAGGCCAGGCTGGGCAGTCATCGAACTGTCCCAAGTTAAAGGGCCCATGACACCAAAATTTCAAACCCGATATGTTTGTGTTGTTTGGTTGTCGAACATCTGAAGGCACTTGTGGCCAAGTATTAACGGCGAACGTTGTCGTTAAGATATTTTAATATGTATTTAAAGTGACCATAAATGCTCATCTGGGTTTTCGGCACCTCGCGACATCGTCACTAGTATGACGTAGATTGTGGTCCATCTGTGACATTTCACTTTCGTAAGTTGATATCGTGACGTCACAGAGAGACACGGGCGCGCCGCGCTATGGCCTCCGAGCGTGGCCTCCAAGATCGGCTCTCGCAGCCGATCGCGGAGGCCACGCCAAAAGCCGTATTTTTCTGCTTCCTCTCCGTGTTGGTCCCTCAAGCGTACATTGTACACACGCTATGATGCAAAGCGAGTGTGGCGAGCTGGTCTGGCGCTCTCGCTCTCCGCAACGTCACCGAATCTTGAGCTCAAGTGATCAGTGCATGCGCTCACTTCCGACAGCCGCCACGCTTGCCCCGTGGCGCTAGTTTCTTGCAGTTTTTGGCGCGCGTTTCGAAGCTTCATTAAAACTGAACAAAATTAACGATGCTGTGACTAATTAGACTTCTAGCTGGAGAATTTGCCACTCCATGCCGTGATTACAAGACACTGTTCTACTCATTTGAACATAAAAGTATCCAACAAAAAAATAGCTGTCATGGGCCCTTTAAGCTTAGTAGACACTGGCGAAACATAGTTGAAAGAAGTCAAGCTTAGTTTAGACTATAAGCAGATGGGTTGAGAAATGCAAGTGAGGTTGAGGTGAATGGCAAGGACGAGGAGACAGAGTAAAGCATAGCATAGCTTTATTTAGTGTAATATCGCAAGCGGTGGGAAAATTTCAGGGTGAGGAGAAGGAGAGCGGTTGAAGTATAGCATACGCAGCCAGTATAGTATAACAAAGGGCGGGAAATGGAACTCGGGTTGGGAAGAGAAACAAGGAGGGGAACGCCACAAGCTCTGCTGCTATACCTGAGTCTCCACACCACTAGTGCGTAGCTGCCCAGGTTCACGCCGTGTAGGTGCACCAAATAACGGGGCAAGCCAAGTCGCAGGCCCTTAAAGTGCAGGTGAAATTTAAGTCACGTCGCAACCGGTAGTCGTCCTGGCTGTCGTTTACAGCTTCGCTGTCCAATCACTTTCACAACGAGGATAGGAGCCATGACTTTTTAGGCTTACAGTTCAAGTTTGGGACAAATTGGATGTTTGTACGTATGTCTCTTCATCCTCATGGGAATAACATATTTTCGTGAGAAATCTACATGATCATGAAAAAATTTTCTTGCTCTTTTGTTGCAGGCCCTTACACTTTCCTGACTCTGCTTAAAAAAAACACTCGTGAATGCAGTTAACCTAAACGAAAGATTACTTGCAGGGTGCCGATGTTCTGCAACACGTTTTTTAACTAACCTCTCTTGTGATCCTATTTGCATCTCATCGTGAGAGTAGTTTACAAGTTAATGCGCCAACTTATGATGAATGATGCGGTTGGTTACTTTTGTGATAGAGTTCTGCTGTATTATGAGCGAGCCTGTTACCACAGAGTTCTTTTAGCAGCTACCATGATATATAGATACTTAATTTAATGAGCGCTCTGGGGACACTGCTTTCTTACTTCAATGAGGGAAAATTAGTGAAGCATGGTTAGGCAGTCGTTCATCACACCAGTTTAGACATAGAGCACGAAATCTCTGGCTTTAAGGAAGGACATACATGTTAACTAGTCAGCCAGTTATTTCTCTCTCAATCGGTAGGGTTCACAGATAGGCAAAATAAAGCAGTTGTTTCACCCACGGCTTACAAAAACCTGGATGTCAGTGTTACTTGAACGTTCTGCAATTGTGATGCGAACTGCACTTCTGAACTAGGAAATGTTATGTGCATTTGAATTTTTCAGTGTGCCCCGATTAAGAAAACTAAGTTTACCTTGATCAGGTCAGCCACGAGAGATGAGATGAACATACTGTCGAGGTCGAGATCGTCGTTCTTCAACACGTCCTGCAGTATATCGTAAAATAGATCCATATGCTAATAGCAGAGGAATAACATCCTAATTTGAAGTTGTAGAGCACTAAAAGAGTTTCCACGGACAGAAGAGCATTGGAATGCGTTTCAAATATAAAATGCATGCGATAAACTGATATGTTTAGGTGTTGCCGACTGTCACAGCGTCGAGCTCCTCGGCGCCCTTTCACTTTATCGACAGGTCAAGAACCTGAGATGTCAGAAACTGTCTTACAATTTCTCCAGGCAAGTAATGCACTTTAATTGTAGCTTGAATATTTTTTCTTATTTCTCTCCCAAAGATGATCTGTATACGTCTAGTCTTCTTTTTGTCTCTTACCGAAATGCATATTTTGTATTAATGTGACCATTTGTATTAATGTGCACCATTCTTCGAACTTTTCTGTCACCTCTATGTCATATGCTAAACAGCTTCTCTTGAGGCACCTTCAGAGAGCGGAATGGCAAACATTTTTTTTAACTTTAAGCCAGAAGTTGACCTGTTGGTGTGCGCACAAAATGATGATCATCAAGAAAGATTTGCGCAGGCAGTTCTATAAAATTGCCAATGTGCGGCATTGCGCGCACACTTCCTTCTCTTGCGCTCATGCCTCAGCCGTCTACCACGTAAGGGTGAATCAGTTTCATAATGCTTCTTTCTTCTCTAGCTCTCATGCCCTTGAACCACTGCTACATAAAGAAAGGGCATTTCACCAGACATCATCGCTACAGCTCTGCCTAGCTTCGTCAAGCCGCGGGGCCGGCACATGCTGTGCAGAGTCTCGTCGAGGGTGCAGATCGCGAGTGACGTCACCGCGCCGCTCCTCGTCATAAAAGCTCCGCGTCACCGACGCGGCGTCAGAATGCCCCGCTTCTCCACGCCGAGCACATTGCAGTGACGGGGGGTCGACTGAAAAGCGTGTCACTCACAAGAGCAAGCGCGGTGCGGAAGCCGCTGCATCCCAACTCTAGAGCATGTGAGACGACTTCCGATCGACCCCGGGTACCGCGACCGGTGAAGCGAAGGCGAAACATCCGTGACGCGCAGATCCGGGGTTACGGATACATGAAAACGAGCAAAGCTGTTTGCGTATGCAGAGGAGTCACCCGAAATATCCGGGCATGTAAGGGCATGTATTTTCTTTCTTTATATAGACCTTCCGGTACATTACATTCAAGTGTAAAATGTCATTTTTTTGTGCATACGTGCGATGTGTAATGCTTGTTGTGTATAAAGCCTTCTGTGTATATGTCATGTGAGTGCTACTGCCATGTAAGCCACCCTGGGAATCCGTCAAGCTGCTGCGACAGCTTTTTGCCCAGGTGTCCCTCCAGTTCCTTTATTTCTGGTCACCGGACGGGCACGAATGGCATAAATGGAAATGAAAAAATAAACAGCACTGTATATACTCTGATGTCTGATGTGCGCTTTGTGGTTGCGGGTGATGCCGCGCAGGAACCTCGAAAAATATATCCCAGCTGAGATAAGGCTAGGTGGGACCGTAGGCTTCGCTATTTGCTCAGTCTTTGGAGCTGAGAGCAAAGCTGCCCCTGAATTTTCTTGTGAAAAATCTGCTACCTCGCTCGCTGAGGTCATTTGCCTCGCATGAGTGCTTTCTTGGCCAATAGACCCATAATGCAGCGTTAAAGAGACTAGCCAGCAAAAACCTCAATCGTACGTTCATGATGAAGTCTGCGTTCATGAAGTTCGCGTTGATTTTTCTCGAAAATCATTCGCTATATAGTGAAGGACCGGTATCAAAGAAGCTGCGAAAGAAATGCTCTCCATGTACAAAGCTTGTGTATCTACTTCTCGTAGTAGACACTCCTTCCCGTAGTCCCTGCGTTCTATCATAAAAGTCCTAGCCTTTGTGTTTCGGAATGCTGTGATATTCTCTAATATCTTTGTCGTCAGAGAATTGCTTAAGGGACGCAATTCTGTCAGATGCCTTAGTGCAGCTCAGTAAAACGTTACGATTTCCAAATGAACGCTACTGCACATGACCTTCCGTCGCGTATTACACTGCAGCAGTGAATCGAAAGCGACTTTTAACTCCAAGAGGCACTGCATAATCATAATAATATTAATAATTAAAATATTTGGCGGGTTTTACGTGCCGAAGCCAGCTATGATTCTCAGGCACGAACGTAACTGGAGGACTCCGTAGTAATTCTGACCATCTGAAGTTCCTCAACATGCACCTAAATCTAGCTGCACGGATGTTTCTTTTTGTTTTTATTGTATTTCTTCCTGATCGATTCAATATGCGGGATTCAATATGCGAATGACGGCAGCTCACAGCCAACATAGTGGCTCTAATATGCCACGGCGGCTTTATAAGCAATGCGTCTGTGCAGGTTTCCTTTGAAGCAGCATTGCGTACTCACCTCTAGGCTTCCCCGGGCGCAGAAGAGGGTTAAGATGCAGATGCTTGGCGGGTCGACACAAGCGCCGATGAAGGGCGTAATGTTCTCATGCCTCATCTCTCGCACCTGCGCGATTCAAAAAGAAAAGAAACACGACTTTCGAAAAAAATGAATTCCGCTCAGACATTGTGTCACCTCCAGCTGAACGCATTGCCATGACGCGACCCGACGTGCACCCGGCGAGGAAAAACACAGTCACGCAGAATTAACTCGAAAGTACCTTAAAGGGCAACTCCGGCGGTTTTTTTCACTATGTTCTAATATCAATGTTTTCCAATGGTACTGATAGTTCTGTACTCGCCAGGGTTGTTCAGCTTGCTCAGAAACGCACCAAAAATTTTAAATAAGCAACTGAAAGTCGTCTCCAAACCGAAACCACAACGGCTGGGTGCTTCGTGGAGCGTGTGCGGTGATGTCACAACCTTCCCGTCACCAGAAATATAGAACTGGCGCCAAAGAAATGCCAGTGGTGAGGTCCTCCGACAATATATTGAGCTATGTAGCTTTTCTGATCTTTACAGCGATGATCTGAGTGCTGAAGTATCGCCGTTCTGCTTTTGAAGGCCTGCTGGCTCGGGTAGGCAGCGCGGAGGTGATGACGTCAAAAACTCAGGGTGTCCCGCGTGAGAATCCGCTAAATAAATTTTAGATTCTTTGCACGAAAACTAAATGACCTACAACCGCCTGACTTGGCATATATTATTACAGTAGCCGAGGAGAATATATATCGATAATATTATTGAGATCAGTGGACGCTGAAAAATTGCCGGAGTTGCCCTTACGTCGCGGTCACGCCCGGCGCTATGCCCTAAGTTGAGGGGGAGGCTTCCAGTTATTCCCGACGTGTACTATCACAAAACGCACAAGGTTAGTGAACTTACTGTGTGCACATCTCATTTTGGCTTTTGGTTCCACTATATAAACTCTTTTCACTTACAAGTTACTGGTCTTAGCGCATGACACACACGAGTAAGCCTACGAAATACGAAATTCGTGGTATAGGATGACTCAACAGCAAATCAATGCACAGTGCGGCACAAGAGGTGAGCTGAAACGCAATATTTTATTAAATATAAGAGTTCTTAACCTATATTTCATTAAATATAAGATTTTTAACTTAGTAGGTCACTGAGGTGGTAATGCAACGGTGCTTCTATTTGCAGCAGGGAACACTTCTGCTGCATTCCTACCCAAGTGTCTCAATATGGACGAGCATTAATTCGGGATGTTATACACAGTCTTGGAAAGTATTCCTGCGGTCTAAAACTGGACACGCGAACATATATTTAAGACGGATGATACCGAATTAATATTACCGTTCTAACATCATAAGGCACCAGCGCACACCTGCCCACTCTATGGCAATCCCATGCTAGTGATTATTCGCTAGCAGTTGCGGCTTACGGTAAAAATTTAAACTTGAAGGCGCGTTTGGTTATTTATTATACCGCTGTTTCTACAACTAGTTCCGGTGTAGTTTTCAGAGCTATAATACAGCAAGTAAGGTAGGAGCCTATCCCTTCGTTGCCAGACATCGCAGCATAATGGCGATTGCCTCAATCACTCGGAAGGTTTCTACACTCCAATAAAAAAACCTAAACTGGTTGCCAGGAAGATCCTATACTAACCTCTTGATTGCATTTTCAGTCTTCATAGCACTTTACCTAACAGTTCTGCGTTCAGAACATTCACTAACTGGAGAACAGCAACGTTCGGAAAAATATGTCAAAACACATTTAAGCTGAATTAAGCCCAGGAATTAACACTTGGTGCCACTGATGCAGGATTTATATAGTGCAGGACATAACTGAGCAAAATTGACAAAATTATTTATTGCGAAATGATTAAGCCTGACAAGCCTAAGCGCAAAATACTTCAATGGTGCGAATTTCTTAGGAACATCCCTTACAAAGGAAGCAGGAGTTGAGACAGTTTCTCTTAGCGAACCTGTATGAGCTCCTTGCGGATGCTGCGTGTGAGGTCAACGCTCTTCTTGTAGACGTGCTTGATGTGAACCACGTTGCCCTTGTAGAAACCGACGCGACCACGCCGTGCCGCCACGGCTGTAGTCCCCGTATCCGGCGCTGCGTTCGCCGACCAAACCCAGGGGGCGGCACTTTGCAACCTCCGCCGGAGTTTCAGCAAGTGCTGCTCGTCCGGGAAAGCGAAGCCCAGGCGTGTGGTCTCCAGTATGCCACCCTGTCACCAGTAGCCAACAAGTAGAGGAGATGTAAAAGAAAAAAATTACACCATCTCCCGAAGGGGACCATGGGGTGATGCGGAGCATCGCTGGGAGTTTCAACGGTGCATTTAACGGCGGTGTTTATAGGTTTGCAGTGTTATCGGTGTTACCTTTGCGGTGAACCTTGCGTGTTATTACGTTGTTAACTTGGTTCGTTACCACGCATCGCGTGACCGTTGTCAGAGTGTGGGTTGATGCTGATGCGTACTTACGTCAACCCACTCGCTGAAGGAACTGTTGCTTCCATCACACAGCACCACCGACTTCTTTCATCGGAGAAGGAGGAGATACTACTGAAGTGAAGCGCGCGCGCGCTCTCTACCCGCTTGATTTATTGCAGCAGCTGTTGGAGAGAGGGAAGGGATAGGAGAGTCGCGCATGCGTAGTGTGAGTGCGGACGCCGGACGCGTGACATACCGGCGAGCAAGAGATGCTCCGCATCTGAAATGAAAGAATCACTGAGAAATGTATAACATCAACACGTACACCAGGCAACACGGTTCCGCGCCCGCTGTTTTAGAGATCTCAGGTGCCGGGTAGTCACAACAGTTGTCCCACATAAATGACCTGTGCGAGCAACCGCTTATTTTCGACCGTTTCAGGGTGATCAATGACAGGTGCACGTTCTTCAGTACAAGGAAACTAGCGTTCTTGGACTCCGAAATGCAAAGGGCAGTTCTCGTACTTACGAGGAAGACTCGTCTGTACTGACACAGTAACTGGCTTCAGAACGAGTAATAATATTACAAGATGACTCAATTATAACCAAAACACATCGTACCAACGCTAGTTGCTAAATAATTTCAATTTTAGCACGCAGTTCATGCTAAATCTGTCCAGAATAAAGCTGTAAGGTAAGGTTCATTCATCGCCCCATTGAAAGTGATTTTTGCCTTCTTCACAGCCGGAGGAATATCGGCATCACTTCTCGTCGTCATGTTGGCTCTCTCATGTTTCAATATCTCGAATTACCTCACCAAGATTTCAACTACTTAGGAAGGACATCACTCCGTCGACACTTACAACCACCAGACATCATAATCGGTTGAACAGGGCTCCAATTCACCAACGTTCTGATGATTTAGACTCTTTTGGTCCATTGTATACAATTGTGGAATGCTTTACCCGCTCACGTAAGGTCTTTACCACTTGATGAATTCTCATTCTATACTGCCAAACAATGAGCTTCATGTTCAGCGCTGGTTATTCTGCTCCTTAAGGCTGGAATGTGTTGAATTAGATAAATTTCCCTGCGGACTTATTCTATACCATGTGACAATGCTACGAAAAGGGTGTACGCGAGCGAGTACGCGTTTTTGTGCGTGTAATGGTCCTTCAACATATAGTGAATACTCACGTTCGCGTTCTGGAAACTAAGCTCCGAGTTGGTGCGCAGCACAACGACTTCGTCCATATCAACTTTCCACAAGAGACGCGCCAACTTGTATTCGTAGTGGTAGTGCCTGCGCAGCAAAAGGAGCAGATAATATTGCGTGACGAATTCATATCTCATCAGCGTTACGAGTATATAATACTCAAGCGATGTTTGCGCTATTTGTTTGTCAAGGCACTCTGTTTCTTGCTCAGAGGTACCTCGCAGCGTTTTTCGAACAAAGTAAGAAAACGGTACCGAGCCGTCCTGGAAGGTCCTGTGAATAAGAGAAGCAAATATTATTGCACTGCGCGCCCTAGGTAATTGGCAATTTTGTTAATTTCTGTGAATAAATGACGCCACAGAGCGCACCGACTTCGCTACTTGAGTCTCTTCGTTGCTTTTGAAGAAAGCTTTCCTCATTTTCATTATTAATTGAATTTAAAACGCGAATGAATAAAGCATAGCAGGTTATCTTTCCGGTATAACGAATTGAGGCAATGCTATTTCTCATTAAGCTACTACGTCCGTATCCAAAACGTCATTTGTTGAAAGAAGAGCGGGCGCTTTCACGCTGTGTTTAAAACTACACTGCAGGTTCCTTAGCGCATGCAGTGCAATAGTAATTGGCTCACATGTTCGTAGGCGCCTCCACAACCGATCGGCACCTATTTTTGAATGGGTTCAAAGAGCTGGCCCGTCTTGAATTATCAACATATAAGGGTCAGAAATATTGCCAGCATTTTCCCTGTTTGCATGGTGCACGCCCGGTTCATACGAGTCAAAGGAGGCCAGCACGTTAGTACTGTGATTTAGCATTATTTATACGGACGGTGTTGCCGCAGCGAAGCTGTCGGGAATGAACATGCAATCACAAAAGAGGTAAATAGTACTACGTAAATAAACAAGTTCGTCAGGTGCAATAATTTCTGCATCGTAATTTAACGCGTCTTCGGCACTAATTTTCACAAACCTAGCAGTGAGTGCGTTGTAAGCAAATGCTGTTGCATTATTGCTACAGAAAGTCTATGTTTGTCTCTTCACACTGACATGGTGCGTTTGTGTTGTTTCAAGGGGACCGCCTTTTTTTTCACTTTCTTGCGACGGGCGCCATCGCTGGCTGCCGGGCGCGCACTTAGCTTTCATGGCGCTTCGGGAATGATGACGATCGATTTGCATGCCCGACGTGCACGTTTGTGCACTTACTACATTCTACGCGAGCACCAATGTTAACACTATAGAATATACTGTGGCGTGTGCATGTACAAAAGCCGCTGAGCTTTGCCGATGATCAGTCTTTATGGACGACAGACAATTGTACTCGCCCCTGTCCTTTCGCAGTTAGGGTTGCTTTCATTGCCAGGCACAAACATTGCCCAACAAAAGGTTTGGCCCTTTACAATTCACGATCACATGAAGACCACGTGAAGAGTGCCATAACCACGTGAAGTGGTTATGGCACTAGGCTGCAGATCCGAAGGTCGCGGGATCGAATCCCGGCCGCGGCGGCTGCATTTCGATGGAGGCCAAATGTTGAGGCCCGTGTGCTGCGCGATGTCAGCGCACGTTAAAGAACCCCAGGTGGTCGAAATTTCCGGAGACCTCCACTACGGCGTCTCTCATAATCAGAGCTGGCTTTGGGACGTTAAACCCCACAATCAATCAAGATAGTTATCGCTAAAGAAGCCACCCAAGATAAGTGACCTTCATAAACTCCCACTGGAGCTGGGCCTTTTCAGTGTAGTAGTGGTGGCGGGAAGTTTCATTTTTACAACGCACATTTCGTGAGTGCAAAGTGTTCAAGGCAAGTTGAACGCCTCTGCTTCTTTTGTTTTTGCGTACCAGCAGTCCAAAGCCTATCCAAACTATAACGTCATCACTTCGGCATACTGCTTCAATATTTCTGATATCAACTTTCTCTTTCAAAATACGTGAATGCACTAACATGGTACACTTTCACCACCGCAGTGACCATGTTAAACTATCTTGACAGATACCTTGTATAACTTATCAAATGAATTTGCGATTGAGATATATATTTTAATATGGTGCAGAGGTCTTGTTTTCTGAGATGCTGCCGGGTGTTTGGCGCCAAATGAAAGCAAAAATTGTTCAGTTGTTAAAAAGCTGACAGAGATTACAGCAAAAGGACACATTTTAGAAACCAGCAATAATTTATGGCAATGCACTGAGCGAGCAGAGGCGATTCAAAGAGAAATTATGAAGGTTAGTATTAGGATACAAGTGGATTATTACACAGAAAGTATTCAAGTTTTACATGCTCTATTGTCGCATTAGTTAAGGGTATACTAATATTGATTTATTGTATTGGCTTTCTTGAATTCTACATGTTAAAGCAGGATTGATGTACGTATTTATTGTTTCTGCACCTAATGCTTAGATTTATTCCGTCGGTTTTTCAAACTCTTATCCCCTCCGGTAGATAATATGGTAGGATAATCTGTCTTAAACACAGAAGTTTCCTGATCAAATCTCCATACCCGCTTTGGACAATCTAAGCGCTGATATGACCCCTCTGCTGAACGTTACAATCGTACCATTCTAAGTAATCTGCCGGGGTCTTGGCCATAAAGGGAGCCCCAGTTCTCCAAAACTGGAGGAAGTTCAAAAAATCTGCGAAACAGCAGTGGGAGCTATGTCTTGGTTCTAATGCTATGCTTTCGGGTGACAAATTCCAAGACCTCTCTCGGTAAGTGTGTCCCATTTGTGTACGTACGACATGGTAGTTTTCCAGGTATCGCAAGCCGAACTATAGCGAATTAGTGGGTATTCCTGCACTTATGAAAGCTGTACCTTCACAATGAGCACCTTGAGGGACACGAGGGACGTTTATAACACTCGAAGTTGCAATATGCTAAACACCTAGAAGCCTAGTAAACACACGCACAGCTTGCAGTGTAACGCATGGAGAGCCACGTCAAGGACACTTTCACAACGTACGTGACTTCTTGGTGTGGCAAACAAATGCGTATATGGTAATAGATTCGAGAAACATATGCAGGAACGCTGTGCGGCGATCAATGGAAAAACCCAGATATATGCATTGACCGCCAACGTCGTCAAACGTCCATGTTCTTCATAAGGGAATGGAGTCATCATCAGCAGCCTGTCCACGCGCACTGCAGGGCAATGGCCTTTCCCATGGATCTCCAATTAACCCTCTCCTGTGCTAGCTGGGCCCAATTTAACGCCACAGACTTCCTGATCTAATACGCCCACCCAACTTTACGCCGCCCCTTGCCACGCTTGCCTTCTCTAGGAATCCACTCTGTTACCCTTAATGACCAACGGTTGTCCTGTCTTCGCATTACATGGCCCGCCCACGCCCATCTCTTCCCCTCAATTTCTACTAACATGTCCCTAACAAGCGTCTGTTCCCTAACCCACTCTGCTCTCTTCTGGGCCCTTAAGGTTACACCTACCATTTCCCGTTCCATAGCTCGCTGCGTCGTCCTCAATTTAAGTTGAACCCTCTAAGACTCCTAGTTTCTGTCCCTGAGTACTTAGCTGTTATACACATTCCTCTTCAGCTACCATTCATTATATGACTATGCTTGCCGAATGCACTCCCCCCCCTCATTATTATCCTCCTAATTATCTCAGCCTCACGATTCTGATCAGGGGTCACTACCTGGCCTAAGTAGAGATATTCACTTACTACTTCCCATGCCTCGCCAGCTATGTCCGGGGAATGGAATAAGGAGAGCTAATTATCATTTTCACCACACCCGGACTTTCCGACCGTGCACACAACGCATTGCAGGCCCTTTGCATCCTGAAACTGCCCAGGTCATGCCAGCTACAGCCGGGAAACCTGTTCGCCATGTTAAGTTGAGTAACCTAACGTCGCAGTTAATGCACCAATGCGGCATCCAATACGGTACACACACACACTCACTCACCTGAAAGCGAAGACACCCAAAACGAGAACGACGCAGGCGCAAGTGATGCAGATCACGAGGACTCGCCAGTCTGAAAAGGGAAAGTAAAGGAATTTGAAGTCTCAAAATGTGCGCTCTGAAGACTTCCCATGGGTGGTTACTGGATTGCGGTAGTGACAACATCAGTGTATATGGAAATACTCATCTGGTCACACTGCGTATGTTCAACGCTGTTCTGACTCGCCAATTTTTAAGTACAAACAAGCAGCCCTGACTTTTTTAATAGCCCTTGTTCATATCAGAAAACATATGCAGTCAGTCTCGGGACATCTTTAGTGTTATGGATGCCACATAGCATTCTCAAGTGTTTTTTTTATTTGAATTACTGCAAGCCAATAATTTGGCTCAAGCAGGATGGGCGTTACATACAATGCGAAAGTAAATGTACAAACAACGCAGAAATGAACACAGGAAATACAACATAAAAAACATGAAAATCATGAAAAGCACGAAAATCAGAAAAACACGCATGTGATAGGAACAAGATAAGTAGGAGCGGTAAGGATTAAGAATTCTATATATTCAAACATGGCTCTGTATTTCGCTAACAAAATCGTCGGAAGTAAATATGCTGTGGCAAAGAATTCCAATCCGGGACCGTGCGAGGGAAGAAACTGTTCTGAAACGCTTTTGTGTGAGCAAAGATTGGCGCCAATGGTTGGCAATGATTGGCTTTGATGTGGTGTGTAATACTCTGGAGGCATCACACACACGCACCACACACAATGCATCCAATATAAGGACACATCAGTTACTTTCTTATGCGGTGTTACTATTGAAACGGCGCCACTACACTTAAAGCGAACTGCAAGCAAGAAGATTGTCCGTTGAGCCGCGCCCACGGTGGCCCAGCCACTGAACCAGCGTGTTCAAACTCGTTCATCACACCTAGCGATTGTGCGTGTACGCGGTGTTCATGCGGTATGCGTGGCCCTTCTCCTTCAGAAGGTCGCACCCTCCACGCCGCCGACTGCGCTGTAAGGCGCCAGCGTGTGTGCTGAACTGAGGTCATGTTCACACAAGAGTGGATAGTGAAGAACATTGGGAGCGCTTCACGAAAGGGATATAAAAGGGGAGAGAGGACGCGCCTGACGCGTCGCCCAGTAGTTGGCCGTCGCCTCCGCTATAGTGCGTAGCTGTACGCACGTTTGTACTGTTCTTGCGTGCCTCGCTCGCCCGAAGCGATGTATTAAACGTTCCTTTCTTCTTTGCGTCACCTCGTCTTCCCTGCTGGCCCTCTTCGATAGTTAAGCAAGTCCGAGCTTCATGCTGAATGTTTCCCTTAGAAAAAATGCCATATATGGCGATATCAGGATTTGGGCATATGTGGCTATATATGGCACGTGCCCGCATGTGGCCGCAGTTGCCTAGATCATGATAGAATATTATATGGCAACGAAAGGCCAACACGAGGAATGTCATGTGAGACTGTGATACGTAGTTGGGGAAGTCTGGCCACATACGGACACGTGCCATATATAGCCCGATAAGCATATGTGGCCAGATATGCATATCTTCCTACATATGGCGCGTGTCCCTATGCGGCCGTATTTGCCCAATACGTATCAGAGTCTTATATGACATTCCTCGAGTTGGTCTTTTATTGCCACATATCAAGATTTAAGCAAATGCGGCCACATACGGGCACGTGGCATATATAGTCAGATATGCCTAATTCGTGACATCGCCGTATAAAGCATTTTTGTAAGGATCACCACGCCACACTACCCTAACAGCGGCCTCCGTCTACGTAACTAATTCAAGCAAGGAACGAGTGTCTTTCACAAAATGTTCCTGAGACACGAAGCCACCGATACGGGGTCGTGGTCCTAGTCAGGCCTGTGAAGAGGCTTTTTGACCCCGGCTCTCAGCATCCCAAAATGATGGAATGATGGAATGAATAGTTTCAAAGTTTCAAAGCTGCAACCACGTGATAATGTCAGCAAATCGCCTCCTAGGAATGATGAAGATCTCTACAACACGGAGCAAGTTAGAAACTTCGGGTTCGGGCTTGAGCAAGGGAACCTCCGGCCCGTATTCACAAACGTAAAACAGCATACGCAGACAATACTGCGAAAGCGTGGTGTAATATTGCGCGTTATTTTGTTTGAAAATAGCCTTGAAAGATAGCGCACTCGACGAGCATGCTTGCGAGCTATAGGCTGCAAACATTTCCTTGTCTCAGTTTTTGGTTTACTTGAATGAGTCAAGGAGCTCGAAGTTAAAACACACACACACACACGCACACACACACACACACACACACACACACATATATACATATATATATATATATATATATATATATATATATATCAAGAAAGGTTCTTCCTGGCTATCGGGATAAATATACTATCAGAAAGACACAGTGACAAACATAGGATTTATTCTGACGTTTCGGCGGGAGGCCAGCCTTTTTCAAAAAAAAAAAAATATATATACGTGTCTCGGTGTTGATCTTACTGAATGAGCGGTTTTCGAGACATTTACACATAAACTGCGAGTTTCCGCCGTTTCGCATCGGCCTTTAGAAGTTTGTGTCGTTTCCACAGAGGTTATCAATAATGTTCAATTTCTTTAAAACATCCTTTATCGCTTCTTATCGATCTCGCTCGTCCCATTGTAGGGACGAGAGCGACGTTGTCGGAAGTAAGTAGACCCAGGAATGAAAGATATGCCGGAAAGTAGCCCCACCCTAGCGTCTCCTTTCAATATATTTCGGCGAAATTGGATGTGCTTATGCAAGCTGCGGTGTTTGCTTGTTTCTATGCCCAACGGGGCTCACCGCCAGAGGGTCGCTGAGGAGCAGTGAGGAGAACGAAGTTCGTATGCGGTACGTGTCTCGCGTGCTGGGACACACGAACAGGAATATATGCCTTGGTCTACAAAAGTTCATTACGGATTCGAATCGATTTGCTTGTTCAGTTATTAGATCCTTATTACGTATTCTATTATTCTCTGTGCCACTGAGTGATTGTCAATTTATTTTATTAAGTTATTTCGTACCAAAATATTACGTTCGTAATATTCACATTCGCATCAATTGTCGCATTAACCTTTCAGGCAGTGTAAACTAAACTCAAATCCGCCTGAGTCTTCGCTAATCCCCCCAAGTGGGTAGATGCCCAATGTGATCATCATCATCGTCTCGCGTGGGTACCGGCCGGAACCCGGAGCTTGGCTATTCGCTGCTGTACGCTTCGTGCGGAGTTGTGAACCACCACTAAGGAGACGCGGCCGACTCCAACAGCGTACAAGGTGTACCTTTGCGGAAATGGCACACGCGAACCTCTCTTCTGGGGCGGCTGCACACGGCCCCTTCCAACGGATGCAAAGAAAGTCTCTTCCGTTTTGTGCGTGACGCATCGGGATGCGAGAACAGCTATTTATCGGGAAAACACCCGACTATTCGGCGCACCAGTAGGTGACGCCAAGATCACGCGTATGTCCGTCCCCTTGATGACAGTTTCTGGAGCTGTAAGCAGCCCACGAAGAACATTATCTACGTGCTGGGAAGTTGCCTTTCACAGAGTACCGCACTGCGCGTGCTGCGACGTTGGATTTGTATATACTTTTGCTGCTGCAGCGCCAATTATATTACCTATGCAGTATCTTTATCTGCTAATGAGCTATTTGGAGTACGCAATGGGAGCAAAGAGGAAAAGGCTCACTCTGTAAAGAGTAAGAGATGGTAAGCTCGACAGACCAAGTCAATGCTGACCTTAACACGAATACGGCGCAGGTTGATAACTCGGTGCTCTCCATCTTGAGGCTTATTTCAATTACGATGATACTGTGTAAGTTTCTGGCCAATTCTGTATAGTATCCAACTAGGATAAACCTGGCGGCAACTTCTAAACGAATAATCATGGTTTACAGCGCGGGCGTTCGCTTAGAGCTTGACTACTTGAACGAGTGGACATTACTGATGAAGCAATTCATAATCAAATAGACATTGGTATTACATGTGCACATTTTGACAAGACCGTACAAAAGGTCCCCCATACCTGTCTATGAAAAGCGTTAACACTGCTGTTTCTAAGTGGACTGCTAATAGACCACGGATGTGTCCGTTCGAATGCGTGTTTATGCGCTAGCCCAGGTGAAGCTGTAGGAGTTAAGGACAACGCGCCGTGGTAACGTAGTTGTGATGCGTTGCCTCTTTGATCGCGAGGTAGTGGTGTCGAATCCCGGCCACTGAGGCCGGATTTCGATAGGGTAGAAATGCAGAAAACATCAGCGTATTTAGCCGTAGATGCATGCGAGAGAATCCCAGGTGGCCAACATTGCCCCGTGGGCCTGCAACACAGCGCCTGGCTCATATGGTTTTGGAGCGTAATACAAGAGAAACTACTTTTATGATTTGGAGACAGAAATGGAAAAGAAAACATCCAGAGGAAAGAGCACAGTAGAAGGCGTTTGTCTGATTTGTGGCTGAAAAGTAGAGAGAAATAAGGGGCACAAAAAATTAGCATAATAGCATAAGAACCATCGTTAATGTACCGTAACGCGCGGAATATTAAAGTGAGAAGTGATAATTGTGTTTGTCTTCGTGTTTTCTTCTTCTGTAGTATATCGTTTGTGTGTGCTGCGCCGCTTTCCTAACCATGTATAGTAGAATAACAACCATGTACAGATAGGTTTCACACGAGGCCGGTCTAAACATTCAGCTTGTTGACGCACAGGTCACCGCCTCGTTCTAGATGGCCGGGACGCTCGTAAAATCTAACAAACCATCGCGCAATGGCGCTATTGTTTACATCCGAGCAACCACTGTCGTTTGATGGGTCGTAGTAATGATGACATTACTGCGAATGCTTATCACTTTCTTTATTCCATCGCCATGGTCGTCAGCCTCAGACATGTACACACCAAAGGCTAGGACAATGGCCTGCACTACATTTTGTTCCTACTAACCAGGTCCTGTCCTATGGCCATGTCATCCCTGCAAGCTCCTTAATCTGATCTGCCCAAATAATTTTCTGCCGCCCTCGGCCACTGCTGTCTTCTCCTGGTATCTAATCTCTTTGGCCGTTTGGCGATGGTTTATTATCACCTTGTACAGATATGATCTGTTATTCCAGATTTTCCAGTTATCTTCATTCCTTGCCTTTTTTCCTCGCTGTGTTTCTGTATTTATTTCGCCAGACAAAGGAATAAAATTCGTTGTTGAAAGTTAGCGCTTCGTGGTGTGTTTGCCTTTCTCGTGTCCCGTCGTTCACTGCGCTGCTATCCGTAACTCTTATCCACAATGACCAAGGACTGACTACGTTGTTCTGCTCATCAAATGCCCTGAATGTGCCTTTTTATCCTTGATTCCTGCTGAGGAGTCATCAATGCGCGTTTTTTTTTTCCTTTACCAACCTCCCTCCCCTCCTTTCCCCCTTCACAATATAGCTATCATTTTCATTTCCACGCCTTGCCGTCCCTCAATCTCGAACTGAAAAGATTTGACGTCGACCTCCACGTTCCTGCCCCGCAGCAAAAACTGCCAAAGTACGCTTAAATCCGGAGGGCTACTCACAAACTACTGTTTTATGAACTGTGAACGCCTACTTGAGTGCAGTGAACTCCATTATTGTTCTTTTATTTATTTCATTCTTAAGGATAGCGTCTATATGCCCTGAACGAACGTTTTTGTTCACAGCCAAGCTTCGTTTGGTCCACCACGTGGTGGCGTTGTTGGGGTTACGCAAGAGGAAAAAGAAGACCCACACTCTTCAATCTTACTGGCCTCGATTTCGTACTCCTCAGGTAGTATACGTGCAGGCACTTATCGGCCCCCTAGATGTGCGTTTATACGATGTTGCCCCACTTGGTGAAAGAGACAACCTTGAAATTATATTTGATAACATATATCCGAACAACGCTAGACATCTGTAACAGAATATATTAAGCGGCTTATTACAAAATCATTTAGATGACCTGCACATCATAGATGTCATTGCTACAGATGCTTCACAAATAGACGAAAAATCTGGAATTGGCATTTTTTCTGAAAGCTTAATTTGGACATTTTCACTAAGACTTCCAGATTTCTTATCAGTATTTTTTGCAGGATTTCTGGCAGTTGTTATGGCCCTACGAAAATTAGGTTCAGCTACCTCATCAGTCGTAATTGTCACAGATTCTTTTTCTCTATGTACAGCCCTCACTGCTAACAGTGATCCTCGCATCTTACGTACTTTTCATTCCCTTGTCCCTAGTCATGTAACGGTAATTCGATTGGTATGGGTGCCAGGTCAGAAAGAAATCATAATGAACGAAATGGCGGACAGCTTGGCGAGGGCGTCTCTTAGTGGTCCAATTGTCCCAATACTTCCGGCATCAGCGCTCATAACTGCTGCAAGATTTAGGAGAAGGGCGATAAGGCAAGAATCTAGTAATTCCTTATTAACTAATCTAAATGACTATCGACACCTCTTATTCCCTTGGAATAGAAATGCATTCCCCTCCTGAAAACTAGAAGTTATCTTTACGCACTTACGTTGTCGCATTCCAAAACTGAACTTTTATATGCACAGAGCTGGTCTGGCCCCGTCGCCTTTGTGTCCATATTTCGGCGAAGACGAATCTATTGAACATTATTTTTTTAAATGCACTCGTTTATCCTCATTAAGAAAACACACATTAGAAGATTCTTTTCATAGGGTTGGGTTGCAATTCACCGTCTCTAATATTCTGTCTTTGGGAGCCTCCTCATTAGGACATTGCCACAGGGATGTGTGCTCTACTGTTTCAAAATTCATAATTGATTCAGGTCGGTTCTTTTCCATAAACTCGTACTTTCACTGTTAATTTCATCCTGATTATTCGATTCTGATTGGTATTCTATAGTACTTCAGGCTTAACTATTTGAACTTCTGACATCTTGGCCAATCCCCAAGGGTGGGTATGTGCCAGATTTGAGGAAACAACAACAACAAAAATCCTCGGTCCACTAGTACGTGTTGACACTCTTGCGTCAGCACACTACTACATGGAGGCGAAGCCCAATGTGCGTTAAAATTTATGCGAGGTCTATCTTGAAATTGCGAGTGTGGATTCCCGCAGCCGTGGCTGCACTTCAGTAGCGCGAAGTGCACACGCAGAAAGAAGTTGCTGTGAAGTTTCAGGTACGGTCAATAGGTAATGATGAAGCGTTCATAAAGGATTTACCGTTTCGGGCGTGTATGAATACGTCACTGATACGTCATCAACGTCATCACAAGCATAACTTGACACCATTGAGAGTTACGTCACGATTAGCAATAGGAGATAGCTTCGCTCTTCCAACGGTATTTCACTGCATGCAACTGGCCTGAATTCATGCTCTTACCGCTTCGAGCGCATCACTGCCCACACTTCGTTTACATTCAAGGTTAAATAATCTCCATAACTATAGCTAACTAGTATTCAGGAACGTACCCCGAACAATATGTATGAGCTCTGGCTACTTACCCATCTTTGATTTCACAACAGATGCAGCATTATCGCCCATTATCTGCCCATTATCGCTAGTTATTCTGTAGCTACCAGTTCGGCAGTTGCTGCAGCGAGTGTGCAAGGACATCCGGTGTGCAACACCACATCGCGAATTTATATATTTAAATGTTTATTTATTTTGTCTTCCAGGTAAATAGCTGCCCAATATTGCTACTTATACAACGAATAGTTATAAAAAAATAAAATACTACACGCTGACATATCATAAGTAGTTATGTACACACGTAATTAAAAAAAAAACCGCAATGCAATATTGCCACTTGTACAACAATAGCTAAAGAGAACCACTTCTTTCTTTTCTGTCGTTGCACAACTACATGCAATTCTTTTTTATTTCCCAGAACAGTGTCTGAGCGGAACACCTGACCTGGGATACACGAAAAAAACTAAAGACCTTCCAAAACGAAGCACGTTGCTTATATTTTCCATGGCATATACTTGAATTATTTACTGTGTTTATTCATTTAAATGTCCGACGTATTTACATGTTTAGATTTTAGTATCTTGCATTACTTGCCTCGTTATTCTTTTGCGTTTTTTCCCTCTTTTCATTAGCCTTTTGCGCTATATCCATGCTCTCTCTGAAAGGAAGGACATGTGGTTCGCAGTATATTCTAAATAAAAAAATATTAGTATACAAGAACATATCAAATGAGCACTGAGCTCTCATGTCGCTAATAGTTTATGGTTTGATATTTGTTATAATTTGAATCATTCGATAACTTGAAATATTTGAACTCTAATCATTTGATGGGCGTGGTATGTAGGACATTTGCAACGGTGCTGTTTTGGAGAAGAGAATCCCAACCTTATGAGCACGGCCTAAGCTCTTCGAGGTAAAAAGGTACGGGGTGGGGAGGGAAGGGGTAGGGGGCAGTAATATAGGAGATGACCAAGCCCCTCATCGGTGCAAACATATTAATTCGCAAGGAAAGGCAGAAGCTGTAAACATGGCATACACGACCGGAATTCAAAAGAGAAGAGGACTGCAAGGAACGGTGGCCACAAGACCCAACCAAGGGCCGTCCTGAGGGCCCCCCCAAGGCTTACGGCCTTCCTGTACCATCGTGGGTGCGGCCCGTGACCGCCACCGCCTCCCCCTGAACCACGGTAGGAGAACCGCGCGATTCCTCAGGACATCAATAAAGTTTTCAACCAACCAATCCAACATGGCACACTGAAAATGGCAGGATTTTTGCTAAACGCGAAATTTTTGTCACAAGACACGTTCAACAAAGCATAAGTGTGCGCGGCCACAACAAAGCCTAAAGGAATAGCAAAATAAGCACTCGCGCCGGCGACAGCTTAATTATTATTAATGAATTTGGTTGACCATAATCAATACTAATAATCTATCGAAAGGCGGTAGCAATATTCCGGGCATGGTGTGTGTTGGCAAGGCGACTACACCAGAAAACGTTGCTACTACTGTGTACCTGTAACCAAACAGCTCACCTTGCTTCGATGAGCACTTATCGTTTTTAAAGCCGCATCTGGGCTCTACGGCGGGTGGAGCACCGCCTAGCCACGCGATGGGCTTGTCACGCCGGAACACCTGCGAAGCACAAACCGGTACAAGGGTGTGTTGTCAACATTGCAAACCAATAAGCAATAACAATGAACACATTGTCAAGAAAACATATCGTGAGGTTGTTTTTAACTGACTGCTAATCAATCGTCTAAGCAGAAGCTACACGACAGCAGATAACTCATACATGAGAGTGATTTCCTAATGTTAGTGGCATTTTCCACTACTAAGGAAAATGAGCCTCAAGCACTCACGTGACGCGAAATGTTTTAAAAGGAATAAGGCTTGCCCTCCAGACACACGGCGTTCCTCCAACTAAGTAAACTATTTTGTGTGTGTAAACATGTTACAAGCGGCTGTTCCTGAAAAACGCATTCTATGGCACTAACTGCAAATAATCTGTTGTAAATAATCGTGCGTATTTTGCTAATCGTGCATCATTTGCACTTCATGTCCGCAAAATTTTATGAAAAGAAATTGCTTGAAACACGCCACGTTTAATTTGTGGGCTCCTTTGAATACAATGTATATTCCTTTTGATTGATTTGGGGCTTAACGTCCCAAAACCACGAACTGATTATGAGAAACACCATAGCACACGGCTCCGAAAATGTCGACCACCTGGGGTTCTTTAACTTACACTGACAACGCACAGCACACGGGCCTCAACATTTCGCATCGAAATGCAGCCGCCGCGGCCGTGATTCGATCCCGCGAAGTTCTCATGAGCAGGCGAGTGCCGTAGCCACAGGACCATCAGGCGGGTCCGTACGTTCCTTTTGCCCATAAATAATTGTGTATACCTTTGTAGTCGCCGAAGATTAAGACTGTTAGCGCGGGAACCTCCGAATAGCCATAGCCACTTGCATTTATTTCGCGCATTTTCTCGGTTACCAAGCGCCTTCTCTTCGCGAGAGCAGTGTGATTTGGAATGTCAAAAAGTGATTTACGAATACAGCACCAGCGCACAGTCACAGTCAACAAAAAGCGGCTGCGTGATTACTTTATTTCACCTTAACAACTCATCATCTTAACCCTAAACTCAAGTGTCAAAATGCCGATGCTGCATTTTTTAATGTAAACGTATAGTGTGCGACGCGCACATGTTTTCCGTGCCAACGCTATGTGTAGATAGTTCAGATAAGGTGACTCTGTGGAATTCATCATGCGTACGCTGATGCGATGTAAGGGACCGTGGCCCATCGTCAAGCTGCTGCAGCATCTTGTTTGCCCAGGTGCCCCTCAAGATTGTTTTCCTTGTAAATAAAGTTGAATTGAATTGCAGTGAGAAAAATCTTTTTTAATCTTGTGTTGTTTCTAAAGACCGCACCAAAGAAGCACCACTAAACGGAGAAAGGCGCAGGAAAAGTGCACATCCTATATCCTTTAGCGTCTGGGGGCTCATGTATGGCGCTATTTCAAAAGCGTGACGGTGAACCAATTGGCCCAATTTTCGGATCATCGTATCAGTGCATGTTCTTACTTCTTTTCAATGGCACTTCTCGTATACGGCTTCATCACCATCATGGAGATACTATGTACTGCGACCATCAACGGTTCTAGATGCACGGACAGGCATGAATGGTGTCGGTGCATACGTACAGGCAGCGAGCTGGCGTTCTCCGCAAGCGTAAATCTCCCCACGGGCGTCAGGTGGTCGTCGTCGGGCAGCGAGAATCCGAGAACAGTGTAGTTTCCCTCAGCATCACCATTTTCGTCCACGCGGATGTCGAAGCCCAGGGCACCTGGTTCGCAAGGACAGCAAGAAAGTTCTTATTGAAAATGTCTTGACACGGAACGTTGTGGTTTCTAAAAAAAGTGAGAGTAGGTGTCCAGCTTATAAAGGCGTTCCGTAATTAAATAAAATGATCGAATAGGAAATAAGTGGGGATATGCGGACGATGGAAGTTTAAGCCTACAAAAAGAGTGGAAAGTTTAAGGGATATGAATATCTGGCGGTATTAAACGAGAGCAGGGAAACTGTAGCATCAGGGCACATAAAGCCCGTCTCATTGCGTTGCATCAAATAGAGCCAACACTAGGGTTTCGTGTGAACACGGTGATTGGCTAAGAGTTTGTAGGAAACTGTTTCAACTACGAAGTTTGCACAATGAAGCAACAATATTACGCAACCTAAAATATTCCACAAGCTTCACCTATGGCCAGCAGCGGCCTGCGTCAGGCCGTGATAAGATAATGTATATTGGTTGAAACGGCGAAACAAAACCAAAAGACAAGTGACAATATGAACAACAGGTAACTCATTAGGAGCATACAGGAATTACGACTTCTGCGATCCTTCCGTAGCGAAAATACTTAGACCACGGCCTGCACCTCGAAGCAACAGTTCCGCTGCGATCGTTGAGAAACTTCATTGTAGACTGTGATAGACGTGGCAACAATGAAGTTACTCCCATGAAATTACAGTAATTAAAATATATTTTGCAGTGATGAGCGATACAATGAATTACTTAAAACGAAGGAAAATTCCTGATTACTTTCTTAATTATCCTTCACTAAACCATGACATGTGCGCTTCACTTATGGCTCCAAGTTTTACCCAGAAAAGGAAAGAAAAATAACACGGACACTTTAACCTGAGTGGCAGGCACGCGGAAGTTCAGAAGATACGTGTAACATCCAAATTCAAAGCGAATGTTGGAATAAGGTTGCTGGAAAGTCACGAGCACTGAAGCTCCATCCAAAAGGGATCGACGATGGCTGCGTGCTTTGTTTGCCGTCAGGCAGCTCAGCAACGTGATGCAGACGTTTCAAACGCCTAACAGTATCCCATTAAGACAGAGGGCTTTTGCTTATACAAAACTACCATCGGTACCGTGGTCCCCAAGGTACCCCTACCACCGAACTGTTTTTGAGCCGGGCAAAGTCACGCTAGAATCCAGACATATTAAAGGGACGCATCATTAACATGGGTCAAGTTGTCGCCACGACGTTCTATATCCCGATTTCTCTAGATAAAGTGCACATGAGTGCCCGCATGGATGATAAGCTTTTGTTCAAGTAATTTGAAAGGAATTTGGTTACTTTTCGAAAGGAATAGTACTGTAATACAATTACTTTTGCTCAGCTGTGAACAGTGACTGCGATTTTAGGATATACTAGAAAATAATTAGAAACGTAATTCAATTCATTTTAGAATTAACTTTGCCATCGCAGGAGTGTAATTTTTTTTTCAATTATATCTGATTAGGACCTTTTAATAACACTCTTCCGATTGTTCGTTTTATGAAATGACCACATGAACGAGCTCATCGTATATTTCACGCTCAGTGGAGTTTCACAAAACTTCATGTTAATGAATTTCCCATGTGTGCATATTTATTGCGTCACTTGGCTTTGTTTACCTTACTCTGCCGATTTCAGCCATAGCATTGCAGACTTTGTATGCAGCTTATCCGTCCAATACGAACACGTATTTATGGGCACATGGGTACTCGTTATAGTTAAACAGTATGACGGTGCAGCCCTTCATGTAATCAACACGATTATATATGCACAAATATGAAGCAACCGAACAACCCAGGAATCGCCGTTTAACATTAAAAGGTCCACTACTACTGGTAGAAATGCTCCCACACACGATTCAGCGGAATAACCGAGAAGATTGGAGGAGACACGTACTTTATCTTCTTGTGCAGCATTTCTGGCTCACAGCCGCTTTCGATAAGGCAAAGTTTGCAATTCCAGACCAGCAGTGCGTTAACGAACCTCAACCTTCACCAGTAGTATATTAAAAGAAAGCCACTGATATGCAAAATCCAAGGCGGTGCAGTTCCCATAGTTTCCGTTTCCTTACGTTAGCGTTAGCATCTAACACAGTGCAACAACACAGGAAGAAAAGCTAAGACTATACCATTGTGCTACCATTGTGCCATTGCGCGAAACGAAACACCAGCAGCACTAAAGCATTCCTCATTCGTCAATGTGTCGTGCGCCTCAGATGCACGTGGTCGATGCGAGACGGGGCACGCTTGAAAATTTGTGAGCGGCAGACATGCGGGTGCGCTCGATATTCTCTTGCATGTTTTCACATGTTCATGCGCAATTTTTCCCCTTACAGAGGAAACTAGAGAACTCTACATACTTCTATTGCCCTTACTTCGGTAGAGGCTGCCTCGTATCTTCAGACCAACCGCTGTTCCGTTGGTGAGCGATCCGTTCTCGCGTAGAACTTGGGTTGCAGCCCGGGCCCACAGCATCACAGCGTCGTACGTCAGGCCAGCGTATATTGGAACCTGTCATCGTTGGACAAACACATCATCAGTGCGTTAAATATCTCAGTTCGGACAAGCTGAGACAGCTAGTTACGTTGTCGACACGCCCATGTCGATATGTATTACCAGGGCTGTTCGAAAAGTAATGACTGTTTCTTATATTTGAATATTCGTGAATGATAACAAAGTTGAGCACATGAAGCGTTGTCTAATGCATGCTTCCACATCTGCTGAGGCGGCGTTGATCCCACAATTATTTGCTTGAAGGAAAACGCAGATAACAATATCCGGAAAAGTCGTCGCTACCTCGACTCGGGAAGTGTGTGGTGGGATTCCATTTTTGTAAACATAATGTTTATCAGCAGCTGCCGGAATTGACTGAGAGAGAGAGATGAAGAGGAAATGCAGAGATGTTAACCAGATATTAGTCTCCTGTTTGCTACCTGGAATTCACTAAGAGTTGCGTCTATCCTTACAATCTCGCAGTATTCTGCAAAGGAGATGTTAGAAAATTATGCGAAGACTTCCAGAATGGCGGCCCAAACTCGTCTGATGAGCAGCTCGTTGCAGCAGGCCTATTCAGGACTAGGAAATCTTTCTGTAACCGAAGCACTGGGAGTTCGTCTACGAGTGGAAGTTAGTGTCCGGAAGGATATATTCGCTCCTTTTCGGCTCTCGTCTGCTAGCACTATGGTAAAAGAAAGGTTGTGATATCACTTACTGTGTTTAAGAGCATGCCGAAGTGCTTTTAAAGAAGAAATAATAAAAAGTGAACTTTCTTTTTCGAACCGCATCGACAAAACATAAGGGACTGGCTTCCACTGTTTGCTACGGCCGTCTAGACGTGGATAACCTAGCTAAGGCAGAAAAAAAATAGCTCTTCGGCACTGAAGCGACATCCCCCCTCCCCCACCACCGTCCTTTTTTTTGTCTTTTTTCGGGAACTCTTGTCTGTCACTGTGAATTGTCATTGGTGTGAAAGTGGGATTCACAGGCGGTGATCTTACATAAATACGGATCAAAGAAGCAATTGCAGTGTTATGTCAGGGCTCGCAACTCAGCATGACCATACATGAGTGCAAAGAACAGTTGCGCGATGCTCCATCTACCACGAAAAACAGACTAATACAATCATTTTTCTTTAGAGCAAATGCCCCTTACTTTTTAAATAGCCCTCCGGCTATAGAACTACGAGTGTTAAAACTCTCAAATTTTACTTTTTGTTAGCTCAGCCCGTCTTTGGAGATATGTATTCTTTTCTATTACACTTCCTTTCACAACACGACACAGTGAATACAAGAGGAGCTTTCGTATCATGTACGGAGCGGCTCAGTCACTTCTTCAGCGAATATAACTAGCCTCCCTCGATATTGTTTAAATGGAGGTTCAGTGACGACAAAGGACAGCGCAAAAAAGAAAAGACAAGGACGACACAAAGAATGACCAGGGCAAGAGCTTGTCCTGGTCATTCTTCTTGTGTCGCCCTTGTTTTTTTTTTTTGTGCTGTCGTTTATCACTACTATGTACCAACACGCCCAACTAGCCACATTAGAGGTGCAGTGAAATCATGGTATAAGGATCATCAGGGGGCAGCTACAATTTTTCGTTATTCTGAAAGATAGTTATAGTGAAAACTTTACAACGGTCTGTCCTTGTACACGCCTTCCCCTCAACCCCGCTCTCCCCTCCCCCCGCAATAAAGAAAAGTCAGAAATAGTACAACTGAACGCATCAGACAATGCACATTTACTTAAAGCAGTCTGTATTTTTAATTTATCTCTTTCTGATGCTTTCACTACAAACTTCGAAGCATGAAACACTCCAACTCATCGATATTCCTGTGGAGCCATATAGTGGATGTAGTGCTTCTCCACAATAGTACGCGAATTTTCAGTACGATATCGATTATATCTTCGGTCGTTACATTCTCGTTACATTCTGGTCTCACTGTCTGTGACACCGTCCTTCATGCCGCCGCCGTCGCTGCCTTCATCATCGTGGGTGCTTTGTACGATCTCTTTGTATTGTCCCTGGACTAAGGTCCTTGTGTAGGAGCTTTAGGGGCTACACAGGGACTTCACTTGCTACGGTCCCTTTCTACTCTAAGCGGCGCAGCTGTGTCCCCGCGATATACATGGTTAGACTGCACCCCTTCCCAATTTCTTTTTCTTACTCTGCAACAATCTCTGCGCGCGTCGGCGTTTCAACAGCAGCAACAAAAAAAGTATTCATTTTTCAGTTTATTTGTTATCTTTCACACCATGTCGGGTTTCCTACGGGGTGAGTTGCTAGGCGCCTGCTTGCTGTGTTGCCTGCTACGCTATAGCTCCGGTTGCCGCGAGGAATTCACTCAAATTTGCAAATTATCCTTCTTCCTACTATGAGCTCGTTGTGCTGGGGCGTTGGTAACGTGGCGCAATACTGAATATAACGATCGTTATTCTGAAAGTTTCGGTAGTCTAATGTGCATAGTACTAAAATAATTTTACATTGAAACTACTAGCAATCAGAGCAGGATTTCTAGGAGCTTCTTTAATGTGCGGTTCGTTCCGAAGAGACTTGACTGTACCGCGGCATGAGAACTTAGGTGGGCTGGAAAGTGCCACCAGTAGTTGCATGATTGGTGCCGGCATGAATAGATTTTTAATGCGGATACAGTATGTTGCCGAGAAGTAAAAAAATCCCGCTTCCGGTACCTCGGCAAAAACACAAGTTGTGCCAAAATGTTGTGACCGAGTGATCGCGTCATGTTACTCATATAATGACATGACGCTGTCATAACGACGCCGCCAGTTGTAATCCTACATATAACGTGATGTGTTGACGTGAATCTAACGTAAAAAATATCACGCCAGTTACACGCTTGTGAAAGCTGATGAAACCGCGAACCTAGCACCGGTAAGTGTGCGGCGTAGGGGGTATGACGCTCGCCTTCCGACCTTGAGCACTACGGTTGAAATGCCACCTCGCCTAGAAAACTTGTTATTTTCCATCGCTCTCTGTCTTTTTCTCTCTATCTCACTTATTTTCTCATTCCCTAGGCCATAACAAGTTCCGCTATAGTCCTTGCTACAGAGCAAACACATACAAAAACAGCTCCACTAACGTGAAACCTGCGAAGGTGCGAAGCATGCGGTGATGCGGAGGTGTTTCCCACAGGAAACGTGAGTCGCTGCTAATAAGCTTGCTTTAACGTGGCTACGACGACGATGTTAGACGCCGACAGCCCGGTTGCATTAGCAGAAACTCGTTAGAATCGCTTCTGACCCGACAACCCTGCGCATACACTGTCTGGGTGCACAGCCAGCAGGATCGGCCCACAAATGAACACACACAATGCGACGGCACTGCATCCAGGATGGGCCCACTGAGACGGCAGCAGCCGGACACGCCGACAAGCCCAGCCCCTAAGAAGAACAAGAAGAAGAAGAAGAAGAACGAACGAACGAACGAACGAACGAGCCAACAAGCCAACTAGTGACCCACAAATGCATACATATCATGTTAATGCACTGCCTCGATGATCGGGCGACCGTGACTACAGCAGCAGCACACGCCGACAAGCCCACACTCTATGGTGCTTCTCACCTAATAGATCATTTGCCAGTGCGACTCTAAGGCTTCTTGGTACGACATTCTACTTCGAACCATCGGTGCCTGGGTGCGAATCCGGCCCCGCGAAGATCTCTGTCGTTTTATTTTTCAATTTCTCGTTCCTCTCCATGTCCGTCCCTCTATCTCTCTCTGCACCTCTTCTTCCTCACTTCCCACTCCCTCCCTCTTCTCTTTCCCCTCTCCAGCCACTTCTCGGCTCAACTAAGGCTTGGGCTTAGCAGAGAATGTCGACGTGCTGCCCAGCGCACGCTTACAAACGCGCGGTGCTGTCGCATGTGACTAGGTAGAACACTTGCTCGGTTCAGCTTTGACGACCGTGGCTATGCTCCGCCCACCTATTGTGGGTGTGGTGCGTGCATCGCAGTGCGTCTTTGGCTCTCTACTCCTTTGCTTCCGCATCTCTTAGCGATTTGTTGCGTCCGACACCGCAGTTACTCTATGCTTAAAGAGCTCCGCTGCTAAGGCGGCCGTACCACGGTCGCCATCATGGACGTAGTCCAGTTTTTCACGACAGAGGACATCACTCCGCCAGGGCTACGGAGAAATAATTTAGGGGGATAAACTCTGGGCAGGAGACAGCATGACACTTGTTGAGGAGGAGACACGCGTCTGCAAACGTTCGCACTAGCTGGGAGAATAGGACAGAATAAAAGGGAGGTATTTTTTGCCTCTCCTTTTATTCGGTTCTGCTGTGCTCGTGAAACCGCTTAGTACTCCTCTTGGTCTTCCCTTCTCATTCGGACCTTCTGTTCCCCTGCTAACCATGCCCGCAGCAGCTGCAACCGTTTCCCTATATCTATCTCTAGTTATGTAGGAAGCGCGTAAGGCATGACACCTGACTGTGAGAATAAGAATACGTTTATATTTTTTATTTGTTTCAAAGCAGTACATTTGCGCTTTCTTTCACTGCCCATGCTACAAAAGATGCGATTTACAAAGCCCCCCAGGCACGCATATTCATTTTTACCGTACCAGTATGACGGCAATCGCCAACAAACTGAAATGGTCACGCTCATGGGACCTTTTATCTGGGTCGGGTATCACCTATAAACGAGATAGAAGCATTCGATACCGCTCAGCACGTTTGGTTTTAGGCAACTATCACCGATGATTCAATGTAACTGCCATGAAAGATAGCCTAAGGATCACTTCGTTCGGCACGCCCAGAAAAATGGCTCCCTTCTGTACTTTTCAAAAAATATTCTGCTACAATCCCGTACTCGTACTAAGATCGCCTTTCATACATCTGCATCTATCATCTCATCCCCCTTAAATCATTGAAACAAAGTACATAATCATATACGCAATCTGTCCTCCCCAAAACATACCGTGAGTGTAATGACCTGTCCACATCAATCGCCGCTATTACTAATCGTGACATATTTTGCGAGGCCTTAAACTGCCCCCATTTGACTCCATGAACATCTACCATGATTTGCATTTCATGTGAAACTCGTGTTTTCCTCTTTCATCTTTGCAGGTTCTCACTGTGTACTGTTTTGCTTTCTAGGTTTCGTAAATTTCTATGTTTGATTATCAATGTCTCCAGCATTATGTGTCCTAAGTGTCCAGATTGTATTTTACTGCTTTTCTTGTTCCTTACTTCTCCCCTATACAATGCTTCAAACTGTTGAGGGTGAAATAAACTTTCAAAAATGGAGCAGTTTGCGTTAAGCGCCGCAAGGCTTGGTCACAGCTGAGCCGTGCGCATCCTGTAAGGTTCAGTTTGATATCGATGAGTCATTGCGAGGTATTGCCATGCTTTACGAGACCCTCCCAAGGCCCTGCCACGGTGGTCTAGTGGTAATGGCACTCGGCTGCTCATCCGAACGTCGCGAGATCGAATCCTGGCTGCGGCAGTTGCATTTCAATAGAGGTGAAATGTTGTCACTTGTGCTGTGGGATGTGAGTGCACGTTAAAGAACCCCAGGTGGTCTAAATTTCCGAAGAACTCCACTACGGCGTCTCTAATAATTACAGCTGGTTTTAGGACGTTGAACCACACAAATCAAATCAATCGAGACCGGTCCAAGCACAACCGAGCATTTTCCTGGTTTTATTGGCTGCCGATTTGCTATCGATGGAGTGCTGCGAGGCTATTGCTAGTGGTTATTGCTCGGCTTTTTTGGAAACTTGGCTTAGCAAGCAAACGCCACCACCTGGCGTACACAGACTGATGTCCCTCCCTCTCCGATTCTCTTTCCGCTCACTTGCTATACTACTCCCCTGGCTTTACTCTACATGACTATATCCTCTGATACGAGGGGCTTGGCGCACACCCACTATCTGTGGCGAATGCCCATTTCCTCCCCCTCTCCCCTTATCCGTTCTCTCGTTCTCGACCTCACTTCTCTTTCCCACCTCCTTGCTGTACTATAATGTACTGTACTGTACATCATAGCAAACGCAGCTCTCAGCTGCATCTGCTGTGTGCTGTATGTGCAAGTGTTGCAGCCATTTGTATCCGTTGTTGTGCCTCAAATTCCCCTGCCAGCACGCGCAGTTCCACCAGCGACCGACCCCACAGCGGGCATTTCCGGAAGGCGCTCGTGCGTCATCCGTTGACATCTTTCGAAAGCCACCTCACCGGTCGCCGGTCGGCGAGAACAAACAAGGGACGTTGGGAGGACCCCCCGGCATGACTGCAGGCACAGACCGGCACCGCACTCCAGCCGCTTCGTGGGAAAGAGCGAGGAGGAAGCGACTCAAGGAGTCAGAAACTCTCAAGGAGTGTAGAAACTCTCAAGGAGTGTAGAAAAGCGGGTGCATCTGGGTGCACCGGCGGCTGCTCACGGAGACCCGGCCGTGTCAAGAGCTCCTCACGGAGACACGGCCGTGGGTTATGTACATTACTGTATAAAGTCTTTTCTAAGTCCTCTTCGACCTGTCGTCCATCCTGGCTCCTCACTCCAGCGCCTCTTCGAAGCGGTGGGGCTACCAAAGTCCCCGTACCCCATCCGCCCTTCGCAACAGTGGTGGCAGCGGTTAGATGCCAACGGACCCCGTGTCTTCCGCTAGGCCCCCCACTTCATAACACCGTGCACTGTAAACGAATTACGAATACGTAAATCAGCTGCTCCGTTAGAGTAAAAACAAACCGTGGCAGCTGTACAGAAGAAGGTTGGCCGGTGCCACAGCAGCATTGCCGTTGGGACAAGCTTGTTGTTGCTATGCCTGGTCTCACCGTTCGCCCGCCTCGCCTGCCAATAAACGACTTAGCGGTGGTGGAGGTGCTGGGTTCCACGCGCGCATCTTACTCTTAATATACAACAGTCTCTTTTCCCTCCGGCCACATTTCTTGCATCAGGCAGTTTGCAGGTCAAACATTTTAGCTGTTTTTAAAAAAAACTGAAGTAGGAAGCTAGCTGCCTTTTGGACAGCTAATAGCTGACCGTTGGTCAGCACAGCCGGCAAAGTGAAAACAAGGGCCCCGTTTATAGCTCTTAAATTGTTCACAAATGCTCCGTTCCCGTGCTGCCGGCGGCTAGAAGCGTGCCGCCCTGAAGCTCAACATGCTCCAAAAGGGAGTCTATCAGCACGCAAGCCCTGCTGTGTCAGCAGCTGCGTGTGTCTTTTCAGCAAGCCCTGCGTGTGTCTTCTCATCTATGCACGCTGCGGACATGAGCTGGCACGTGCAATTTCTTCTACTGCGTATGCAGTGCATGAGCACAATGGTCATGTCTTCGGTCATGAAGGGCATATTTGCAAAACTCCATTCCAAAATATCTCCATTTTCGGCTTTCTATTTCACATCACACCTTCACTAAACAAATGTGTCATTTTCAATTCTTGTAGCTGCACTCTAATTCATGGTCAAACTGGCGTATATAAAGACTGTCGCCATAAAATGCAGCTGGCAGAAAGTGTTACTGTATACGGACGGGAAAAATAAAAAGGTCCCAGTTTCGCCGCAAGGGCGAAGCAATGAATGTGATACCAAGAAAGTGTAAGGCTATACGAAGTGAGGCTCGCAGCTTCAGGAGCAATATTAATTGTAGCAAACATGCACTTGCTAAGTGAGCGCCTCACGGGGGCAGCGCGTGCTGGTACGAAGGGCTGTATACGTTGTGTGTCACAAAGGTACACGTGCAAAGCTAGGGGAGGCCGCTGAATGAACAAACAGAAGATGAGCACGAACTATCAAGTGAAGCATGATTGACGTAGCGCTAAAGACGAAGACGTAAGAAAACACAGAGTGCACAGGACGAGCGCTCGTCCTGTGCACTCTGTGTTTTCTTACGTCTTCGTCTTTAGCGCTACGTCAATCATGCATACTTTCCAACTAGCCCAGCTTTCTATTCTACTGCTGTATCAAGTGAAGCACGCACGAAACAAGCACACTGATATGCACCGAACGAGCGCGAATACGCTGTCACAATGGATACTCTTAGTTTAAACAGCTCTCCTCTTGCAAAAGCGGCCTCCCGTTGCGCTTCTCGCAACATCCCGCTGGTAATGAAGAAACGCTTATAAGCGCCTGCCGTCTCTGAGTCCTGCCAGCGGTAAAGCGTGTGTATATAAGGCTCGCCATTAGCTCCCTGAAGGATCTGCTCTTTGTGGCGTAGTGGTTAGCGCCACGCGCTGCGGAGCGAGAGGTTCCTGGTTCGATTCTGCGCTTCGGAATTACTTTTCCGAATTACTTTTCTTTACGACTTTTATATATATATATATATACATACTTATATAAATATGCGGTTCATGAGGGCGGCGACGGGGACGGCAAAAAGCAGCCGAGACTGTCCATATAATTGCTATCGCTATAATAGTCAAATATAAATAAATGCGATTGCCCTAAGCTGTTTGGAGCAGTTTACTGTATGAGTGTCCCTGATTGACGGTGACTGCGTCCAGTTCGCAACAAATTTTGAAACGCAGTCTTGATGAGAACAACCTTTTCAATAGCGACGACAAGCGGAACTACGTCTCCTACTTTCTTTTGCATCGGGTGGTACGATAGAAAGACACCAGCGTTTCTGTCACTCTGGCCAACAGACACACAAAAGAAAACGACGAAACACTCGGCCTTGAGAAGGTTGAACTTTCTGCCAGTGGTCGTACGCAGGGCTATTTAATTTTCAACATACGAGCATCAGGACCATCGTATTCATGACGAAACAGTGATACTTAAGAACGCATTATGAAGCGCATGTAGTGCTTCAAAACCGACGGCAGTGCTTGGGCACAATGGGGAAACAGCAATGGCTACCATTTCTCAGCGACCTCCGTGTACTTACTGGCGAGCCCTTCCAAGAATTGCGTTCGAAGACCAACTACGACATTCGCGACGTCAGGGCGGAGTGGGCGGGGGTGCAAATGCAATGACCTTTGACAGGAAATGCCGGACACACGCCCGAGTGCAATGTAAAGCTTCCGTGAGAAACGTTGTTTGACATTCCTGTGTTACATTTCAGCCTCACCACGTTACGAGCTGGAGGAGAAACCCTTTGTTCCTGCATCTTCCACGGCCGGAGTGGACGACATGCACGCCCAGTACAGTCTTGCAGCGCATCTGCCCGGTGCGCATCAACTGCCTTCACTCAGAACAGATGAATGGGCCTGAAAAAGCGCGCGCGAGTGGTGCTTTGTCGATAGAGCAGCTGTGCTTCCAAGTGTGGCTGCCCCACCACGGTGGTCTAGTGGCTACGGTACTCGACTGCTGATGTGATGGCCGCGGTATCGTATTCCGGCCGCGGCGGCTGCATTCCGATGGAGGCTAACTGTCGAGGCCCATGTATTGTGTGATGTCAGTGTGCGTTAAACAACCCCAGGTGGTCAAAATTTCAGGAGCCCTACACTACGGCGTCTCTCATAATGATAGTGGTTTTAACCTGCGCGTGCTCTGTCTTCAACGCTCTTTGGAAATTAACGGCGACTTTGAAGATGTTTACACCGCAACGAAGTAGAGAACTTTGAGTGCTTCGCTTTGCATTTCGGCTTGCTTTATTGAAAAACCTTCTTTGGAGGAGCTAGATTTCTTATTTTACTTCATTAGTGGGCAAGCTGACGTCCAGTGCCTTATTAGTACCCCGGTAAAATGGGTACACGTCAGACCATGTATGCTGATATCGCCTAAGTGCCCATAACAAAAACCGTATTGCTCAGTGCCATCAAAACTAGCATTCGGAGTTAAATGCTTTCGATATTCACTCCAAAAATAAAAATCTTCCGAGAAATAGGTGCCGGGTAATTTGCAGCAAATTTTACTATGTTTTACTATTTTAAGAGCCGACAAATAGTAAAGCTAAGCTGAAAAAAAAATCGTTTTTATAGAATCTTGCTAATTATGATGCAGTGCAAAGAATATTGTAGCAGTAGTCGATTTTATTCAAACATGGTTCCCAGTGGAATACAACTCAGTCAGCCAAGGCTGTACGTGTCAGCAATGCTAATTTATTTCTGGCCTCTAAATTATCCCGGATTACTAATTTTAACGTATCTGAAATCTACATACAAGAAGGTGTTCAACGACCTACGAGGCAACCTTGTAAGGGAGGCAGAGGAGCCGTCGCGGTAAAACGGCTTAGTTGAGCCGGGGGAGTGAGACCGCCACCTTGATAGTGCATGCATCTACATGCGAACTTTTCCCGCCAACAGCATGTACGTTTCGCGATTGCTCATTAGTAGGACTCGCGTTGTACTGCTAAAGACGATGTGCCTACCCCGGCTGGAGCTCATTGTCTGTGTCATCGGGGCACGGCTGGAAGATTACTTCAAGCCAGCACAGCTCCTTAACACTGTACTCGCTTGTTTCTGGTTCGACCCTGTAGTTACCTACACCGAGTCCGAGCCAAAGCGTGCAATCGAGATCTTTTCGTCAGCCACCGCACCACCACGCTTTCCAGTCTCACAAAAACTGTGAAGATGACACACTGCAACAGCCTCGATAATCCTCCTGATTCGCTCGCACACGGTGTACTTCAAGGATGTTATGGGAGTCATACAAGTGGTGGCATGACCCATCATGGCTTTCAAATACGGGCGAAGTTCCAAGACTCAAGCACGACTACATCCTAGAGGACATTAGCAACACTGAATCACTATGGGAAACGACGACAGTTTCCCATAGCGAATCGGCTATTACGTGCAACTGCCCGCGTGCGGCGATCCGGGAAGAACGCGTCTAAAAGAAGCCATGTTCGGAGTGGGCCGCTTACCACTAGGGAGGTACAACACGCCAAGCATTATTTGTTGCGGGTAGAACTACACCGTTTTTCCAATGCTGCAGTGCAATTTTTTCTGGAAAGAAAGCGGCTCCCATCGACGCATTCTGTTCTCCGACAGGCTGCATTCTTGGATCAAGAAGGAATATTACGTTTCCCATGTTCCCGTGCGCCCATTCCCATCTTCCCCACATTTAAAAAAAAAGAGCGGCGTTATCTGCTCAGCGCCAGTGCTGATATTAGGCGTCCCAAACCTTCCCGTGCAAAACACACGTTCACAGCTCTAATTATTCAAGCATTACATGCCACCATTAGATGCCACCGTGCCTCTGCACGGTGGCATCTAGAACGCGCTAACAGGACTTGGAGAATGATTCTGTGTGCTGAAGGGAGAGGATACGGTAAAAGGTATGGTTTTGTAGTGTTTATTTTGCAGAAAACGGTTGCTTGCGGCAGCATTCCCTCTGGTACAACAAATACCGCAAGAGCAATTAACAGGGGCTCAAGCATATTGAGTCGTCGGCGTCGACCACTGCTGGCCTTCTTCATGCCTACACAGCAGGACGACTCCCAGAAGGCCTACATACCGATGTTTTCCTGCGCCCTGACACGTACTGCCCACATCAAGCATACGGTATACACGACAGCGGCGACCTCGCTTCTTGCCTATCGTCGGTTTGGAGCGCGGCAAGGTGCTCCGATTTTTGTCGAGCGGCGAGCTATTTCACTGTCCCAATTAAATAACTAATATAGGAAGTAATTAAGCACCTATAACTTCTTGCGTACAAGGACGTGTCTGCAACTTGTCTGACTTATGTTTCTTTTCTTTCTCATTCGTTCTCATGCATTGTTGATGATATGATCAGTCGGAGTCCATAGCGATGAACTTGCTTAGGCGGTACGGGTACGCTAGTTGGTTGTGCATGACCTCGTTAAGAGCAGCGCAAGATTTGAGAAAATAAGGGCGAACACACAGTGAGGGAAATGATTGTGTTGTGCGCATCACGGCGTGTTTATCCCTGCTTGCATAAGTTTTGCGCTGCTCTTAATATGGTCGTATAACAGTCAAGTGTATTCGTATCGCTTTGAGCGCTCCAGCGACACAGTGAGAGGAAGAATTGGTCTTCGGTATTTTTTTTTAGTTGGACCCAGACAAATTAAATGAGAATTCCAATAATGCGTACATTCAGACATTGCTTGTCTTTACCTCACTGCCTTATTTCTCACCTGCCCAGTGCGCATGCACTTGCTGTGGCACCATAATTAGGAAATAGACAAATAATCGGACACACTTACGTAAAATGCAAAGATAAACAAGCAGATTAGAGTGCATTCGATTTTATCCAAGTGGCATTAAGATTCCTATGTAGCAGTGCGAATGCACGAGTATTAAATTCATAATTTGTGGTAATCACAAGCGGGGAAAATGGATTAAGTGTTATCTGCACAAGACACGAACAAGTCACTCAAGCATTACGGCGTAGTCACTCCTGGGTTACGCGAATCATTGGGCTGTTTGCTTGTTCCTTGGCATTCAGTCAGCGGTTTATTGGGGAGGGGATATCCAAGATAAAATGAAGAATGAGGAAGCAATCGGTGGCCTAAGGATTAAACAAATACTGAAGAATGGCTAATATGTTTAGCAAGGCCAATTAACTATTATAAAATGATTTCAAATTCAATCCGAAGTACTAAATTCAATTCTGAAGCACCATATTTCAATTGGGAGTAACTCTGAAGGCAGACGGCTACAACCAGCAGGAGCACGATGTGGGCGCGTTTTCTGTTCATTACCAAGGCCATCACCACCAGCGAAAATTGAAGCCTGTTCTATGCCGACAAAAACTCTTGCAACATCGAAGCTCTTCATTTGTCGCTAATCGTCAGGTAAATAGCGAGGGTGCTACGTGGCAACTTGGTAGTGTGTCGAAGGCATGATCAGGTCCTTTTCTTGTTCCTCTCCTTGCATTTAGCGCTGTGGGAATGCTGGTATTGCTGCGAGAATCGAACCAGAGACGTCGAGCCTAACCTTGTCGATACATACTCGTGCTTTATCATTCGCATAATGGCTGTTAGGTAGCAGATGGCTGGAGGCAACAGCGAGTCGAGCAGAAGCGCACACCTTCTCCAAAGCGTGACTACCAACCACCACGGGAGAATCACGACCCACTCACCTCCGCACACGCAGGGACAGTCAGGATCCTAGACGAACGCGTGCGCCAGATTTCGTTCATAGATGCGTCGTTGTTGTCGCTTCTTACACCTGTACGTAGGCTTCTCGGAGCACTTGTTGAGCAGCGTCGTAACAAGAACGCGTCTCTTCTGCTGTGACTAGCTGCATGTATGTGACTAGGACATTATTTTGTAGCGCAGGGCTTGGAAAAAAAAAAGCGAAAGGAGGAAGAGAGTAGTCAAAGAAGGCGCCACATTTACAACTAGTCTATTAGGCTCAAAGCAGGTATTTATATACAAGCGCACACGCTCAAAGCCAGGGCATACAACCCGATAAACGCAAGTTATCGAGGCAGAAGACAGGCTCAGTATTTTCTTTTTCGCGTCGTATAGCGACACAGATGTCTTGATAACGCACTTTTGGCCACTGATGCAAATCCGACAGGCCTCAAGTATTTCCCGCACTGTTTTCTCCTTTCTTGTGCCCAGTATCTTTACTTCAGGAAACAGTGGCTCACAAGAGCATAGTCTACATAGCATAGCATAACATAGTCGGGTTGTACGCCCTGGCTTCGAGAGTGTGTGCACTTGTATATAAGTACCTGCTTTGTGCCTAATAAACTAGTTCTAAGTGTGGCGCCTTCTTTGACTTCTGTCTTCCTTCAATCGCTTTTTTTTAGCCTTGTGCTATAACAATAATGCGGACAACGTGTACTAACTCGCCCAAGAAAAAGCTATCGTATGTGACTATTTTTGGGAACCTACGAACGCGATTAAGTAAAACTATATTCATTGCGGTGAAATGTCGGCGGTGCAGTGCTTGAATAACGTGTATAAAACCGTACACCACGTTGGCGTTCTTCAGATTTCCGCGCAATGAAAAGAAACAACTGATCGAGTATTTAAGACTCATTGCCTTGTGAAATGTTAATGTGGAGCACGTATAATGAACTACTTTGGACGGTGTGTATACATTACGCGTCATTTAGAAAAAAAAATTGCGCACATCATGTGCAAATGCAATCTCAGCACCGCTTGCTCTCGTAGCAATGTACTACATGCAGCTAACAATGACAGCCAATACCGCGCAGTGAGTGTCCCGTGGCATATAGGCCTTACGTCAGCACAGTTGGTAGTCTTATTGTTCTTCGCATGCGGGTGCAAAATCGGCCCATATACACGTCACATAAGCAGGCGGTTGCAGCCAGAATGAAAGGCCTCTATACCAGTCCCTACCTGCAATTATACGTTCTGGCTTCAAGGCGAGATCGACAAGGCTTGAGTGCGGAAGAACTGTTTGAAGGAGCAGGAAATCTTCGTCGAAAATGTCACTTAAACAGCTGGTGCACACGAGCTGCTGAAATGAAGCGTTAATTTACCTTTATTGTGTCTTCTCTTCCTACTCTAAGGCGTTTACTCAAATGCAAGAAATTGAGAAGGTATTTATTCTGTTTATCCTTGGCATACTGTGCGTTTTGTAGCGCTTCGCGCTGGCCAAAGTACTAGCGCAATTGTCAAGGCAGAAGACAGCGAACGTGCGAAAACTAGCGTCACGTCGTTCAAAAGTTCCGACCCTAGAGGCAGGAGTGGTCAACTAGAACAGGCGCGATGGAATGGAGCGACCTGTACAGGTTTACAGTTCAGTACGTCGTGGGGAGACCTACGAACGGAAGAGCCATGCAACAGCTGCGCTCCTAAAACAAAATATATACCTGTAGGCCAAGCCTCGAGCAGTTTCCGCTTGCGTTTAGAACAAAAGTAGAGCGATTAAGAGTAGATCCTGCTACGTTACGGAAGGCTCTCGAGAACCGTCTCCAGTTGTCCCCATGCGAAATGCTAATAATGCTTATCATAACTGCGCTATAAGTCATGTGTGATTAGAACAAAAGTGTTCCCGATTCAGGGCGATTGTACCCTACTAAGGGGGGGGGATATTCATCTGCCCTTGTAACAACCAAGCTACATAAAATGCCGCATAGCGACGTATAAAAGATTCAATGAGTTCTGAAGGAAGTATACCGCTAAATTTGTCAACGATAACACAGCATGGCCAGGAGCCTAAGAGACTCCCCTGTATATTTCAATACCCTTTCGCTTGCGCAACCGTAACTTCCGCAAGCAAGCGATGAAGTAAATTCTAAGCAAGATTAGATTATTAGACTTGTCGTACAATACGTCTTTCCTTCATCTTAAAGTGCAAAAGGAGATATGTCTTACATTTTAGCAAATTGGAAACACGTCTGCATTGCTGGTGAAGCAAGCTAAGAGCTCAAGGAACACGACGTTTCATGGCGTCGCACGCTTCCTACTGTTATCTCTGATGGCGATCTTGAAACCGTCTATAGGTTTTGCGAATTACTTGCCTTGAACTTGAGCTCCGTGTGCATTGGTATGCAAAGCGGCTGTGTGCCGGCGTAGCTGAGCACTGCCTCCGAGAACCGGCCATAGTGCTCGTCCGAGGGCACGCGTGGAGACAGCAGGAGCACGGCTCGGAACGGGAACGGTCGCACGATGGACGAGTCCTCCCAGTCTGCGTTCGTTGTACGAGATTAGGCATGTGAGTCACGCGGAATAGCGTAAGGTGAAACAATGATAATGAAAGAGAAAATGAATACTTACCCGTTTGTAGAACAAGGGTACAAGGAAATTCACTCGCATTTCTTACAAAATCAAAACTTCGTAGTCAACAAAAAAATTCACAGCATATCCACGGAGTGAATGATGATGAGTGGGCGAAGCTCGGGAGGTTCATCGTAGATCATGCCGAGTTCCGGATTAATTTAGTTAACGCGCACGCTACGAATCCTTATGGTTCAACTACGCACAAGTGAAATCTCCCACCGGCACTTCATTGCAAGTCAAGATCCAGTGCCTATATATATATATATATATATATATATATATATATATATATATATATATATATATATATATATATATGGCTGGCCGGCGAACGGTTCTTCAGCGCGAGCAGTCGGTATTTCTCAATCAAGAAACTCGCTAGAAGACGCTACCTGCGCCAACGTTGTCTCTCGCGGGTGAGGGCGCGTTCTCCTTCTTTGCGAGCTGGTAGAGCGTTCATCTAAGAAAGAGCGTTTCCATAGTCAACGCGCGCCTTTCGCGCTCTCTCTCTCTCTCTGTCTCTCTCTCTCTCACACAAGACAGATGATGGAAGAGTGAGAGAGCTCGCGAGCCGGGAGGCACGCGCCGAGGGCGAGCGCGAGCCTCCCGGCGTTGCATGGCGTTGCATGGTATTGTGAGTGGTGTAGGTTACACGATACGACGATACGTGACATCCGATCCACAGCTTAAGGAGCTTCGCCCCTAAAATTTCGTCCTTGTCTCAAGTTCTGGTCCCAGACCGCGATGCAATTTTCTACTCTGAAGCTTCCATTTCTGAGAAATCCATGTGGATCTCATTGTATCAGCATGCTACAAGCTGCTCGGTGCTAATTTTCTCTATCGTGGTACAAGATTGTTACAGGGCAGTAAGTAACACCTTGCCAAGTCCATAATGCAAAGAGGAGGCGTGAAAGACACGGGCACAAGGGAAGAGGAGTGGAGAACACGAACGCCGACTATCAACTGAAGCACAGTACTGAGGCGAAAAAGAAAGAAGAGACGCAACTTATCTGTGCATACTCAGAAACGGCGGCGCCGCCTGTCAAACTGGTACACTTGCCGGTCTACGCACGAGATAACTATTGAGTGATCTATCTCTTCTCTGCTTAAGCTAATCGACGACTGACTCACGCGCACGCTACCAATACAATTTATATGCCAGACCTTGACCATTAAACGAGTTTATTCATTCTGATTTCTGTACGGAATCGCACATTGGTCAAACTTGGGCATGCAGTTACAGTAGCGGCAGCGCAACGATAGATTAGACGGCGTTCCATCTGATAACGTCCTCCTATGTTCAATTAATCTTTGAATAATACAATGCCCCACCTGCGCTGCGTAGAATCGTCCGCAGCTAAATGTGATCTTATAAACTACGCCAATGCGACAGTAGGTAATCTATTGTTTGCTGTCTGCTTAACCGGACAAATATCTGTTCGCGTTTTTCCTTGCACCTGCTCATTTGTCCTATGCACGGCAGCACGAATCCTACCTAACTTGTTGGGATACGTAAAAACATCGTTAACACCATTTCGATTCAGCACATTCTTAAGCCTGTGCGAGGTGGAGTGAATGTACGGTAACCACGTCATTATGATGTTTCGTTACGCAGATGATTACTTGATACCTTTGTGTTAAGAGTAATTTTGGATTCATTGTCCCCTTTGTATGGAAACAATTTACAGTTAATGGAGGTGGTTTACGATTTACGAAGCGACTGCCTCAGGTAAACGCAAAGCAGTTCTTAGATACCTCTCTGAAATTCGACCAAGGTCTCTTTTGTTGGCAGCACTCCCCTAGAGCTTAAAAAGCGTTGTTAAACCAATTAAGCCTTCAATCGAAGCATCCCAAAGTAATAAATAGATGGCAGATCCCACGAGCAGTGGGAATCAAGGAAATGCGAAGCACGCATCAGGAACGTGAAATGGATTTGCATTGTTGTCTCGCTAGACCGATCGTGGTACATACGAGGTTAACGAAACGGCCACAAGAGCAGCAAGACTGTGGCATGTAAACCATGCCGCTCATGACACGCATATCATGATTGTAAGGTTATGACCTGTCATTTACGTTCGACAAGCAGTCGTGTTGTGCGATAGCAATTTTCGTGTACATCCAATTAACGGAACGGCCAGGAGAGAACCGAGACTGTGGCATGTAAATGATGTCGTTCATGACATGCACGTCATGATGTTCATGTGATGACCTGTCATGTATGTTTGTCATGCAGTCATGTTGTGGAATACCAATGTTCGTATACATCCCATTAACGAAACGGCCAGGAGAGCACAACGCCGTAGGCGGATAGATAGATAGATAGATAGATAGATAGATAGATAGATAGATAGATAGATAGATAGATAGATAGATAGATAGATAGATAGATAGATAGATAGATAGGCAGGCTCAAAGTCGCCGAAGTTCGCTAAGAAATGCTTCCCATTTAAAACACAGAATAGCGATGTCGTGTCTCTGGTCATCCCTTACCAAATGATGTGTGCACCAATTAAGCGCAAGCTTTAATGCGCAGGTAGAGCTTTTAGAAGCAGGTTGCCCTAGCTTAGCTATAGCCACTGTAGCTGAACGCCTAAAGAATTCGATTTCGACCGGAACGCTTGCCGTGGCAGAAAGCAATAATAACAAGAAAAAGAGTCCTGAGCATTGCGTATATTCACTTCGTTTCGCATAGGCTTAAGAAAGTGGGAAACAGATATGGGTTTAACGTTGTTATTACGGATTCCGATAAGTTAGGTAGGATTGGTGGTGCCGCGAACAGGAAAAAGGAGCAGGTGCAAGGAAAAAAGCGAACAGATTTTTGTCAGGTTATGCGCAAACAGCAAACAATAATTTTAGCGACAGCCGCATGGGGGCAGTGCAGCTTACGTAAGGCAGACATGGCGCTGTATTAATCGGAGATTAACTGAATATATAAGGTCGTTATCACGTGGAACGCCGTCTAGTCTGTGATTGCGCGGCCGGGACTGTAAATGCATGTACGAATGTGCGATTCTGTGCCGCCATAAGCACAAAGATAATGGTAGTTTAATGGTCGAGGCCAGGCATGTCAATAACTGTGGAAGCGTCAGCGTGAGTCAGCCGCCGATTAGCTTAAACAGAGAAGAGTTAAAACGTCTTAACAGTTGTCTCCCGCTTAGACCGGCACGTAAACCCGTTTGGCACTTGGCGCCGTCATTCCTGAGCATGCGGAGATAAGTTGTGTGTATTCTTTCTTTTTTACCTCAGTGCTCTGCAACAGTTCATAGTCGGCGTTCGTGTTGTCCGCTCCTCTGCCCCTGCGTCCGTGTTTTTTTAGACGCCTCTTCTTCGCATTATGAATACCCAAATTAGAATATGCCTCCATTATTTGTGACCCTTTCACCAAATCCAGCATTTATGCTCTTGAAAGAATACAGAGAAGAGCCATGCGATTCATCTATGCTAAGTATAGCAGAGATGTCTCAATAACTGAACTCTTACGCTCCAACGGATTTCAAACCTTTCAGTTAAGGCGAAAAATATCCCGATTGAAGTTCCTTCACTCCTTGTTAAATCAAAAATTCTATATAGACCCCAAACCTTACATTACCCTTTCAGAGACCAGGAAAACCCGTCATTCCCACTCCCTCACACTTTCCCCTTATATTGCCAGAACTAACCTTTTCAAATTTTCTTTTTTTCCGCGAAGCATAGAGGAATGGAACCAGATGCCTTTTAATCACCTCGACTCACATCAGTCAATTCAAAATTACATTCTGTCTATTTCTTAAACATTTTCATTGTTGAGTTGACTGCTTGTTTGCCTGCCTTCGTTTCAGTTTTTTTCCATTGTGCCTTGTACGTGTGTTTTTTATATTGTACCCCGCCCCACCTGCTTGGACCACATGGCCTGCAGTATGATGTAAATAAATAAAAAATAAATAAATTTACAAAGTCGCTCTGCTTTCTGTGCTTTTGACGTTGTCCCCCCAAAACTTGCGACTTGAAAAATAGCGCGCTTTGACGATGTGTGCAAGGTGCCGCATGTATTTTGCAGATAAGTGCTGCAATAAGGAAGTTACACGTTCCAAAGGGACATTTTATAACCATTCCAGCCTGTTTTTGGTTTCTCGCTTGACGTTGCTACTGTTTTCCGACGCGGACTGTGGCAAGGTGAGAAAATCGGAGCTATGGAGCGGTATGCGCAACAATTGCGCTGCCGAAAGCAACACTGAAGGCCCAAGAAGCAGTTTCGTATCACTCACTCTACTAAAATCGGAGTGCCGCTATCCCATGGGAGAAGCGTTGTCAGATATGCAGAGGAGACGTAAGTCCCGCGCCGAAGGGACGGGTCGGTCTTTTTTTTTCTTTTTAAGAGCGAAGCTTTATTAGCTCGGGGTAAAGTTATGTCGACCGCAGAAAACTCGCCACACCGTGCATGCGCCAGAGGGATAAGGAACAAAATCCTCAACCAATGTCCTGTCTGGTTAAAGTGAAAAGATTATTCCTCGCACAAATTTCAAATACCGCTCGACCAGATCAGAACGCTTTAGTTGCAACATGCTTTACAATTTCTTCGGGTCCATTACGCTAACACGAACAAGAGCGCTAGCTGGGTTCAAGCGGGAATCGAAACTAGCCCGCTTGCATGCTAGGCGGTTTTTCCATAAAAAGAGCCAGGTCAGCGCTGACACTTCGGAAAAAAAAATCCCCTATACGCGGTGAATAGCAAAACTTACTCATGTATACCATTCATTGGGGCATCTGCAAAATATAATCGCGCTTGGTCTCCTCTGCCTACGAATAATGAGGGAGCTGATTCGGGACCAGTAAAATGAAATCGGGGCCTGTTGCACTGGCTCTAACTTGTACACAGTATATGACGCAAGAATAAAATTTGAACACACAGAAATGAAAAGGAAACCGACAGCTGCATTAGTGTGGCAACGCCATCACTTTACAATAAAGACAGTCAAATTTTGGACTTTGCTTAATATTTCTTTTCGTGGCTTGAAACCTGCAATTTAATTCTTGGTTCGCCCTGCTGCAGTCGGGGCAAGTGGACTATGCGAAGTGTGTAAATTTCCCGTACCTCTACTAACGCGACAGCTAAGGAGCTGGCACCGTAGAAAAACAGCTCTCCACATAGGCGTCCGGCGAATATAATCATCTCGAGCTACTGTTACCGCTGTAGCAATCCGCAGCCCTCCACCATATTGCAGGTACTTCAGCGAACAAAATACACTTTTTCAAGGTAAAATCCGTCACGAAACCGGAAACACCATTTCACTTGGCTCCTATACTCATGATAACTGCAGCCATTTTTCTGTTACAAGGAACATATTACCAATAAACTAAGTTATGTTACCACGAAACCTAAGCGATTTGGGCACCTAATAGAGAAGGCGTCGACGCGGCGCCTGTAGGCATGACATGTGCATACGCGAGCAGAGCTTCCACTGCTCTCGGATGACGGCAGAAGACACTTCGATGTCAGCGCTAGGGCAAAATGCGCCGCATTGCGCGCTCGTTCTACACACTCGTGCGACGGATTCAGTACAGTGTTCTGCTGCCGGGCGCACCGCGAAGGCTTCCTCATCGGCGAGTACTGATGTGCCCTCTACGTCAATTTGTACCAGACCTCGAGGGACGCAACGCAAGAGTGAGACAGAGTGTAGACTAATATGAAGGAATTTTATGCTATGACACGCACTTTGTGACTCAAGTGCACGGCAAGTGAGTGGCAAGGCAATGCCATCGCGCCACCATAGCGCTATCGCGTTCGCCTCTTAAAGGCGAAGGTTAAGCATCCTTCCTCCCAGTTTCTTCGAGAGTGCTTTCAGAAATATAAGTACTCGTGAGTTACCTGCTCGCTGCCTGCTGTTTTACTTCGTATAACGAGTCCGTGCAATAATATTGCACGAAAATACTAACTGCAGTGAGTTAGGACGAAGACAGTCACTTTTCCAAGTAATCTTCGAGTGACATCGCTTTGGGAGCACATTCCTGCACGATTCACCTGCCTAAGTGCTTTGTTGAAATCCTTTAGGCATATTTGCAGATTTACAGCATCAACATTGGATTGAGGGCAGTACCGTTATCAAAGCTTGTTCACTCTCCTTTCATCCCGATAAGCGCACTCGGAGCTACACAAAGGGAAGTGGAAAGGGGGCAACAAACAAGGCCCGCACGCTTCATGACAATTAACATTTCTTTTTGTTTCTTTGCATGTACTCGCGTCCTGCAAGAACGACACCTGCGCAGCGAGATTCACTGAAAGCACTTGGCGCGGCGGCGTGGCGCCCATGGTAACTGCTTCGGCGAATAACCCAGCGGTAGTTCTTCGCTTATCTAAGTGGTACGTGGCGGCCCACTGACGTGATTGGCCGAAAAAAGGAGGGCGCTTTAGGTGTGAATAGCAAAAAACAAACTGTGAATGACGCGCAGCGTGAAGAGCAAAGATCCGCGTCGTTTTCTTTCTGTACCCCGCTAAAAAATATTTGCGTCAGAACGTTGACAGTAGTATACTGTTGTGCCTGCATAAAGTTCTCCAAAAAGATGCGCGCTGTTGGTTCGGAAGTACACGGCCGTCCACTTTTAGGGTGAACACGGCTCCCCGTGGCCGCGCTCCGCGCAGCGCCAGCACGGCCGGTGCGGCGGCGCATCGAAGCAAACGCGGCGCAGGCGCACAGGGACCTAGGGGAGGTGCTTCGCGTCGTCTGCTACAGCGCGGGAGCGCGCCTTCGCTGTGAAGCACGTTTCACTGAGCGAAGGCGAGCGAGCGCCCGAGGTAGGGTCGCGAGAATGCGCGCTTCACTAATTGGAGCATTTTCCGGCTAGTTTTGTCTGCAGATTGTGCACAGCCTGCTTAGTCACGCTTGAACAGGAACGAGCTTCTCAGCACGTAGCCGACTTAGCTGTATTTTTTTTGTTATTGTTAGTGATGAGGGTAAAAGAACAACGTCATTTTTTACGCAGTCTTTATTAGGCCTGGGCTATTTCTTTTACGGCGACAGCTGTTGGTGCAGTGCATCCAGAGTAACCCATCAGGCACGATTTTCGTGACTTGGATCCTGACGTCACGGGTTTAGCGCGCTGTTTCGCGCATCTCTAGATTATATAACCAATTTTGATAATAGATCTAAGAAAGTGACCGACACCCGCCATAAGTTACCACAAATTCAGAGGGCGATTTTCCGATCGTGCATATATATTTTATCATGTTTGTCATCGGTTCTTCCATTAAGGAGGGCAAAACGGAGTATTTCGACAGTAACTCCGTTGCTCAGCGGCTTCCTTATTCGCGTGTTAGTGTCGGTTGTAAGTGCGTGAATCGCGTTACGTTATGTAGAAAACTGCTCTCTCTGGCATAGGAACTGAATTTGCAGTAATTTACGACCAATTTGCATCTTTCTGGATCGAATAAAACATGCTATTCGTTTCTGTGTTCATACTTTAAGTAAAATCGCCCAAGCGGCGCTGATGCGTACCTGACTCAAGAAGTAGCATTCTCATTTGGAGGAATCGTCGGTCAGTTCTTCGGCAACATTGCTGGCTCGTGTAAAATAAGTGGCGCAGACATTTCTTTCTTCTTTTTTTTTATCTTTGAAATCAATGCACGCAGCATTCGAAAGCCGTTTCTGTCAGTATGAACAGGTTGTAGGAGTGGAAAATCTATAATGGAAGTGTGTGTTTCCTATAGCTTACATTGCGTGTCGCCGAGTAAGGAAGGCGTTATTCGCTTCCACTTCATTCACCTTTTCAAGAGGCCATATGCACATTTTCCCTAAAATTTAATAACTAGTTAATTTGGGGTATATGTCCCGAAGAGATGCATGGCATCGGCGTTATAAACGCCATTAAGGGTGAGCGCCAGATAAATTTAGTATGATGAATAATCTTTTTTTGTAATGAGGGAAAGGGGCCCTGCCCCCTTTTAGTTGAGTACGTAAAACCGAAATATGAATATCGGCAAAGGAACGCTGGCCGCGAACAAGTCATGCTGTAGAGGTCGTGGACGCGGCCACGAGGATCTAAAGGGTGGCCCACCAGTTGACGGTGGTAGGCGAACGGAGTGGCCATTTTCGAAACCCCAACGCGGCCGGACACAGATGGGTCAGGTCAGACCGTTTACCTTTCAAAAGAAATGCTTATGGGCGCTGGCCCGACCTATCACCACGCTCCCTTATTTTTTTGCTTAAGCGACGCGACCATCTCTTATCAACTTACAATGCTGACACGCTGCTGCCAACGGCTGCCCAATCAAGTGCCTGGTCGCGCACAAGTGAAAAATCTTTGGATTTGTGAAAGCGAAACACGCCAGAGGTTGTAGATTGAAAGCATTTCTGTCGGCTTGCATGAACATTATCTTATCAGCTTTCGAAAATAGATTTTTATTCGGTTGGCGGTTGTTATAGCACCTCGGCAATATAAACGCTATAACAGTGCAGGACTGCTTCATTTCCGCAGCGCACTTTCGGAAAGTAGCCATGACGAGGGAGCCCTTAAAAAAAAGGTGGCACATAGTAGATCTCTTTCTGCAGAACTATCTCCAGCGAGTTATATCGGAGATGGTGAATCGACCCCTTAAAACTGCAAATCGAATCGCCCAGGGTGTCGGTCACTTTCTTAGATCTATTATCAAAATTGGTTATATAATCCAGAGATGCGCGAAACAGCGCGCTAAACCCGTGACGTCAGGATCCAAGTCACGAAAATCGTGCCTGATGGGTTACTCTGGATGCACTGCACCAACAGCTGTCGCCGTAAAAGAAAATAGCCCAGGCCTAATAAAGACTGCGTAAAAAATGACGTTGTTCTTTTACCCTCATCACTAACAATAACAAAAAAAAATACAGCTAAGTCGGCTACGTGCTGAGAAGCTCGTTCCTGTTCAAGCGTGACTAAGCAGGCTGTGCACAATCTGCACACAAAACTAGCCGGAAAATGCTCCAATTAGTGAAGCGCGCATTCTCGCGACGCTACCTCGGGCGCTCGCTCGCCTTCGCTCAGTGAAACGTGCTTCACAGCGAAGGCGCGCTCCCGCGCTGTAGCAGACGACGCGAAGCACCTCCCCTAGGTCCCTGTGCGCCTGCGCCGCGTTTGCTTCGATGCGCCGCCGCACCGGCCGTGCTGGCGCTGCGCGGAGCGCGGCCACGGGGAGCCGTGTTCACCCTAAAAGTGGACGGCCGTGTACTTTCCGTCTGCAGAAACTGCAAGCAGAAGACGTCGTCCTACGCGCCAAGCCACAGCATGTCTCATGTCACATACAGTGCCGCGAGAAAAGGTCCATGTGTGAGCATTACTCTCGCTTAATACAACCGGGACGCAGAAAGAGCCGTCACTATACGTAATACTACGTTCCCCTCGTTTACCGACGAACGCTCCAGTATTTTAGCGGACAATTAATGTTAAAGGGCCTCTGACGAGGTCTGTGCGTCATCAGCTGAGCAACGCAGTGCATACATCGCGCGTTCACTACGGTGTCTGTCAATAATTATTCCTCTACGCACCGCGTAAGGTTCTCGAGGATTTCACACAACATGGAACGTCCTTCTCGCGGTCGTCGTGCTGCAAAACAGATGATGATGATGTAATGACAGTCCGCACTGAACGCACTACTTGTTTTCGGTACGTGACGTCAGGCACACTGGCACGCGACACTTGTCAAGGTGCTCGGCTGGCACCCGAAAAACGCTGGTTCGATCCCGGCCGCGGCGGTCGCATTTTCGATATTGACGCAAATGCCACAGGCTCGTGTACTGTGCCTTGTCAGTGCACGTTAAAGAACCCCAGGTGGTCAAAATTTCCGTAGCCCTGCACTGCTTCTTTTCTCTCCTTTTTATCTCTTTCAGTCCATTTCCTCTACCCCCACGGACGCTCAGCCGTGCTCCCTTGATGGGCTGCAGAAATTAGCGTGCTTTCCTTGACCGAACCACAATCATCACTTGTCAAGTACGAAGGTGCCTATTCGAACCAATAAGGAGGCGCCGGTTTCCACCACTGCCTTTTGGACGTGGAAGAAGCGCTGCGCGGCCCATAGCGTGCACTTTGCATTGCAGTTCCGCCAAGCGCCAATAGTATACGGACTGTCACTTACTAAAAACCTTGTTATCGTCACACAGTTTTATTTCCCGCAGCTTTAACTAATTTGAAAAACTCTTCCGGATGAAAGCCTCGTGTAAGTCATATAACAGGTGGACTTGAATAAGGGAAATTTGGCACGTGTACCGGTAAGCTACCCTTTAAGGACAACACAAGTGCTGGCCATGATCGGCATTCATACTCCACTCCTGTTGACTGTGAACGCATTTCTTGGTTCTGCAGGATTAATTTGTAGCAACTTAATTTCTTTCACATTATTTGCAATATTTCTGTTATAAGATCATCGAGGCACACCTGCACATTGCAAGGTGCGGGCAGAGCTAGGTAAATAAGCAATATGTAAAACATAGAATCTATACAAATAATTTTTATACAATTATACAAAACACAATATGCAAGTAGAATATCTATTGAATGCTAACGTATGAAGGTGAGCAAATCATCAAAAAGATGAGCAAGTTTTGCCGGGAAATATGCAGAAGTAACTCAAAAAGGGAGTGGCAAATGATGGTAAACATGAATATTCGATGAGTATGTTAAGTAAAACGCTAGGAATTACTACAATACAAGAACTAAAATAAAGAAATATACATGGCATAGCATGGCATATATAAATCAAAATAAGGTAGAAGGCATGCACATTCAAATGAACGCTACCTAGCCGACCTCACCGTAAAAAGAAAGAGAAGAAATTCAAGCCAGGTCTGCGCCTGCGCAATCTGACGAAACAGCGGAGCTGGAAAGCAAACTCAACCACCTTACGACGACAAGTTTAGTTCGTTGTTTCTGCCTCTTCCTCTTTCATACACCTTGCCTTTTTTCTTTCAACATCTTCTTTATCTGCCATCTCTCTGTCATCTATCTTTACCATTTATATATTGCACTCTATCCTCCTGATCCTCACTTATATTTCGCACCTCTTGCTGTAGTATACTAATGTTGCTGTGCTATGGTTTGCCCTTCCATCCACTATACTCTTCCTTTTCCTTGGTAGTCGAAATTCCCGGAGCCCTCCACTACGGCCTTCCTCTAATTTCTATCTCGTTCATTCCCTTTCCCCTACTACAAACTACACTTAGCCGTGCTACCGACATCGGGTGCAGAAACCGCCGCAGTGGTGTAGTGGTTACGGTACTCGGCTGCCACCCGAAAAACGCGGGTTCGATCCCGGCCGCGGCGGTCGCATTTTCAATGGAGGCGAAGATGCCAGAGGCCCGTGTACTGTGCGTTGTCAGTGCACGTTAAAGAACCCCAGGTTTTCTAAATTTCCGGAGCCCTCCACTACGGCCTTTCCTCTCTATCTCTTTCACTCCCTTTCCCCCACCCCTACGGACGCTTAGCCGTGCAGCCTACATGGGCTGCAGAAATTAGCGTCCTTTCCTAACCGAACTACAATCATCATCATCAATGTTCTGTCCTTCACCGTACCACGGTCAGTACGAAACTAAACCTATCGGGAACCGAATTGTCTCAGTGTTCAAAGCACAATATATGAAACTCATGAGCAGGCGCGATGTGGCGGAAACAGAAGCCTGCCGGACCTCTAAAGTACAGCGCTAAACGAACAAAGCAAGAAATGGCGCGAAGGACGGACGTCGATGATATCCGCAGTGCCGACGTGCCGTTGTTTCCGGCTATCCTGAAAACGGCGCATTTCGCTTGCTTTAAGTTAAGCCATCGCCAATTTTATTACATTTTCCACGAACTAGGAAGGCCTTGGGACTCGGGAAATTTCTAAGTACAGCTTCCTTCGTTCGTATTTTTTTTCTCTTTTTATCGATTTTCGCATCGCGAGATGTACACTGTAACGCCACGCTTTGCTACTTTCCCAATTTCTCCTTGCTTTTAGAGTATGTAGGAAATACTTCGCAAGGTACCTCAGTAGACGAACTCCCAGAATCTCTATCAGCCGTACTCCCACGACAGGAAATGCCGTCGTGATCTGTATCGGGGAACGGTTCAAAGAAATCCCAGTGGATGCGTCATGTCGTCCACAGCGGACCTGCGGGAGCAACAGGCACCTTGGGGAACATTCGATCGATATGAAAGAAACACTGAGTTGCTGTGATAGCTTCCTCTTGGATATTATAGTCGTCGGTCGCTCATCTACTTCGTTGCTTTAAAGGAAAGGGATCTACGTTATAGGTTAGATACTGTGTGCGCACAGTGGCACTGAATAATTTAAATCGACTGACCCATTTCGTGTGGCGCTTTTCTCTGTGTCTTTTTTTAAGAGTCAACTGCATTCACCCACGGACTAGCGACCTCAATTTGGCTTCCTTCGAGTCCGTAGTAAATAACGTTAAGGATTTTATTAAACAGTTGCTGTCGCAAGGCGAACGTTTGGTAAGCTCCAAGATTAAAGATATAAAATGATTCATTCATTGATTCATTTCTGAGGCTTTACGTCCCAAAACCAGCTATGATCATTAGAGGCGCCGTAGTGGAGGGCTCCGGAAATTTGGACCACCAGGGGTTCTTTAACGTGCACTGACATCGTACACATTTCGCCTCCATCGAAATGCAGCCGCCGCGGTCGTGATTCGATCTCACGGCCCTCGGATCGGCAGCCGACTACCATAACCGCTAGGCCACCGTGGCGGGGCAGATAGAAAATGAATAAGGCGAGTTCGAAAGCGCCATGATTAGACAGTAAAAATGCAGTCTCTTGGTAGACAGATATGGTAATTGTTAATCTCTTGCAGGACTGAAAAAAGGTCCAAATCCGCGGACGGGGTTCCTTAGCCTTTCAATGTATCCTAATAAAAAGAGCTTTGCGATGAACTAGAAGGCCATATTTTATGAAGCAAGACACTTCTGTGCCTCCTACGTCGGAAGGAGCGTTCTTGATCCTTCCGGCATGGGCCTTATTAGCGGTAATGGCTCCAAGGCCATTTGTGCTCGCGATTCGCTGAGGGAGGACTTCCGCTGTAATAGTAGGCTTGAGTCGTATGGTAGTTGTCTCAAGAGAGGCCGCGGTAACCAGCTAGAACCTCGTCAACCTCGTCAACGCTTCGAAAGATCAAGAGGGCAAGAAAAGTAATGTCTCACTCGACATGCTGTTCTGGTGAGGACATACACAAACACAGAAACTAGCGGATAAACTTCACGCGAGTGATGCGTGCCAAGACTAATTGGTGATCTGTGTCGTGAGAGTACAAAAGAAATAAGAAATCATCAGAGAGCTTATTACTTAGCGTGCCCCTGATTTTCTTTTTGTCGTCGACGGATAAACGATCTCACTGCCATCAAAAAGAGCCCGCTTTGTTATGTGACTTCGTTGAGTTGAACGGTAGGATAAAAAAATGATTAATGAAAAAGATGAAAAATAATATAGACACGGAAACGCAAACGATTAATAATTCATTATCTCTCATGAAACGCGCTTACAAGCACGTACTGAATTCAGCACCGGCCCGTTCACCCATCCGCCCGCACATCTATCTATCTATCTATCTATCTATCTATCTATCTATCTATCTATCTATCTATCTATCTATCTATCTATCTATCTATCTATCTATCTATCTATCTATCTATCTAGACACTCTCCAAGGATGTAGCATTTCACCTAGCTCCGAGCTTTCTAGTATTACTGTGTTCGAGTGGTGACTACATTGAACCTTCTGTTTCGCGATGCTTAGAAAAAAAAAACACGACTAAGACACAGTGGTTAACGTATTTTCTACCTTTATTTATTCGCATCACCTCATGGACACCAAAACGCAAAATAGCGTTGGGTTAGAAACGCAGCAGAAAATGTGAGGTCAGGTTAGGTGGGGTGAGATGAAAGGTATAGTGTTCAGTTACGGCTTTCAAACACGAGCTTTTCTCGAACTTCTCTGTTTATACCTGCTATCGTTTCTCTGGGACAGCTGACACACTTCTCACGATCGGGAAATTCGCTTAAACGAAATAGTTTGTAGCGCACGAAACTTAAAATGAGATAAACATAGCCTTTTTGTCTAGATTGCTTTCTCGAAGTAGGCCGCTTGGGGCTGGCTGAAGTGCACTTCTTTTTTTTTCTTACGTTTGTACCCTTGAGGCAACTAATCTTCAATAAAGGTCTCAAGACAAGTGCTTAATCAAATCCGCTAGCCGGCAATGTATGTTCGGTGGATGTTAGGCGTTTTGCATGGAGTACTTAGTAAAACGGTATCTGAGCTGAAACGTACAAAAAAAAATGTTCCCTTCGCACAAAATAAACATTCTCCAGTGAAACATTCCGTACTAATTAACGCGGCAGGCTGTTGAAAGCGGTACATGCACACAACGTGGAAAATACGGAAGTGCAAGCGTCGAAAGACGTATTGGATTTTCTGTGTAGCTTAAATGAAAGCCGGCGCACGCAGTTTGGTGAAACATCCTTGGCTCACGGCAATTAGTGAGTTACTGGATTGATCAGACAGCTGTTCATCGCGAATGGCTTCGTGCGTATGTTTCTTTTTTTCATCGTCTTGGTCTGCGCTTCACGAAATCGGCTTTTGAACTAGGATTAGCACAGTACTTTATTGCTATTTCCAGCCTGCTCTAAACATCTAGCGCAGGATTAGAACTACAAGTGTCACAGGAGGAAATAATAACGTTATACTACTGTTTAGACTATTTGAAGCACTGTAAAACACTGTTGTGCCATCGCGCCATGGTAAAAATGTGTTTAGTTGGACTGCCTGTAATTGCTGGTTCCATTTCGTTTTCGGAAGTATATGTCTTTGTAAGCGGAGGCAATTCTCAACTGTGAATGTCACACTGACGTTCATAATCGCATGGGTTAAAACGTGCACTTGTAACTGGCGCCAGGCTTAAAATGTGGTCATGTGAAATTAAAGGTAGGGCTCAGAATTAGTCGCTGACTACGACAGGTCCCGGCGTATAATAAGAAGTCATTCAGCAAAGATGAACTAGTAGACACCGCACCCGCTTAGGGACGGCATTGCGGTACAACTGGAACAATGCACTGATATTATGTAATGTTGATGCTCAAATCGTCGGAAATCAGCGTGACAAGACGGCACGCGAGAAAGTAGACAGTAAAACACATCCACAAACTTACAAATGACTTTACTTAAGACGGTAACCTGTATGTACGTATGACTCCTTACCTGTGCTGGCGACCGAGGCAAGGAATCCATAGTAACCGTATGTACGTATGACTCCTTAAGCTGTGCGGGCGTACCGATGCAAGGAACCTTGTAATTACACGCTGGAAGGTAAATGACCGTGCGAGCAATATAAGTTTCACTTCTGCGTTATCGATGAATAAATCGCTAAAAACGATTGAGAACAAGGAATGTCGCAGGAGCCGGCGTTTCGACAAGTGGACTTGTCTTCGTCAGGACAGAGACCGCCTTCTCCAGCTTTCGTTTACATATGCCATTGCACGCTCTCCCCCGTCCACAGAAGGAGAGGAGAACAAGAGCGGCACGTGCTAAAAAAAGGGGGGGGGGGGGTTAGGGTGTAGGGGAAGTTGGGTGACAGGTGTTAGCGTGAATAATATACATGGCAAGAACGAAAGCTTCCAAAGAATCCGCTCGTGGTACACATCTTGGAAATTCCATTGTGTGCCCAGCCCTAGAAAGCAGGATGCAGAAAGGAACATATACGCTAGGTACAGGCGTTGCACCTAGCACATGTGTCCCCCCTCCTACGCGGGACCACCTGCGCCGCACCCACAATGCATTTCACAGAAAGCTTGTTGCTAAAAATGTGACTGCGCTGTTTAACACTGTTGTTCTCGTCGAAGTGGAGGGGTAATCCGCACCTGGAAGTAGACTTTCGGGAAGAAACATTCTTAGCTTGTGCATACCTTAACATTTTGTCATCTTTGTTAACCGCCCACCGTATCTTATGGAGTCAAGGAATCCTTTTGAAAGATTTATGCCTGTAGGTGTGAGGGTATTGAACTTGTATATGAGATACGATTCCCTGTATTTTCTGTCTCTCGGCGAGTGGAAGTTTGCCATAAGTATGCGGAGTTTGAGTTCGTAAAAATTATGACCTGCCATATTAAAATGTTACACCACTGTCTTCGACAGGTTATTCGCGGTGTCCGCGCGGTGCCCGTTTAATCTAACATTAATTGGTTGATCAGTTTCGCCGGTGTATCGCTTGTGACAGAGTGAACATTCCAAAATTTTAAATAACATTTGAATAGTTCAATAGGTCATCCACCTTAGTAGAGTGAAATGATGGCCGTAATGCCTTTTTAAACTAGCGGCTTTATATCTGAAGCTTTAAGCCAACATTAGTTTCACTAAACTCCTTTTCTTTCACGCATACATAATGATGCCTTAGGCCAGAGACCCGAGTACCTGAAGGTTCAGCACGGATTTTCTGTGGAGGAGCTTTCAGATTCTCTATGTTTACAACAACGTTCCGGGCTCCGCAGATAAAAAGGCAATGCACTCTGCGGACACAAATTTGCACTTTTGAAAGTCAAGCTGCCCTTTTCCCCCATCCTCGTCCGCATTCTTTCTTCACTCACCGCCACTTTATTCGTGGGACATTCGCTTGGACTAGCTTGGTCCGCATGAAGTTTCAACGAATCTGGATCACATTTCAAAGACAAGAGAGACCAGGACTTGCGCTAATGGTCCAAGCTCGCTCTGGAACGCAGCTGTCGATATTGAAACGCAGAGGTAACGTTACACTCGCTCCACCAGAATCAATAACGCCGTTGGACGCTTATTTTAGCAGGCAAGCAGCCGTTCCTTTCTGAGAGCAGCTCTTCGGCACCTGTACCTCGGTTTAGCGCCGTCGCTCAGCCGTCGACCTAACCTCGAGAGGGCTTTACCCGCACGTCTAGAGCCACGTCGCGCTTTTGTTTTGCCATGACTGGCTGAGTGAACGACGCAAGCACCTCGATCTACGGAATGCTCTTCTTCGTTTGTCTCGGCTGGCTTGAATGAGTGGATGGGATTGGAGCAAACTTTATATCTGCACGCGTTGGCCTCGTATCGTAGAAAGGAACGTCGCCCAACGTTAATATTTACACCCTTTGTGGATCACTAAGTAAGAAACACCCTGATCACGTTGTAGCAGCTGTAGTGAATTCGGAGTATACAAGTACTTCGTTTTCTGTATCCGCATGGTTTGAAAGCACAATCTCTGAAAGAGTCTGCCGGATGTGAAAGAATCTGCCGGATGGGGATGTGACATCCCCACGAATGAGCGCCTACCTGCTAATAACGAAAAAAAATGGGCCACTTCCTACGCCTTCGGGCTTTCAATTGTGAGTAATTCTGTTCATAAATCCTAGGTTTCTTCATTAACATAATGTGTCTTGTGTTCGATAATATACGAAATCGCTGGCACCGCAGTGGGCCTTGTTCACGTGGGCGTTGTTCACGAGTACTCAGGTGCATCCTCTTTGCAAAATATGAAAGGAATGGGGGGTGGGGGTGCGGCGCTTAACCTTCACCTTTAAGAGTGGAACGTGATAGCGTTATCGTATCCCGTTTTCATCGCCTTCTCATTTGCTTGCTATGATGAGTCACCTAACTGCTTAGGTACCGTGGAAAAACATAACATTATTATTTGGCACTTTGCCGCCTTGTTGCCTGGCCTCCCTTGGGGTCAGGTACAAGCTGACGTAAATGCCTCATCAGCAGTAACTAGTGAGGAAGGCTCAGCAGTGCACTCGGCACCAGGACACCGTATCGTATCGATCCCACGATTGTGGAGAGCAAGCGGTGGATTTTGCCCTAGCGATGACGTCATAGCTCCTTCTGTTGACATCGGCGAGGAGTGGGAGCTTTGTACGCGCATGCAAATGTCACGGCTACATGCGCCTCGTCGGCGCCTTTATATAAAAGCTGCTCTAACTGCTTCAGTTTTGTGGTAACACAATTAAGCTTCCTCGTGACAGAATTACAGCCCGAGCTGTTATGTCCGTAGGTGTTAGTGAGATCGCGGTTTACGTTTTTTCATGGTTGTTGTTGTTGTCGACGGATTTTATTTCGACAAATTGCATTTGTTCACTGAATTACCTCACCATGATTCTCCGGGTTACTAAGACAGCAGCGGTAGCTCGATGTTATTATTCACGCCGGACTCTTACGCCGACAACGGCCTTGCTGCGATACGAGCCCCGCAAAGTTTCGCCTTAAAATAATAGTACGTTTTCCTTGCTGCGAGTACTGTACAAGGACAGTAGACAATGATATTTTACCGGGAGTTGTCACCGGGGCACCGAGAGCGCTCTGTTATTTCAGGCTTGCGCTGGTGTGCGCTGGCATTGTACCGGGACAAGCTGGCATCACTGGAAGATCGCTGGTGCCAGTGAGAGGCTCGCAGGAGTGCGCGGTCCATTGTAAGTCTGAGTGCTGGCACTAGATCGGAGCACACTGGAAGCAGCTCAAGAGACGCTTTACCTAGTTTCTCACCAGCACGCGCTCCTCAATGGGGCCAGCAAGAGTAAATTTCACTAGGTGTGAGGACGCTGTGCGCACGTGCGGCTTGAGGTCCCTAGATAAAAAATGTGCTTGATCCCTTTGACATGGGAATCTCTATAACACGAAAGTGAAACCTGTCTTCACGAACTTGTGGAATGCATAAACGGCAACCTGGCGAATCGAGGGGCGGTAGATGGCTTGGGTACTGTGAATATGCGAACACGTTAAATCTAGGCATCAGCGGCACCTCGACACGGCACAGGGATTCTACGACATGTAGTTGTACTCGCGAGAAACTTTCCGAGCGACTCGCATTTCTCTGGAAAAACTGAATTGCACGCGTCAGAGCACTGCGTAAGCCTGCCGTACACGAGGATCGTCGGCAAATGGTGACTCCTTGAAAGAGAAACCGAACGGGTTGTCAGCGGGTCGTCTTGTGAAAACGCAGTCCACTGCAACGAAATGCCAATCATTTGCTTGTCTACGGCCGTGTTTGCGATCCTGGAGCAGTGCGCGTCGCAACTCAGCACACCTGGCCACGCAAGAAAAATTTCGTAGCGGCCGCCTTCGCACTTTGCCCTTGGAACGCCCCATCACGACGCCCCCACGGCCCCAACTTCTTCGGCGGTCGAGACTCTGGTCGATACGCGTACACTACCGTAGCGCTGACTGCCGGCGCAAATCCAGCACAACAATCTGCTTCGCTCTATCTATCGTTTCTAAACGGCGGTACCACCGCAGCGAACCTAAGCGAACAAAGAGTGCAATGTAAAGGAGGCGATATTAATTTAAGAGTAATTTTGCTTGTTAAACAGCATAGTTCGCTGTACTAAATACTTTTGCTTTAACCAGACGACAATTAAATGCAACTTGTAAATGCTATAGTGAAGATATAAGACCAATATATTTCCTGTACGAGCGACGTTGCTGTGGTGTATCGGTAGAGCATCCAGCTCCTTCCGTTAAATCCCGGTTGAAGGTGGGTGCGACTCCGCGTGGGTGGAGCTTTCTTTTTTCAGAGTGAATGCAAGCTCATTTTTTTCAAAGATCCACTTCCGTTACAGGAACTACGTCATTGATTTTTCGGTGGGCCCCGGCATGAAACACTTTCATGTTAAAAATTTTATCCAGGGACCTTGGTGCGGCTTGTTCGCACTTGATTTCTGCTAGCTACGGTATGAAGCAATGCGCGGTGCACGGCTTCCACGCGCACGTAAGCGTTAGCAGCGGTGAATGTTTACATTTTGTGGCTGTTCTTACACTTGGCCTATATACGTAGTGCGACGTCCGTGAGTAATTCCGGTGACAGTTCTGCTGTGGTGTTTAAACGTCCAAAGGAGTCGGTGCAAAGAGCAACAGTAAAAGTTCACATCGCTGCGCAGCTGACAGTCATGGAAAGAGCGCAACACGTTCCGGCGGCCACGAGGGAAAAGGCACCGATCGGCACGACCACGCTGGTGACGCATTCCTGGCGATGCGTACATCTTCACTTACCGCAGCTGCGCCAAAACGTAATAATCCAAAAGTTTCTTGTGCCTACATGAAATAACTTCACCCTTCACAAGCTGTCGCGTCGCGATCGGTCAAGGCCGGTAAGCCCCAGCGAAACTTTGGCCAGCGTCCAGCCGATTCCTGCTGCACACGAACGGCGCTTCAAGGTATAAGGAAACACCCTTCAGACAAAAAAAAAAGTGCTCAGCACTCTCTTGGCATCGGTTAACCTGAACGAATAATTTTACTTCTGCAGAGTGTTTCATTAAGAAGCGGTGAGCATCGAGGCGACGTGCTTTCATTAGGAACGTATACGTGCTGTCATGGTAAGATTGACTCATTTTCTAGGGTTTAACGTCCCAAAACCACGATATGATTTTGAGAGACCCCGTAATGGAGGGTAGCTTTCCGATACAAAATTTTGACCACCTGGGGCTCGTTAACGGGCACTGACTTCGCACAGCACACGGGCCTCAACTTTTCGCCTCCATCGAACTTAGGCGCCGCGGCCAGGATTCGATCCCGCGACCCTCGAAGCAGCACCCTAGTACCATGGCCACTAGGCCAACGTAGCGGGGTGCTGTCACGGAAAGCTTTCACTGAACTCGCCGAAGCTCCAGATGCGGAGTTTCAGCGTGCCAGTACGCAGCGTCGCACTGCGCAAGTCTGTCGCTGGACGGTGGCGCGATGTGGTGGCGGGGTTCCAGTGGGGTTTACAATTTTGACACTACTTTTTATGCCATGACGCCTGATAAGCGAATCCTGAATTACAAGCTTCGTTTCAATAAATGTAATATTTCTGCCATATTTGAGAGAACTGCTTTAGTAACGTCAAAGATATCTATTGCGTGACGTGCTTTGATTACAACGGTTTTTTCAAACTTATTGGCATTAGTTACTGCGCAGTGTAGACTCATAAAGAGGGTTTTGGCATATAGAATATGAAGTACTTACCTCTATTTCAGCTATAGCACACGCACTCTAGCTCGCCAAAGATTATGCTTTCAGAGCAGGGATAATGTGCTAAATTAACAAATTCGTGGTTCATATTTAAGGAAAATTGAATTCGGTACCAAGACCGGCGAATTGGTTTTTTTTTTCATTCCTCCGAATATGACAGCTCGGTTTTCGATCGATCACTGCCAATAATGCGTAAATACTTTCCCCAAAATTCAGACAAGCAACACTGCGGGTCATGGCCCGACTTCGATCGAGTATTAGCAATACGGCACACTGACGGAATAGATCTGCAATTAGGAAACGTCTAAAGCCGCAGCACTCAGTGCCGCATGATTCTATTTCCGCTCACCTTTCTTCATGTACTGGTACTTGTTTCGCCGGTCGTAGGTGTCCTCTTCCTCGACAGACACGATGACGTATTCTCCGGCCTCGAGCAGCCCCGCCTGATGCATGAGGCGCACGAAGTCCACCAGGACACCCGTCTCCGCCAAGAGGACGTACACTGTCGGCAGCGAGTCACAGCGATTGATGTGCGCTCGTGAATAACCAGAACTCAGTTCAGATTATGATTGCTATTAAAACATTCGATTTTTTAAAAAAATAGCACACAGTAGCATGTCACGCATCGCAGGATGCACTTGTGTTATTTCTAGCATCTGAAGCTGTCATGAGTGACATCTTCCATTATAGCTTGTTATGAAGCTACGCGGATTGGCAGGTGTTTTCTTTTCCCATTAAGGTAATTGCAATTAGAGAAACTGTTAAATACCGTACATTGAAGTTCTCCTAGGGTTGAAGATGCGATCCTCCGCATGCAGTGGGCATTATGTATTGACTGATTTCTGGGGTTTTACGTCCAAAAACCAGCTGGGATTATGAGAGACGCCCTTAGTGGAGGGCTTCGGAAATTTCAACCACCTGGGGTTCTTTAACGTGCACTGACATTGCACAGTACACGGGCCTCAACGTTTCGCCTCCATCGAAATGCAGCCGCCGCGGCCGGGATTCGATCCCGCGGCCCTCGGATCAGCAGTCAAGTACCATAGCCACTTGAACACCATGGTGGGGCCGCAATAATACTTGGCACGCGTATTACTCTGCAAATTATTTTCTTACACAAAGCCGTCACGTGAACATGTTCTCTTCATCTTTTTTTTATATCTTCGTAAATGGCTTTCGTAGTATTTGAAACTTGATATCTTTCACTTTGAAAATGCATTAACCATCTTGATTCAGCTCCGTGTTTTTATACACACCCACGCACTTCAGCTGAAGATATTTTGGCGTAGATGTTTCGTGCACGCTTGCTTTTTTCGCCTATTGAAACAACTCTGCATGACAGCACGTATGGTATACATATCTGCACCTCTGCGGCAACCACCTGTGACAACGTTCTTCCTTGCAGCCCATTCCTCCGCACGCGCGCACAAGACAGCAGCAATGACGTTAGGAAAAGATTCTCATCCAGCTCTTGTACACTATGAAGCGATTTTCACTGCTTTGGTTTGACGTTGCTACGAGCATACAGTTCGGCCCATTTCCTCACAACCTCAGATATTTTCGCGAATCGTGGGGTGACACAAACGCACTACACAAAAGTCTGTTCCTATATCTATTGCTAAAACGAGGTGTCAGTGTGATCACCTCTTTCCCAGTATGAGCTACTTTGTATTTGTATGAGATACTGCGTGCATCTGCTTAGTAAGATCACCTGCTTAGTAAGCAAGATAATCAGCAGCGATATACCTTAGCGCCGTATCATTTCGAGCAACGGCATTCCTATTACTTGTTTATGTTCGAATGGATACTAGGAAGACTGGTAGATTTTGCGGCTGGTAGCATCGGGAGTAATTTACCAGTTGGAATAAAACTTTCAGGAAATCGCTACATAACACGCAAGCGCTGCATCCTTTATAACCGAGCATTCTCTCGACTTCTGATGGACCTTCATATTTCCTCATGAAATTACGTGCAGTGCGAATGCCTGTATATTCTTTTAGTACAGTTCATCACCTATGTGTGATACTACCAGTTATATACAACGTCTTCCTTATGGCGTTCTAATTAAGACATGTATACAGTTGCCAATTGTTGTAGTTATTTTTTATTGAACCCGCCACTAGCCAGCTCCGGCTATCGTTCCAAATATATTTCTATGCGATTTTTACATTCTTATGCCAATAAAGTAACCTTTTATATGGTTTTCATGGATTGTATATTTCCTTTGCATAATACTTCTACCTTTTGGTCCAGATGTGGAGTTGTCACAGCTGTTCTTGGACATTTATTTTTTAAATTATCATCTAACGGCGGTCGTTAAAACAGCTGCATGGTCTATTTTGGATTTTCCCTTTTACTATACGGCCACCGCTCAGCTCACTTCATGTGCACTGTGGGAACGGCACATTATTCAATTGGATTAGCTTTCCTCTTTTGGCATTTGTTCTGTTTCCAGGCACGGAGCGTGAAATCAGTTAGGTAAAAAATAATGCCTCTGAGCAGCCACGAACATTCAGTGAAGCCGCCGCCACAGACGGGTCCAATACTAGTACATAATTTGCGCTCACCTCTTGTGATGGTGTGTGAATCGCGGATGATGCGTCTTATGGTGCCGTTCGCATCGTCTCTGTAGTCGTTCGGTACGTAATAGGTCCGCTGCACGGTGACGTTGTGTTCGCGAGCTTGCGCACTCAACACGTCGGCGATGAGCCTGTTGTCCCCGCGGTCGGACACCACCAACACCACCTACGTATCACAGCAAGATATCAGCCTGTGTTCGGGCATTTCAACGGGTTAAGCATTCACAAAGCGAATTAAGTTGTTATCAATCCAGCACCACGCTTACGAGCAACCATTTATAAATGCGATCAAACATCCTCAGGGCACTTTGCGACGCTTCCGGTATCTGTCTGTAAGTCTTTGTCTCCTCTGGCGGTTTGTCCGAAGATAGTGTCACGTGGGTAGTCCGTGGCATAATGGGCACAGAATGTGGCATATGGGAGGAAGGAGCCTGGCTAGAAATGGGAATACTGACTATCGTTCGCAACTGTGTCTGTGACACCCTGGCTTGCAGGTTCTTTTGCATAGGAACACGTGACACGACGTGTGAAAACACTGTCACAAGCGTATTCATTAAACACCTTCCAGGCTTAACAGCCATTGTACAGGGGATGTGTGTACGCCGTTAAAAATAATGTACTAGAAGTAAAAGCAGACGTCCACACCAAATTTTCTGATGGAGTCTGGACAGTAAGGTTTTCAAATATACACCAAACTAGAGGACATTTTTCTAACTACAAGAAAAGTCTGGGAAGATTATATGGATTACGCAGCATTAGCGTAAGAATGACCGTCTTGAAAGCCGTTGATATATCATTCAGTTCACAGATGATGAAGTAAGCCTCATTCTCTACTAGTCATGGGGGAAAAGAAATAATTCAAATTACCTGCCTATACTATATTTCCTAATGCTGGCGGGCATTCTGCAAAGAATAAATGCATCAGAAACGTTGTCTGTGTGTCGCATCTTTCAATATGTTGCGATAACAATATTAATAAAAGCGAGAAAAAAAAGAAAAGCAGGTACCTCATTATTAATGGAATACCTCCATTATTCTAGGATAACCAAGCCGACTGCACGATTTCCACACCCTGTTACTTCACAGGTAAGACGGCTGCTCGTTCGCCAGAGAAATGACTGCCGCCGAGAGCATGATTAAACTGAATAAACTATTGCTTTACGAAATCGCAGAGAAAAGCGAACAAGAGTACGCCCTACACTGCGCATATACGAATTCAGTGTTTTTGCAATAGCCCAGAGACGCGATAAGCGATCATACCCACTGTTATCGGTAGTTAAGTACATTATACAAGCCAATCCGACATTCAGATTGCTTCGCCGCCCTCTCACCCATTTAATTCCCGGCTCCACAGAACGCCTCGTTATATCTCGCATCAACGACTTTAACCATGTGCTCCCTGGCGAACGTAATCGCTAAAGAAAACGCTCACTAGGAGACATAAAATATTTCCACTAGCACTGTTCCAATAAACCTTTTTGTGTGGATTGAATTTTATGTCACAATTCATTAACACTTTAAATCGCGGTCTCGAAGAATTAGGTACTCAAAATGTGTCAGCCAGTCGTAGATATCATTTGCTTACTAGCAAGATGTGTATGTTTTGAAGTGAATTACACCAGACAGGTAACACAGTCATTGCCCGCACTCCAACAGAGCAGCAACATACCGCCCGTGGTCGAGAAAGTTGTTTCCTTTTTATGTCGACGAAGTGTGTGTTATTCTGGTTTCTGGCATATTCAAGCCAATGATACGCTTACCGATCTCCTCCTGAACGTAAGAGGCAATTTACCGTGGTATGGAAATGAAGCACAACAAAATACCACCATAACTCTAATGACGTATATGAATGACGAACACCAAGTTGCCCACGAAAAGGGTTAGCATGAATTCAGAGTGGCTCATGGAGCCATGGTAATAACACGGTTACGTGTCCTTAACGTGCCGCTAAGTGAGCACTTAGCGCTGTCCTGTGAGAATCGGGGCAACGTCTAAATTATAAGCAGCTTGAATCTGAAACGGCGTCTTTTTTCTGCCTCTGTTTACAGCGGAGCTACGATCACACAAAGGGGCTGCCTTTGCTCTCGTGTGCTTCTCTTGTAGGTTAGCTGCTAATGCCCTAGTCCGCCGATATCGAGCACATGAATTCGACTCCTGGTCACAGCGGGTGGGGAGTGCGACAAGAGAGCTTTGCAGTATATAGACTTGCGCCCACGTCGGAGGACGTCGGTCGTTAAAATTATTTAGCAATTTATATTGTGATTTCGCCCGGCATAAAACTAGAATATTTCCTTGTTACATTTGCCGGAATAAGTGAAGCCGAGCCCCGAGCTCATCGAGAACACAACATGAACTGTTTATTTCTTTCACACTGCCCCAGCCCTGTTCTCCTCACTCCCACCTCCGCTCGCAGCAGTAAGTGGCGCTAGTAGCCGGTGGCGCTACAGCTGGTGCAGCACACCGGATCAATTGTCACTATCGTTTTACCTTCTTTTGTATGAAACCAATGTGAATTGACGGCCAGAGTAAATACTTGTTTTGCATTCTTGGGTTTTGCTCTTGCGCGTCTTGCGTAAGGGCGTTTGCTGGTAAACAACTCCCTGGACGCCTGATCATAATAATGCGCCCAGAAAATGTACCAAAAAATACGAGCAGGGCACCTGCACCGGCTGTTTGTATTTTACTACACACACACACACACACACACACAACCCGTACAAAAAAAGATGGGATTAGCTTGCACTACTCTTGCAAGGCTGGAATAACAGGGTAGCCAACTAAGTTAAGTCATTTGCCACGTGACTTCTTGTTACGTGATACTACCGGGAACACGCCACGTGACCACCCCTTGCATGGTCTTGGTGAGAACATGGCACGTAATTTGCTGTAACGTCATGTTAGGTGATTTGAGTCAAGCTCTATTTGGCCTGACGGGGAATGTCCGGCTGTGACGTCCTGCTTCTCGTTTCCGTCCTCACCGTCACGTTATTCTTCCTGTTCTATTGCTATGGAGAACGTGCATTGAGCTGGTGGCGCCGCTGCGCGGGAGGGAACGAAACGAAGTGGCGTGGTACGTGCAGCAGCCGCTCCACGAGCCGAGCCGTGTCACGCTGGTGGAGGAGCTTTCCAATGTCGCGCATGAATTGCTGCGTCGTCAACTGCGCTAATAGTTACGAGAAATGCCCTCTTGGAACAAAATTCTTCCGTTTTCCGGGGCGACAATGCCTCGTAGACCAGCGGGAACGGTGGATTCGCAGCGTACGCCGTGTGAAGTAAGTGATCCTGTGCATGGTTATGGAGTACGTGTTGTTGCTAGTTCGCTTTGAATTTACGCCCCACGCTAGCGAACCGGTGTTTTTACTCAAGTTACACCCTGCCTACGGGCAGTGCGATTGAAAAAGACGCGTTTTTGGTGTTACCTGTCTTAAGTAATTAATGCTGAAAAGTACACACATGCATATTACAGAGCGCGTGCACTTAAAGTTACTTACATCAACCAACAGTTATCTCGCAGTTCACGGCGATGACCATATTGTCAATTTACTGGACACCGTCGCTTGGCTGTACGTGCGTTATTGTTATGCGGACCGTATTTCAGACAGTTTAATAAGTGCCTAAAAGCGAGCGTTATTCATTCACGCTCATTTGCAGGTAAAAAATGTTACTCGCACGCCCTACGTATAAGCAGACAGCGTAGTTCGTAAACGGCAACAGTAAAGAACAAGAGCCGGATGTGTGGCACAATGCACAGGGGACCGCGCGAATCTTTTAATGTACCTGTATTGCATTTGCGCCTTGACAGCGCTGCGCATGCAAGCGGTGCCACGCCACGCTGTTTTTATGCTACGGGACGGCTAAGATATCACTTGCAAAGATGACACGTAACAGATTTACTCAATCACTCATGCAGCCCGGGCAACGTCCACAAACGGAACTGCAGCATGGTAAGGTTCGCACAATCGTTACGGCATCACTAAATGCAAGACGGGAGGCGATTGTACGTACTAGCGCAGATCGCACTCGGTTGCCCTCAAGACAACATCACGCTACAGCACATGTTTCACGTTAATATCATCATTTGCTCGGTAATAAGCAGGTAATATGATGAAAAAGCGTTCGCACAAACCTCGATGATGACGGCGTATGCTTCCTGGTTCACGCTGGCTTGTCGCACACACCGCCCTTTCAAAATACTCTGTCCGACCGTGGTCTCTTCAGTCACGTCGAAAACGTGCCTGCTCCTTTCTCCTCGTTCGAGGCTCTGAAAAACCCTGCGCTCTTTACTTTCTTGAAGCCGGCGCGCTTTATAATACCAGTAGCCATCGCGCGCACGCACGTCCGCAAAACGCGGGCGCAGCAGAATGAGAGACGAGAATGCGTCCCACGTCAGTTAACAGCTCAGTGGCCACTCGTGGCGCTGACGGCGCGCTGGCGCACTGCATTAGCGCGCCACCTGTAGGTGCCGCACGTTTCCTATACTATACTCTACATTCCTCAGCTATACAGCACCGCTAAGCTATGCAGCACGCTGAAATATTGAATAAGGCAACTAATGGTTCAGTTCAAGGTCCCCGCACGGCAGAGAATATAATTTTGCCTAACTGTGAACACGCGATGTAGCGAAGGTGTTTAAGGTATTTCCCCGCGTTTGTTCCTTATGTTACGCATATTACTGATTTCGCGTTTTATTCCTCTTATATATATATATATATATATATATCCCTATTGCAAAAACCAGCGCCTCCAGTGCATTTCCAGTACGTTTTCCATACTGGGAGCACTGGAAACGCGCTGGGAAAGATATTTCACTGACGGTACACACTGGGACGCTGGCAGCGCTGGCTTGTACTGGTGTGTGCTGGCGTTGTACTGGGACAAGGTGGCACAGCTGGAATGCCACTGGTACCAGTGAGAGGCTCGCTGGAGAGCGCTGTACATTGGAAGGCTGCGCGCTGGCACCAGTGCGGAACACACTGGAAGCAGCCCAAGAGACGCTGGCGCTGGTTTCACAGGCACACGCTCTGCACTGCGGCCAGTATTGATTTCACTAGATGTGAGGACTCTGGGAACATCTCCGGCTTGGCCGCACTTCATCGCTGCGAGCTACGGAGTGCAGCAATTAGCGGCGTACGGCGTCAGCGCGAACTAAGCGCTAGCAGCTGTGAATGTTTATATTTGTGGATTTTCCCCGCACTTAGCTTAGACACGCAATGTCACGTCTGTGAACCACTCTGGTAATAGTTCTGCTGCAGTGTTCACATATGTGGAGGTGTCGGTGCAAATAAGAGTAAAATTTTACATTACCGCGCAATTTAATGACGCTCTCAAAGCGTCGATCCCAACTCACGCAGAAAAAAAAACACCGATCGGTGTCACCACGCTGCAAACGCACCTCTGGCAATTGATTCACCTTGAATTACTTTAGATGAGCCAAAAACTAATCATATGAGAAAGCTTCTTGAGCTGATATACAATAATTTTAGCTTTCTTAAGCCGCTGAGCCCCGATCGGTCTGTCCCAGTATGCCCCAAGTGAAGCTTGGGCAGAGCGTACCGGCCGAGTCCGTCTACACGCGAACGACACTCGAAGCCTTAAGAATACGCTACTACGACGATTCAAAATTACTGCTCAGTACAGCCTTGGCATCGGTTAACCTGAACAGATGATTTTTATTTCTTCGCGGTGCTTGAAGATGAAGCGGTGAGCATCGAAGCGACGCACTTTGAGCAAGCACATATGTGTCACGGAAAGTTGCTGCCGTACTCTTCTCTGACTCAAATGCAATCACACGTATTTGTCGATCAGTACGGCTCACTGAACAAAGATGATGAGAGGTTTCCCACTGCACTGCGCTTGCTTTTTTGCGAAGCGATCAACAGTTGTGAACTTCGATGAACCTGTGTATGTCGGACACTGGTACTGCCGCTGTCCTAAAATATCGCCGTTCGAGCGAGAAAACTGCTAAGTGCCACTTGAAGTACACGTTCATTTATCGAGCGTCATTATAGTCTACACAAAACGCATCTACATACATGACGACTATTCATAAGAGCAAGAAAAGGCTATTGAGCTCGGCCGTAACAGCCGATATCCCTGCCCGTCGGTCCACTTATGTTTTTTCAGTATTAGACATGAATTGTATAATATACTATACTGACTGTTGTCGCCATTATTCGAATGTCATGCGTGATCGGCGGCTTGCTTCATTTGTCTGAAAAACGTGTGAGGTTCAACTGCGCATAGAAAGCGGGTTCGTCTTGTGCGTACCACTGGAAACGGCAAGTCTGACGGCAGGTCACACCGCTGACTCACCTGTTTACGGGCTGTTTAGCGTGTTCTGGCGTAGCGCAGTGGTGGTGTGCTTGGTTGGCAATTCAAAGGTTGCACTTTCGAATCTTGGTACCGGAGGTGTTTTTTTGTGCTTTCTTTTTTGTTATAATGAGTCCTCTCGCTTTTTTATATTTGTATATTATTATCATGCATGGCAGGAAAGCACCACGTTTTTTTGCTCTAAAGCGGTTTTGCATGCCAGTAACCCGCGCCTCCCAGTATCCCGTGGCACGCCAGCGTGCCAGTATGCAGCGTCACACTGGGCCCATAATCCGGCATGGCGCTGGACGCTGGCTCCCAGTGGCGCTGGGTTTTCCTATAGGATATATATATATATATATATATATATATATATATATATATATATATGCGTTTAGTGTGGCAATGTCTTGAGTCGTCCTTTACAATCCATTTTGAGATGCGTCGACCCTTCTGATTTCTCAAATCCTGTTTTCCTGCATGGCGGATGTCATCATCTGTGTAGGCCCGACCAAGCCACCACTGGCTTTCAGTTCTACGGCGCAGGCGCCAACTCTTTTTCAAGATTCCTAACTTGAATTGCTTGAATGACTTCGCAACTGTGTTTTTATAGAAATCGTATCGGCATGCACTAAACTTGACGTTTCGGCAAAGTCTGGAAAAGAGCTCTATGCTCTGCTCTGTAAATCAATGAACAACTTTTGATGTGAGTGGAATGGATCAAGGGCTCTTGTTCGATTGATTGTCTGTTGGATTCATTAGACCGCAATTTAATGAATCCAACAGAGAATTGTACTAAGCAATACGTACGGGTAAATATTCGCGGTCTTTAGGTGTACTGTAGTAATTATGACATACATGCAAATGTAAGTGCTTTGACTGAAGGTTGTCGCTTCGGTCCGTACTTAGGGCAGGTGCAGTTTTTCGTCCACTACTGCACTAGACTACAAATTACTTGTCATATCCCTTCCTCGCCCTCATTGTCTATTGTAGTGGTTAGGTAAGCAGCTTTTAGTGCTTTTAATTTTGCAGTCACATTGTTCGTCACCCTGATTAAACCATGCTAATATTTTGTGCACCATGCTAAGTGTTCTTTTTGAGTTTAGTGCTTTTCGTTACCTTAATTCCAAACGTCTGCGCTCGAAAACTGTCAAGCACCAAACGATAGGTTGCTAAAACATGGCTTTGCAGAGCAACCACAAAACGTTTTCAGGCTTTTGTTTAGCCAATACAAAATGCATAATATGCTACATATAACAGTTGCATAGCGTGCTATATAACAGCAATGACGGGCGAAACAAAAACAGGAATTGGTATGAGAGGAAAGTAAAATATCTGTTCACATAAGCAGTTAAATGTTTCTTGTTATATCGGGGTGGTCTCGCCATTTGCTATCGGTGTTTCGCTGGTACGGCACCGTCTGACGTGGATGAACTAATGTCAAGCGGTGCCGGTCTCCATAACATCAAGGGCACAGAGGAAGAAGTATTTATGCCACGGCAGCGTGCGCCGGCGGCCCGTTAATGTAACGCCTTAGGGCACCGCGCCGACGCACCCTCTGTCGGACGAAAAGAGAAACGCGCGCGTCGCGCTGTCGCCTCCGTGATCGGCGGCGGCGGCGCGTCGAGGAGGAAACTGAGCTTTCTGCGCATCACGACAGATGACGTTGCCGGCCTGTTCCCATTGTTTGCATGTCATCCTACAGGCCAAACGCATAATTATCGCGTTACCGTCTCATATATATTGCAAATTTTCTCAGTTTTCACTCTGTAGCGTCAATAAATAGGGGCGGCAGACATTTTAGCTGCAGTTAGTAATAAATGCTGAAATAAGTGCGTGCCGTACAGTGCTTGGGACGAGCTGCTTGCACTCACTTCAGAGCAGACGACGCATGCCGCTGGAAGCCATTCGCTGGCGTGTTGTTAGCACGCATGTGTCAATGGCCTTGCGAAGGAAGGGCGTGAGAGCAGCCGCGTATGCTTTGTCCTGTGCTGACTCTAGAACAGTCACTGGCTTCCGCAACGGACGTCGCACCGCCGCCGCCGATCGCGGAGGCCACAGCGCGACGCGTGCGTTCCTCTTTTCATCCGACAGAGGGCGCGTCAGCGCGGTGCCCTAAGGCGTGACTTTATCGGGCCGCCCGAGCGAGCGCTGTTTCCCCTCCTCAAGAATTCTTGCTCCGTGATCAAGGGCCAACCCTTTGTGGTAATTGAAGTAATTTACCTAATAACTGGGCACAGTTTATAGTAAATATCGCGCGACAAAGGTATTGGTCATATTTACTTGCGCCACATTGACCACTGACGCAGCAGTTCTTTTGGTCCCATCAAGCTTGAAGAGCGCTCGGCGGGAAACACCACCCCCGAAGGGAGGTGACCGGTGCCCTACCACTGCCCTGTCGAAGCTGTACGAACGCGGCTCCGCACTCTTTCATCGTGACGGACTGTGGAACGCGCCTGGAATCGTGCCATAATATAGTGCCTAGAATATTTCTAGGCACTGTAGCCAGAATACAGGAGAGACGAAGTAGACCTGCAGTGATTCAGTTTGCTGCTCCTGGATGGCGGCACCGTTCCAGGCAATGTGCGTCTGGATACGCGCGTGCTGAGCCGCACGAGACGAGAAGGCGCGTTCTCGCGAGAGGCGAGCGCGAGCGCGAGCCTCCCGGCGCGCGAGCCCTCTCACTCTTTTATCTGCTGTCTTGTGAGAAAGAGAGAGTGAGAGCGAAAGGCGCGCGTTGACTATGGAAACGCTCTTTCTTCGATGAACGATGATGAGGATGATTGTGGTTCGGTTAGGAAAGGACGCTAATTTCTGCAGCCCATGTAGAGAGCACGGCTAAGCGTCCGTAGGGGTGGGGGAAAGGGAGTGAAAGAGATAGAGAGGAGGGAAAGGCCATAGTGGAGGGCTCCGGAAATTTAGACCACCTGGGGTTCTTTAACGTGCACTGACAACGCACAGTACACGGGCCCCTGGCATTTTCGCCTCCATCGAAAATGCGACCGCTGCGGCCGGGATCGAACCCGCGTATTTTGGGTGGCAGCCGAGTACCGTAACCACTACACCACCGCGGCGGACACTTCGATGAACGCTGTACCAGCTCGCAAAGAAGGAGAACGCGCCCTCACCCGCGAGAGACAACGCTGGCGCAGGCAGCGCCTTCTAGCGAGTTTCTTGATTGAGAAATACCGACTGCTCGCGCTGGAGAACCGTTCACCGGCCACCCATATATACATATATAGGCACTGGATCTTGACTTGCAATGAAGTGCCGGTGGGAGATTTCACTTGTGCGTAGTTGAACCATACGGATTAGTAGCGTGCGCGCTAACTAAATTAATCCGGAACTCAGCACGATCTACGATGAACCTCCGGAGCTTCGCCCACTCATTATCATTCGCTCCGTGGATATGCTGTGAATTTTTTTCTTAGTGTCTTCCTTTACTGTTCTTATATTTTAGGGGCGAAGCTCCTTAAGGCGTGGGTGTGTACATCCCATGGTGTTCGTTGTTGGTGATGTACGTAGCCACGTCTACTTTTATGAAAAAAAAAATTCCGAAAGTTGTGTCCTCTGCCTGGATTCGAACCCAGGCTCTCGGCGTGGCAGTCGAGCGTTCTACCACTGAGCTACGCCTGCTTTTTTTTTCTTTATTGCATGGAAATATTTCCGTAAATGCGTTTGAACTGTACTATGCAGTTGCACACATATTAATATTAAGCAAAAGAAGGTTTAAAATGTACTATACAGTTGCACACATATTAACAGTCTAGCCTAAAAAACACAACTTTGCACTTTTAAAGTCAGACTCCTCAAAAGTCAGGCAAACAGACACAAGCGTCCAGAAGCGAAAGCCAGTCCGGAACAGGATCAAAAGTCTCAACCACACTGCGTACTTGCGCAACCTCTTCTCGGAACACAGACTTCGTCGAGCGAGGTGGTTCAGCATGCCTGTCAATCATGCGGCTCCTCCAGAGGGCATAAAGTCCTAACAGCATGACCATATCATACGGCGTGTTACTGCTGCTCTTTCTAAACGGGAGGAACCTAATACCGTGAGGTGTGAGGGGAAGTTCTTTTCTTATCGTCCGCTTGAGAATGTCCCAGAAATAAAATGTCCCAGAAATAAAATGCGACATTGCGGGAGCTAGCTACGCCTGTGGTTGAAAAGTTATCGCTAAAAGACCTAAACAGGTATGATGTCTCCCGCGGAATCGCATTAACAAACGTAATGTTACGTTGAAAAATAGTAATACACCGCTACACGACGCGAAAATGGATTGTATAACGAGGTCGAGGCATCATTTGAAAGAACACAGAGCTGCGTGCTTTGTAGCTTTGAACCCATTATGGAGGCACTGGTAATTATGGCGTAGTGGGTACTTCCCTACTTGGCAAAATGATAAGTTATGGCGCAGGAGATACCTACCACTTCTACTTGCACTAGTTTCCTCAAGCGTTTAAAGTGGCCTCTAAGAAAGTAGCTCCTCCTGCTTACGCTGTCACTGTCCTGCAGTTCCGCGCAGGCCTGGCTCTAGCACAGCATATCCCCCTTAAACGCGAGATCCCAGCGTACGAATACAGTGTTTCTCACGCCTTTACATGATGATCGACTGGGCGATTTACGCGAAAGATTCACGGTTTACCTATGATTCCCTCCGGAGCTTCGCCCACTCATCATCATTCACCCCGTGGATATGCTGTGATTTTTTTACTTTACTCCATGATATCCGTTACGGCATCGAGGTATGGGGCCGTGGTGGACCCCGGTACGAAACACTTTCGTCTTACAAAAAACAATGTGAGTTCTGAATAGACGTCTCGTCAGTATGTATGTACTTCTAAAAGAATAGACTGAAATAAACATGCATGAAGGCGCTTGAAGAGAACTTGGAAATCTTGTCGAAGAATATGTGACTTGCGTTAAAGGGAGATAGTGGTCACTCTGGTTAATGCATATCCTTAACCACAGCCTTAACACAATAGCGTCAAGAAGCTGGCGTCGCCGAAAGCCGGTGTGGGCGTCAGCCTCTGCGGTGGAAATATTGATCTCGCGCTGACGCCTCGTTTCGGGAAGCTGCGACCTCCTCAAGGCCTCTGCGGTGGTATTGGTGTGTTAGTGAACCAAACTGAATTGTCATGTAAAATGAGCCAGAAAGAAAATCGCGAACTGTTGCTTAACTAACACCTACACGCGCCAGATCGGACTTAATTTTGATGCACGAGAAGACGTAACTGTGTTAGCGGGGCACAATGACGCTATAGCGTTCACTCTTAAAGGTGGGGCTTAACCGTGCTCCAACATTTTTGTTTGTACTCTGACTCAGTCACGGTAGCTAGTTTTGAGCTATCAGTGAACCATTTCTTAAAAAATGCCAGTTATTTATTTAGTTAGTTATTTAGGGAAGAACTGCCAGTCTGAGTGCCAGACTTTGGGCAGGGGTGGGCGATACAGTGCTGATAGAGAGTGTTGCACTAGAACCGATACAATGATAGATAGGTAGCATTGAACGAAAACGCGATGATAAAAAAAGCAACATGAGATACGGTCCAAAATCCCAACAACGGTCGTGCCCTACAAAACTATACAAAAATCATGAAAAAACAGTGCACAATGGGTTATGCTGCTTGGGCGATATCAGGAACTGGGCATATCTGGCTATACATGGCAAGTGTCATATGTGGCTGTATTTGCCGAAATCGTGATATAGGCATGTTTGGCAATAAAATGCATACACGAGCAATGCCACGTATGATTGCGATACATATCGGGCAAATGCGACCACATACGGACACGCGCCATACATAGCCAGCTATGTGTATAAAGCCATATATGCATAACTGGTTATATATGGCACTCGTCTGTATCTGGCCGTATTTTCTCAATACGTATGAGAATCATATATGACATTCCTCGTGTAGCTCTTTCGTTGCAGCAAATGCCTCTATCACGATTTGGGCAAATGCGACCACGTACGGACACCAGCCATATATATCCAGACATGCCCAATTCCTGATATCGCCATATATTTCATTTTTGTAAGTGATTATGCTGAATTCATCACAATTTCATTACCTGACAACTGAATATTAAACCATCTTGTGCCCTCTTAAGGAATCTATAAAGTAAAAAAGAACGGTTGTTTTTGCTTTGGTAAGTCACCGTTTGACAGCAGGAAGAGAACCACTGTTGCGCACAGAAGACGCGCGTTAAGTTGGAAAACATGCGCATAGAAAACTGATATGGTGAATGCGCTTAATTTCCTTGACCAACACTCATGGTGATGTGCAATTTCCCCACGTTCGCTGAGGGCTACGCAAATATTTATGAGCAAATATATTGTTCATTGCGCTCCAAGAAAGCCAGAGACCTAGCTTAGCGTGTTTTGAAATAATTTATTGAGCCACCGTGGCCAGAAAGCGAACAATGACTACGGTTTGCGAAGGCATGTGCCCTAAACTTTTATACGAGATTGGATAGTAAACCCTGACCGCAATCTTTTTTTTTACATTGACCATAAACATTAAATGAACTAGCCCAAGGCTGAACTCTAGCAAAAATGGAGACCTTACCATTTAGCGAAAGTGCACTAATAGGAAGCTAACGACGCCGACGTTCCCCGAAAATATCTCGTTTTAAACAAAAAAAAAATCTCAGGCGAAGTCCACTAGTAGTTACATGTCATGCAGATTGTAATTTCTAGGGTTTTGCTACGATATGCTCATTAGGCACGCCGTATTGGAGGACTTAAAGAATTTCGAAAACTCGGCTTTGTTTAACGTGCGCTGAAACGTACAGTACGGAGAGCCTCTGGCATTTTCGTTCTCCATCGAAAATGAGATCGACGCGGCACAGAGAGATCGAGAATAAGATGGCATGCAACAGGCCGTTATATAATAAAACTAGTGTGCATAGTTTTATTGTTTCATAACTATTTCGACCCGCGATGAAGCCTTCGGCAAACACAAGCCTGTAATCTAACAGCTGGACTCTTAAGATATTTTGTTTAGTTAGCTGGAGCACCCAAAAGAAATTGATTAATGCTGCCAGGCGCATTTCCTTTTATAGATAGGCTTCCTCAGTGACGCAGTAAGTTGCAACTATGCAGCCACCCTATTCATCTAGGATTTGGAGGAAGACAGACGCCAGCAAACTGTGGGACAACGGAAACGATTAAGGAGTATTGGCTTCCGTGCTTCCGTTTAAAGCTTTCCGCTACATAACCAATGACAACCAAATAAAGATATGAAACTCAGTCAGTTGAACTTTGGATTTCACTTTACGTGGCGCACGTTTTCCTGATCCAGCCAGTGTCAGTGTGCAAATAGTAAGGCCTGATTAAATCTCGATAGTGCCATGCTTAGCACTCATGCAACCGCCATTAATGCATTACAAATGCCTTACTGGTGTATTGCTCAGCTAAACATGCACAAACTCTCTTAATAAAAGCGTTCAGATGATGAAATAGGAATGTTTCCTTCGTCATAAACGCTATGCTGGGTCCCACAATGGTTGAGTGTAGTTTAAACCAAAGCAGGTTCCCAGAATGTGTTTATTGGACGCGTGTATATCAGAATAGATTAATGTATCTTCAAGCATATGCAAGCAAGCGCGTGTTTGTTTGTTTGTTTGTTTGTGTGTGTGTGTGTGTGTGTGTGTCTGTGTGTGCGCGTGCGTGTACTGGCTCGATGGAGAACTAAGTGGATTGCCTGAACTGCACTGCCCTGGTCGTCCTATTCCAGTGCACTGATCTCCAACGACCGACAGCATAATCAACCGATACTGTCCATCCATGGAATCATCCGTTACATAAGGAAAGTACCACCATGGCCGACGGAAATGGGCGCGTACACACATCATCCAAATAGCGCGGAGCAAACTGGGACGTATTTGGTCTAGTTTGAAAGACGAGCAAGACGTTCCAATGCTCCTTGAATAAATTGTGTTCGATTAGACAGTCACGTTGTCACGAGCTTCCAGGCGTACTTGGGGACTTTTTTAGTAGCTGAGGGGCTAGCTTCGTCAAGATGCGTCCGTCAGGGCTGGCTCTCGAGCAGAGAATTTGTTGTTGTTGTTGTTGTTGTTGTTGTTGTTGTCCTCAATTCTGGCACATACCCACCCTGGGGGATTGGCCAAATGCGCTGTCTTCGTTCTTCTCTTCGGCTAGCGCCAGTACTGTCCTCGACCCACTACACGCAGGTGGCATTATCCTCCCTTGCGAAAAAGAAACAGCATCGCCTCGATGCCGCAGCACAGTCGTAAGGAAGAGAAAAAGAAAAAAATATAGAGAGAAAAAACAAAAGCTAGCGTGACGCTGGGAGAGTCATGCAACTAAGCAAGCTCATGACGGTAAATGCAAAAAGAAAATGAAAACGATGAAAAGAAAAGAAAAGAAAAGAAAACGATGAACGAGGCAAAAGCTACAAACTCGCAACCTAAGGTTTCATGCGCACAACATGAACAATGTCCGAACTCGGCGAACGTCGCGTCCTAGTCTCTCTGCGACGTTCTGTGCGGGACCACTTCGTAGTTCACGTCGCTGACGCGGCGTAGGTCTCTATACGGGCCAAAGTACCGGCTGTCTTCCAAAACCGTTTGTTCTTATGTAATCATATAGCCCATATGCAGACCCATGCAGCTGGTATTATTTGAGGTCTATGAGACACGTCTTTCCCTCGTCTGCGAGGGAAAGGGCGTAGGCACGCTGATGATGATGAAGACGATCGTGTAGCCACACTCTGACAAAAGAGGGATGCATATTCACCAAGAAGTGAGTAATGAAGCGTCTACTTGTCCCATAAATTACTGCCTTCTTTGCAGGTAGTGAAATTCGCTACCTGCTGATATTAGAGGAAAACAAGCTCACCATCTCAGTAGAAAAGTTAGTTGAAAATACTAACCACATGTTACTAGGCGGTCGTTGCAATATTCACTACCCTGTTAGCACGGTTACAAATGCTATTAAGATCAATTCTGGAACAATAAATATACGGAAGTTTGGTTTGCACGTTTCGTCTGAAGATGCCTCGTCGTGCTGCCTCTATTACAAAAGAAAGAAAAAGAGAACGGCACAGCGCTAGTGCATCAATTAACACTGCCTAATTAGTTCATGAAACTGCTGCGCAAAATGCGCGACGGCATAATATGCTCAAGGATAGTATAGTTCTTTTTCTTTATTGCCAGATATAGTAAAAGAACGGTCACTTGACTACAAAAGTAAGCAGTAAGGTGAAAAAAAAATTGAGTCTCACTTGAAGCGATAACTTTTACGTTGTACACCTGATGAATTCGTCAGCCGCGCTTTCATTCAAAACCCCTTTAAAGCAGTCAGAGGTTCGATCTGGCTAAGCCACTCAGGCACACACTCTTGCTGCTTCAATTCCTCAATGTATCGTGCCATGCACCGTCGAAAATATATACGTGCTGGCTGGGCATTAGGGCCGCAATGGTACGCAGCCATTCTAGAGCGCCATAAGCAGTGGAGGCCCGTAAGCATTACTAAGTCGCAGGGTAACCAAACACCACTTTTTATCGCCAAATACCTAATACCATGGGGATCAATTGGAAATTCCTTTTTCATTGTTCTTTGAAGGACAACCCAGAAATACAGAGATACGCGCCTTCAAAGCAATGAATGAAAACGTGGTCTATGTCCTCCGGCTCTTTATAGATTAGACAGGCAGTGCCCCATGGTAAGAAAATCCTCGTTGTTCCGTATTTTGTATGCCTTCTTCTGTATAGGCCTGAAAAGGACTACAGTATTGAATAACTAACTAACTAACTAACGAACTAACTAACTAACTAACCAACTAAATAAATAAATAAATAGATAAATAAAAAATTGGCAGATCCCACATGCAGTGGGAATCAAGGAAATGCGAAGCACGCATAAGGACCGTAAAATGGATTTGCATTGTTGTCTCGCTATACCGAGTTTGGTACATATGAAGGTAACAAAACCGCCGCAAGAGCACCAAGACTGCGGCATGTAAACCATGCCTCTCATACACGCATGCCATGATTTTAACGTTATGACCTGTCATCTACTCTTGTCATGCAGTCGTGTCGTGACATATCAATTTTGGTATACATCCCATTAACGGAACGGGTAGCATGTAGATCATACCGCTCATGACATGCATGTCACGATTTTCATGATATGACCTGTCATTTGTGATCGTCATGCAGTCATGTTGCGCCAAACCAATTTTCGTATACGTCCCATTAACGAAACGGCCAGGAGTGCACCAAGACCGCGACATGTAAATCATGTATGACCTGTCATTTATGTCCGTCATGCAGTCATGTTGTGCCATACCCATTTTCGTATACATCCCATTAACGAAACGGCCAGGAAAGAACCGAGACCGTGGAATGTAAATCATGCCCCTCATGACCTGCATGTCATGATTCTCATGTAATGCCGTGTCGTTTATGTTGGTTATGCAGTCATGTTGTGCCATACCAATTTTCGTGTATATCCAATTAACGAAACGGCCTGGAGAGCACCAAGACCGTGGCATGTAAATCATGTCGCTCATGACATGCATGTCATGATTTTCATGTTACGGCCTGTCACTTATGTTCGTCATGCAGTCGTGTTGTGGCATGCCAATTTTCGTATACATCCCATCAACGAAACGCATGGCATGTAAATCATGTCGCTCATGACATGCATGTCATGATTTTTATGTCGTGACCTGTCATTTTGTGTTTGTCATGCAGTCATGTTGTGGCATACCGATTTTCGTATGCATCCCATGAACGAAACGGCCAGGAGAGCACCAAGACCGTGGCATGTAAATCATGTCGCTAATGACATGCATGTCATGATTTTCATGTTATGACCCGTCACTTATGTTCGCCATGCAGTCATGTTGTGGCATGCCAATTTTCGTAAACATCTCGTTAGCGAAACGGCCAGGAGAGCACAAAATCGTAGGCGGCTAGATAGATAGATAGATACGCTCAAAGTCGCGGAAGTTCGCTAAGAAATGCTTCGCATTTAATAAATAAATGTTTTAACCGATAACCTACCGGTATGCAGTTTCAAGAACATTTTTGTTGTAGGTTGAACTCACATTTTCTTGACACGCTTTAATACGTCAAGAGCAGGGCCTCCACTGAAAACAGCCCTGTAGATTTGAAGAGGCAAGTTAGTGTCACGTGCATCATTATACAGTTTTTTTGCGCCCAACACTCCACAGGTACTCATTCGAGAGACGAACGCTCAGAATGCGTACACTATCAATAATCTCCTCAAACAACCACCTTGCTGCACCCGGCATGCTCTCTATTCCGGCTAAAATCTGATGAAGTGCGTGTCGGAGCATTCACTCGTGCGTAAGAATGGATCTTCCACATTTCGAAAAAATAAAAACCTGTTGACAATCTGCCGTTATGAAAAGGTGCGCCAGGCCTATTCGCATCGTCTTTCACACGCCTTTCACACGTCTAGTCCGGCTGCATCGTTCTCAGCTTACATAGAGACATGAACAAATTATAAACAAGGACAGAGAGACATACGCAGTACACAACGCGACATGTAATCTAACAACCACCTCAAACATATACATGGCCCTAGTTTGGGGTAGCCCATATTGCAGTGGTGAGCAGTCGCGAATTTAGAGAAGTAATCTTGAATCCATATTCTCATCTTGAATTCATATTCTCATGGTTTACTCCTCGAATATATGCGTGTCGTGACGTTGTAATATACTTTAAACTGTAATATAAACTTTAAAGATAAATTTTGCATGTCAAACTTCCTTTTTTTTTTGGCTCTCTTCTTGACACATTGCACATTAAAATGCAAGTCGTAATTTTTTTTCTTCTTAGTTGCATTCCAGCGTCATGTGTATTATTGCTCAAGAAGCATTTGTATATGTCTGAGGCGTTGGATTACTGCTATTTTTGCACATTTATTTTGTTCTGCTTGTTAAAAAAAACACTGTATTAAGTCGTACTTTTGGTTGTAGTGCCTCATGTATTGTTCGAGCATTTGTAAACGTCTGAGGTGTTTGAATTTCAGCTATATTTATTACTGCCCATTATTTTACTTGCATAGGACATTGATACTGCTGCCACGAAATTATTGCTGTATTATGTTAGATATTGTCTTCCTGAGCTCTGTTTGCTTTTGCAACTGTGTTATGCTGCTATTCATAGTTCTGTCCCCCCTATGTAATGCCTTCGGGCCCTTAGGGTACTTGAATAATATATATATATATATATATATATATATATATATATATATATATATATATATATATATATATATATATATATAATTCGGGGAAGAAGTTCTGTGGGTCCGGTTCAAAAGTAGTTTAGAAATAAATTGCGCACTTGCGAAAATCGCACGTTTATTATTCAACGTTTCGGCCGTGGCACGGCCTTCGTCAGAATGAAGCAATTACAGTCTCGTAGCCTCTTTTATGGGCATACACATGTGGGCAAGGTCATGTACGTGCACGTGTAATTGTGCAAATATGACAAGGCTGACAAGACAAGAATATGTTAATCACAAGACTGATGCAGATGTACATGTCGTCGCCACGTAGACGCGCGACAAGGAAAAAAATTTTTTTTAAAAAATAAGAACAGTAAGGAACCATGTTTACAGAACACATATATATGCGCGACAAAGGAAACAAAAAAAAGTAAAAACGTGTTTTCAGAACATATCTAGACAGCGCGTTAGCTGCAACGTGACGATGATTATACAAAAAGAACGTAATGATGTCAAGACATGACTGATAGGCACGACACTTTACCAACGCTCTCGTTGATACCGCATGACACAGTGTTAAATTTATGGATGAGGAATGATTCTCGTACTTCCCGGTCATGGTGCGTTTTGAAACCTGACTGTAATATCGTTGCCTTGATTTTGTCAAACGTGTGTCCCGGCAGCCTTACATATCGAGATAGTGGTAGATGCGGTAAGCCGTTAACATGCGCTCTGTGGTTGTTAAAACGCGTGCGAAATGAAGTTTCGGTCTGACCGATATACTGCATATGGCACAATGAACATTCCAGTAGATAGATGACATTAGCGCTATCGCAAGTAAAATTGCCATTGATTTTTAGAGAAAAATCAGATGCAGTGCTTTGGGCAGTATTTGATGACGTCATATGCATACAGATTTTGCAGCGGGGTTTTTCACAAGGCTGGCAACCAAGATGAGCAACAGCTTTTGTCTTCGAACGGGTTAGCATGTCACGCAGGTTTCTGGAGCGACGATATACAACCCTTGGTGATTCCGTGAAAATCTCTCTAAGCCGATCGCTCTGTGTCAATATATTGTAATGCTTTCTGAGGATGTGGGACACGTTAGGAACAGTGGTGTGTATGATCTCCCCCTATATATATATATATATATATATATATATATATATATATATATATATATATATATATATATATATATAGGGGGAGATCATACACACCACTTTGCACGAAATCGACGGGCAAGGGTGTGTGGAAAACGTGGTCCCCCTATAACATGTGGCAAGCGGTATATAGGCGAAACGGGCAGATGTCTGAATGTCGGCTTGATGGAACATCATATTGCGCTATCAGAAACCGGATGGGCGCACATGCCGACGAGCCTTCGTTTAAGAACTGGTGAAAATTGGGAAGCAATCTCACGCGAAATAATAATCGAGGCAGCCGGGACTGCGCTCTTAGGCGAGCAGTGCGTCAGTGTGCCGTCCACTGCACATATTAAAAAAAAAGGTAAAACTGCCGGTGTCGTCAACGAGTAGTACGTTTAGTTTCTTGATTTGATTGATTTCTCGGGCTTTACGTCCCAAAACAATCTGTGATTATGAGAGACGCCGTAGTGGCGGGCTCCGGAAATTTCGACCACCTGGGGTTCTTTAACGTGCACCGACAGCGCACAGCACACGGGTCTCAACACTACGCCTCCATCGAAATGCAGCCGCCGCGGCCGGGATTAGATCCCCCGACACTTGGATAAGCAGCCGCGTACCATAGCCACTAGAACGCCGTGGCAAGCACGTTTTGTTTCTTTTCGTGTATCTCTTCCGTATCTTCTGTTTTTTTCTTATTCACTATATTTATACGCGTGTTTCTGAAGAACATACAATCACTTCTAATTCAAAAGCGAATAGAAACGTCAATTTGGAGAATGCGGGCCTCACAGCTCGAACGACTCGACAGTCGAGGCGGAAGGAACTCACTTCAAAGGGCGCCATGTATATTGTTTCTGCCACTTCTAACCTCGAACCCGCTCTGGCAGCCTATGCCCGGGCCACAAGCAGCGGGAGTCGCAATAAAGTTGTTTCACTCACTCCCACACTGCCATATGCCCACCTAGGCCTGCGTGAAGGCGCTTAGCAAGCGATGAGGAGATGCTCAATGCAGCGGACGCGTTTTCGCCGTTCCTCTTGGCTGGGCAACCTTGTAGCCTCCCCTGTAATGAAACTAGCTGCTGATATGAAGTATAGCCTAAATTTCCCACTGCTTTCTTCCTATGGAGACGGCGGTATCTGCCTTTTAGTTAGGAATCATATTTCTGTTCCAAAACAGCGAAAAGCAAATACGGTGTGAAGTTGCAAACGCGACGGCACAAGTCTCGGCTGAAAGGTCACATCAATTTAAGCGGACCTATTCTCCAAACTAAATAGCAGTGACATGCGGTGGACTAACGGAGGCAACGAACATGCAGGCGCATAAGCCGATACAAAAAGCAGCATATCCACGGAGTGAATGATGATGAGTGGGCGAAGCTCGGGATGTTTATCGTAGATCGTGCCGAGTTCCGGATTAATTTAGTTAACGCGCATGCTACGAATCCTCACGGTTCAACTATGCACAATGCACAAGTGAAATCTCCCACCGGCACTTCATTGCAAGTCAAGATCCAGTGTATATATATATATATATATATATATATATATATATATATATATATATATATATATATATATATATATAGAAAGGGAAGGGGTCAAGGGCTCGTTCTTTATTTGTTAGAAACAACTTAATGAGCAAACAGACAATGAAGCCAAAGAAAGCATAGGGGAAGTTACTTGTGGTATTTTAATTGTGGAGAAAGTAGAAAGGAATTAAAGTGGACGAAAAGACAAGCCTGCCTTCGGTGGGACCCGAACCCACGACCTTCGGATGTCGCGTCCGATGCTCTACCAACTGAGCTACGAAGGCGCTCGTCCCCCCGTCCACTTTATTGCGTATTTATGTACTTATTATCCTGGGAGTGTTAGGCAGCGCCACTCATGGCCAAGGCGGCGTGTGTGGAACACACTTTCTTGCCAGGAGGCGTCACGTAGAACGTGAACTTAGATGAGATGGCTGCTGCCCAATAAGCCATCGCATGCTACCTAAGGCACCAAGTCTGCTGCAACGAGGCCCAAGCTATGAAATAACGAAAGGGAAGGGGTCAAGGGCTCGTTCTTTATTTGTTAGAAACAACTTAATGAGCAAACAGACAATGAAGCCAAAGAAAGCATAGGGGAAGTTACTTGTGGTATTTTAATTGTGGAGAAAGTAGAAAGGAATTAAAGTGGACGAAAAGACAAGCCTGCCTTCGGTGGGACCCGAACCCACGACCTTCGGATGTCGCGTCCGATGCTCTACCAACTGAGCTACGAAGGCGCTCGTCCCCCCGTCCACTTTATTGCGTATTTATGTACTTATTATCCTGGGAGTGTTAGGCAGCGCCACTCATGGCCAAGGCGGCGTGTGTGGAACACACTTTCTTGCCAGGAGGCGTCACGTAGAACGTGAACTTAGACGAGATGGCTGCTGCCCAATAAGCCCTCGCATGCTACCTAAGGCACCAAGTCTGCTGCAACGAGGCCCAAGCTATGAAATAACGAAAGGGAAGGGGTCAAGGGCTCGTTCTTTATTTGTTAGAAACAACTTAATGAGCAAACAGACAATGAAGCCAAAGAAAGCATAGGGGAAGTTACTTGTGGTATTTTAATTGTGGAGAAAGTAGAAAGGATTAAAGTGGACGAAAAGACAAGCCTGCCTTCGGTGGGACCCGAACCCACGACCTTCGGATGTCGCGTCCGATGCTCTACCAACTGAGCTACGAAGGAGCTCGTCCCCCCGTCCACTTTATTGCGTATTTATGTACTTATTATCCTGGGAGTGTTAGGCAGCGCCACTCATGGCCAAGGCGGCGTGTGTGGAACACACTTTCTTGCCAGGAGGCGTCACGTAGAACGTGAACTTAGATGAGATGGCTGCTGCCCAATAAGCCCTCGCATGTTACCTAAGGCACCAAGTCTGCTGCAACGAGGCCCAAGCTATGAAATAACGAAAGGGAAGGGGTCAAGGGCTCGTTCTTTATTTGTTAGAAACAACTTAATGAGCAAACAGACAATGAAGCCAAAGAAAGCATAGGGGAAGTTACTTGTGGTATTTTAATTGTGGAGAAAGTAGAAAGGAATTAAAGTGGACGAAAAGACAAGCCTGCCTTCGGTGGGACCCGAACCCACGACCTTCGGATGTCGCGTCCGATGCTCTACCAACTGAGCTACGAAGGCGCTCGTCCCCCCGTCCACTGGTAATGAGATATATATATATATATATATATATATATATATATATATATATATATATATATATATATATATATATATATATATATGGGTTACCGGTGAACGCTTCTCCAACGCGAGCAGTCGGTATTTCTCAATCAAGAAACTCGCTAGTAGACGCTGCCTGCGCCAACGTTGTCTCTCGCGTTTGCCGGGGCAGTGTCGAGTTTGCCGGGGAGCGCGTGGCTCCCGGCGCTCGCGGCGGGGGCGCGAGCCGTCTCGTTTTGCTTTTAGAAAACATCTGGCGTCTTTCGTTGGTTTATTTCATCAATCAACGGCGTTTTAAACAAAATTTTTATTGTTTAATCACGCACAGGAGAAATCTCACCAGGCACTACCTTGGAGGTAAACAATGGCTGCTAATGGGAATGAGAGACAGAAGAAGTCGGCTTTTAGCTAACACTTACACTTCTACTTCTACTAATGTTTCCTACTGGAACATGCCAATGGCTGCTAATGGGTAATGAGAGATAGAAGAATTCGGCTTTTAGTTAACGCGCACGCTGCGAATTTTTTATTGTTCAACAACGCACAGGAGAAATCTCCCACCGGCACCACCTTCGAGGTCAAGATCTGGTACTAGCGTTAAGACTCGTTACACACTACTACGACGGGGGACGAACGGGTGCCGCTATAAGGAGGTTCGCCCCTAAAAGAAGCTGCAAGCTCAATCGTGCTGACGGCTACGGGGTTTTCCTCTATCTACAGCATTAGATACACTGGAAAACCGCTCCTGCGACGGGAAGAAAGTTTGTTTGTTTGTTTGTTTGTTTTTTTATGTGTGTGCGTGTGTGTGTGTGTGTGTGTGTGTGTACGGAAAGTGAGTAGCATTGGAATCCGGGGATAGGCAAGTGCCACCAAGATTAGTCCCATCTCGCGACCCACTGTCTGCAGTGCGAAGTTGTCACTTCTGACCTTTTGCTACGTAACTTTCCGGGAACCAACGTTTCCGCTTTCTCTTCGTTGTAGCAAGGTTCGGACCGGGCTAATTGGTGCGGTTACATAACGACGGATAAGGACGAACGCCATCAACAAGTCATGTGTCCACACTATCCACAGTAGCTTTATAGCGCAAGTCTCCACACTTCAAGAAGCAGCCTACTCGATGAAATTGTTGGTTCCTCTAGCAGAAAGCATGTCGAAGAAAACAAAAGTTTACCAGGCTGCGCGTGAAACCGCCGGCGATGCATGATAACCTCAAAAAGGAAAAGTTCTTTTGATCCCGTTATAAATTAAGAAGAAGAAATGTACGTGGGCGGGGCATGTAATTCGAAGGCTCTAAGGGTAACAGAGCGGATCTCTAGAGAAGGCGACCGTGGCAGGCGGCGGCAGAAAGTTACGTGGGCCGATGCGATCAGAAAAATCAAGGAGCACGCGTGCGAACGCCCCACATTGGGCGGTGCATGGAGTTGTACACGTGCGTTGTCAGTGCACGTTAAGGAAGCCCAGGTGGTCAAAATTCTCGGTGCCCTCCACTACGGCTTTTCTCTCCTTTCCATCTCTTTCATATATCCTCTTTTCTACTTCCATGAACGCTTAGCCGCGCTGCCAACATGAGCTGCAGAAATTATCCTCCTTTCCTCAACCGGACACAATCGCCATCAATCACTCTTGGTGATGATAGTTTTCGTACGCTTACCTCCTATCAGTAGAACACGTTGGAACAGAAGGAATTTCGACGTACACTTTACGTTGGGAATTAGTGCGCGCGTAGCAGCTGCAGGCCGGACAAGTATTTTATAGCTCACAACTTCGTCGTTCTGTTCTCGTCGACTTTTGCAAGCACAGTAATATCTCCTCACCTTTCGCTACTCGATGTCAAAGGTAGCGAGTGCGTTTTCCCGGCCCGAAAGCACCGTCAACGACTGCCTCTCAGCTTCTCCAAATGCTAGCGCTAGCAGACGATACAGTGGGCTGCGGCCCGAAGAACATAGAGGACGCGCCCAGTGTTGCCATAACATAATGCCACTTGAATAACCGCTATGGCAAGTGAGTTCTGCGGAAACACGCAGGATGGAGTAACGTTTATGAAAGGGAAAATTAGCATCCACCCGTTTTGTAGGACAAGGCTACAAAGAAATCCAGCGGATTTCTCAGAAATGAAAGCTTCCTAGTCGCCGAAATAGCCGTCCTGGTCCGTGATCCCTGGTCCCTTTCAATAACCCCTATTGTTCATTTCTGGAAGAAAGGCGCACATTTCGACACCACAAAAGGAAGAGAGAAGACAGGACGAGCGCCGCCAGTCTTGTGTCTTGCTTTTGTAGTGTAGAAATTTGCGCCTTTCTTCTGGAAAATGCTTCACCAACTAGCCCTTCAAGAAGTACTTCTAAGTACCCCTACTGTTCAGCCGTATTTTGGGCCTCGCGCCTCTTGTAGGGTGCCCATCGACGTGTCCCTGCACACTCACTTGCGGTTTCTCTAAGTGAGCCATTGCGAATCTCCGAAATTTCCCCTGAACTTTTTCCGGTCGCGATTGGACTCCAGGTCTCATGGACAGCATCGAGTCATCCAATGAACACATAGAGTCAGGCAATGAACAGCACTGAGTCATGGAGCCAATGCTGTCCGCCGTCGTCCCCATGACTCCATCATCATCAGCACACGGAGCGCTGAACGCGTTGTTGCGAAATTTAAAGGACCTATTACCAGCGAGAACGTGTGCGCGGATCTTTCTGCATTTGGAAATACTCTGAATTAGAGAGAAGAAACCGAGCAACCTTTCGCGATTTTGGTAGAATTTGTATATACGTATACTGATCTTCATAGTCGTGACAATCCAAACGTGGCGTCGCCTTGTGGAAAAGCCTCCGTACTGTATTCTGGAGTGTTCCAATTGCTGTACGTTGTCTGCTGCTGTTCATGTAACCATAACTCGAGCTTATAAATAAAGTCGGTACATAAAAACACCATTCCCGTTATATTATTTGCCTTCTACGCAGTAAAAGCAGTCGACGCTGCGAGGCAACGCCGCCTTCGCGGCTATACCAAAAAAATTGGCTGTTAGGCCTTGCGCGCATGCGCTCTGTAGTGCAGAACCTGGCTTAAGCACATCTTATGGCCGCCAGCCACTGTGTTCAAACTGCGTGGCGTACAAAACTCCGTATATAGGCTGGAAATTCTGATAAAGATGTTTCCTGGTGCTTTCTCCGTTATCACTGTATGATTCAACACTCCGACTGGTAAGCTTTCTGGTGAAGTAAAAAAACAAATAAGCAAAAAATGTACCATGAAAATTGCACACAGTAGGCAGCTGGTGTCCAGGTCGTCGAATATTTCCGGAGACTTCCACTACTGCGTCTTTCATAATCTCAGCTGGTTTTGGGACGTTAAGCCCCACAAATCAATTGGGCAGCCCGTCTAAGCGGTCGATAACCTACCGCTTATTCTTCTGTTCCTTGTCCCCCTCTCCAGACTGCTTGGAAAAACTTAACTGCCCATAGTTCTATATCCTTCACTGTGATTGCGTTTGTTTCACCCTTCTCTTTGATTTCTTACTTCTGCCGTTTCGATGTACGTACTGTTTTATTGATCCATGACGCTAGAAGTTAGAGGGTTTTATTTCGTTTGTATACTTTCTTTTTGTATGCTTACGAAAGCTGGCTTGCCGAAGAGCGTACGTGGTTAGTCGCCTCGTAACGACATCTGGCGATAATGAGCCAAACCGGAGATAATATTGCTGCGACATGACCGTCTTCGTTGGCCGCTGGTGAGAATAAGCGGCAGGAGGATGATCGTTAAGTCGCCGTGCTCTCATAATTTTTTTTAACGACAGCCTACATGTAAATGGAAAAAGAGAGTTCAAGTGCATTAGTGAAGCAAACTGCCGCAACAGTACCCGTCACCTGGTATCCGTAAACGTACAGATGACGGATAAGCTAAAATTCTTTATACCGATGTGCTGTTGGTATCTGCTGTTATATTATTCTTGCTGCAGCGTTCATTGTATAATGGAACACCATAAAACGGGACTTCATAGAGCTGAACTAAAATCCATGAGCGTAGTCCATGAATTTAGTTTTATTCTGGAAAAAACAAGAACAAAAGCACACAGCTTCCGCTAGGTCACACAAGGATTACAGCGAAATGGGCTATAATATTAATTAATTAATTATCTAAATAAATAAATAAATGAAACTTTATTTAAACCTGCCCAAGAAGAACTGAGAGATCTTGGTGCTGGCGCATGCGAAGGATTGTCGGTACTATAAATAAAATGGAAAAATATGCACCAGTACAAATAAACGTAAAAGCTAAAGAGAAACCTGTATATATTTACGACAGAGCAGAACACAATATTGGACCCATGGAGGGACAAGAAACCGATTCAGAACAACATACAGGAACAATAGAGGGAAAGAAATGCAAGAGAACAACAAAGAAAGGACGGGACGACAAGGCAAGCTACAACAATGAAAATAGAGAATGACAATGATAAAAGCAAAACGTACAATGGGCGAGGTTATTTTATAAGAGCGCAAATCTCAGATGAAAACAATCGTAGGGAGTTGTGAAAATATCAAAGTATAGGAAATAGTTATTATAGAGACCCTGTATTCCTTGGATGGTCAAGCGTTGGCATAGGTGGGCGGGTATACGAAGAGGTCTTTGTTTTCTATTTATCTTGCGGGGAATTCGAAAATTTATGCACTGGAGCAGTTCAGGGCATGTCATAGTACCGTGCAAAAGTTTGAAAAGAAATAGCAGATCAGCACGATTTCGGCGGCAGTGAAGAGACGCAGTGACAAAAAGCCAACACTGTTTGTTCAAGATTCGGAGCCCGTCCGTTCGAGGAAAGCGATGGTTGTATATTCTTAGGAATTTTGTCTGAACCCGCTCGATGGCGTTAATACAGGGCTCAGAGATTCCATTCCATATCGCCGAAACATATTCAAGTTGCGGTGTACATATCGCGGTGTACAACTTAAAGAATGGTACCGGAGTGTTGAATTCTCTTGACAGCCTGCAAACGGAGCCGATGGATCGAAGACCTCGCGTAGCAACGCGCTTAGTGTGAGAAGAAAATTGTAAAATTGGGTCAAAGAGAACACTTATGGTCTGTTTCAGGAGTTGCGTGCAGTAGAGCCAAGGCTACGAGGCCATCGAGCGCAGAGTTCTTCCGAAGCGAGACGAAATGTCCATGCTCGGACACGAACACCACGCTCCTTCTTCCTCCTTTCAGGGCTGCGGCTGCCACTGCTGCGCCCGCCATTGGCCGAGGACAAGCCGCGGAAGGACACGTTTAGCATGTGTTTGCCCTCCGGATTGGCCGAAGAGGGTTGTACCTTCCACAGTGCTGCACGGAACTTCTGAAACAGACTATAGGTCATTTACGTCATAAACGTAACATAGCGCTAGAGAATTCACACAATATGTAAAGGATACACACGTTGTTTGCGTGAGAAGGACATGACTTTTGCCTTATTGGTACGTAATGAGGGGTAATTGTTATCTGCACCATTCTGAAAAAGAAAGCAAATCTGACTGCAGAATTTGAGTGTAGTTGATAGTATGAATCTTCTTAAATATCTTGATGTCATCTGCGTAAAGAAGGAAAGAAGAATCTCGAATGGCGGAAGAGACGTCGTCCACAATTAGAAAAAAGAAGTGGGCCTAATACTGACCCTTGAGGCACCCCGCTGGTTGCCTCGTATAAAAAGACATTTGTCCATCTATGGCAACATAGTACGACCTATCAAAAGGACAGCTGTGGAGGAGGCCGACAACGGAAGAGTCCACGTCAAAGTGACCAAGTTTATCCAGAAGCAGTGAGTGGCTGCCTACGTCGAAAGCCTTACTGAGGTCACAGTATACGGTGTGTTCCGGCGCTCTCTGAAGTACTGGAGTAGAAATCCGTGTCATGAAAGTAGCAAGATTTGTGACAGTCGAGCGACCAGAGATAAACCCATGTTGGTTCGGAATCTGTGAGTTTTTGACGCTAGATGACAATATCTTATGAAGAGCAAGCTCAAAAATCTTTGATGTGGCATAGAGAAGAGAAATCGGTCGATAACTCGAGACGTCAGTTTTGCAGGCAGACTTAAACACAGGGAAAACACTATCAGTTTTCCACATGGTAGGGAAAGTGGAAGTGTTGAGACATTTATTAAATATAGATGTTAGTACAGAGACAAATATAATGCCATAAGCTTTTGGAATGACGGAGGGGATGCCATCGGGGCCACTGGATAAGAATGCTTCAAGCGTCTGAGGCATTCAGAAATGAACTCTTCGTCAAGTGAGACAGTACACGAGTTGTAGGAACTGTGTTGCACAGTTCAGTTGTACATGTTTTGGAGCGTGAGGCTTGGTACAAGGAAATGTGCTGCAAAACAGTAGAGCGACTGATTCAACTTCTGTTCCACTTGAGTTCAGTAGTCTCACGCAGTCAACTAGTCTGCCTTGCGTTTGTGTATATATTTCGAAAACTCCGCCAGGCGATCAGAGGAGCTTTTCTAGGAAATTCATGTAAGAAATATGATCTCGTTTGTAAAGGCGTTTACAGAGTCTTCGAAAGTAGCTGAATTCATCCTTCTACTTTGTAGAAAGCTAGCTTTTAGGCTTCCTGTGTGCACGATCTGTGTGCACGAATAGTGGACAGGTAATGATGGACGCCGGCGTAATCAGCGCACTTCAACGCAAATCTAAGAGACTTGTTCATGTCGTTGGAGAAGGTCGGTTCTTCGGCCGACGCAGATAGTGTTATCTTAAGTGATGGGTGAAATTTTTCAGGACGAACAAGAGAGAAGACACAATGTGATGCATAGACAGGTTGATTATTTGACAGGCAAAGATCTAAAAGCTACCACACGAATAGGAGACAAAATTATCCTGCAAAAGGCAATTGAAAGCTAGAAAACCTAATAGCAGGCTGCACTTGTTTTCTATGAAATGATTGTAATGAGAAAGTTAAAGTATGTTCCAGTCTATTCCAGGTGTATTAAAATCTAACAGAACAATAAGTCTGTACCCACTATAGGAAGCAATCACATCTTAAATGGAACAAACGACTTCAAGAAACGAGGTAGGGGAATGTTAGGCGACACGTAAAAAGTTCCAATCAGCAATTTTTCACGACGTTCAAGGCTGACTTCTAACCAAAGAGATTCTGGAACACTTTCGATGACCCTCCTTCTAATGTATCTTAGTGAGTTGTTTATAGCAATCAACGCACCCCCACGTTTTTGTTTGGTTTCATTGAAGTCCGGGTCCCAGCAGAAAGTGTCATATTTCGAGGGGAAAAAGTCTGACGAGGGAACTTCACTAGGCAAGCCAGGTTTCCGAAATAGCAATAATAGAAATAGCAATAATAGAAAAAGAAGAAATGACGCTGGAAAGGCATTCAAGGCATTTAGTGCGGAGACCACGAACGTTTTGATAAAGATATCGAGTTTACACAATATCTTGAATCTCGGGTAATAATTCAGAAGGACGAAGCATATAGTCGTGTAGTTCTCCACGGAAAGGCTTGAATAGTCATCCCAGAGGCCACACTGACAGGTCTTTCATGCGGCGCAGTGTTTGTCCATCTAGGGCAATATAGAACGAGGAATAAGGCTGGTGTTTGGTTTTCAGTCGCCGACAGCACAGGGGAGATAGGTCCGTGCTTTATAGTGCTTTATCAGATCCGCAGAAATTGTTTGTGGGCCCCATTCGGACACAAACATTGCCTTCGGTCGCCGCAGCCGTTGAACTAACGACAAAGTAGACGCCTTTCGGGCTCCGATGGAAGCCGGCTTTGTGGCCCTTTTCCCGACCTTCCCGCCCTCTACGGCTCCCGCATAAGGGACATGCGAGGGAACCGCAGCGTGTTGATCTGAGAAGTATTCGTCAGGTTGCATTGTGGTCGTCGCTGGTGACGTTCTGCGGTGCAACAGATTTGACTGAGTTCGCTTGTAGATGAGCGTTCCCAGCTGTTTCGGAGCTTGCACGCGATAGGGAAACAACTAGCAGCTTTAATGGCACGGCGTCCGGTACGGCGCATAAACTCCTGGCGCAGGGAATGAACTTCAGCACGAAGGGATGCGACAACACGGGCTTGTGGCTCGAGTCCGCTAGAGTGGTTCTTGCTCGTTCTCTTCACGAAGTTGGGAAAACTCGTTGCTGAGGAACGAGATTCCCTCTAGCTCGTCGAGAAGGGGGCGGCGTAGACCGGCAAAATCGCCACCATGGTCACCGGAAGGGAGGCAGGAGAACGAGGGGGATCCGCTTCGGGAGCTACAACGGGCGTCCTGAGCACGCCGCTGGGTCGTCGTCGCTAGCCTTAGCATCAGGCTGGGTGGGGTCACACAAGTTACAGCAGAATGAGCGTGATCCGGACTTCAAAAGTTGAAGCTCATCACTCGGCCAGGTGACACACTTCGCATGAACACGTTTGAAACAGCTCTTTCACAGCGAAAAAACTGCTGCTTATCGTAAAAGGGGCAAGAGCAAAGCAAGCACGCTCCTGACTGAGCGCCATGGTGCGGGAATAATAATAATAATAATAATAATAATAATAATAATAATAATAATAATAATAATAATAATAATAATAATAATAATAATAATAATAATAATAATTTCATCACTTTGATAGTAAATATCACGAGGTTGAGCTTCATCATCTTCATCTTTACCTTCTTGATCTTCCACTTCCGGTGACATGTCGCTGTGGTGCCATATTACGAGATATAGGATGACGTCGAGGTCATACAAGGTTATGCTGGTAGACGTGACGTCGCTTGGTTGCTAGGCAAGGTCATTTTAAGCTTATGTTAGTGCGAGGACGCACACATTTCGTAACAGGAGAATCTTTGCTACCCCATAAAGTTTCGCTGCCAAAGACAGGAAAGCTGGAGTAGCTCCTCCGCAGCCAAGTTAGTACAGAACAGAAGAGCACTCCTCCCTAACCGCGAACAAATTCGAGAGACATCAGCATCCCTCTGAGTGTCAGTCACCCAAGCGATTCCATGAATTCATATTAAAAGCGGATATCGCAGCTCAGCAAGCGCGCCTTTTAGTTTGTACGAAAAATGATAGTCTATTTTGATATTTTCAGTCTTCGTCTCCATGGTAGAGAGGTGTACTACAAACAGGATCGGTTAGAACGTGCACCGTTCGCACGTCTGAATTCGGCGCCATTCATTCGCTAAGATGAACAGGAGGAACTTCAGTAAAACTTCATTCGGGCCTAGTTGGTACATGTTCTTAGAGGGAAAATTTCCAGGACAGGAGGAAGCCTACACTGCTCTTCGCCTCTCGGCTGCTGATGTAATCGTGCAGCGGAGTTAGAAGCCTGGGCGGTTGCCTATCCGTCGCGTAGGCACGATTACTAGGACGAAACCCGTATAGTGGCTCATGCGCAAGTGGCCTTGAAAGTGTTCGATAATGACGGTGTCAGAAACTCTGGCGCCGTTTGGGATGACGTGAAAAATGAAGAATTTTAGTTCGTCCGTAGTCTTCTTTACGTTTACGGATACCGGTCTACTGGAGGACACTACGGCAGAAACAGAAATGCACGCGACGTGTAACGATGGTTTGTTTAACTACAACGCATTCCATTATTTTTTGCAGTCGTGTGAACGTTCTTGTTAAGAAAAACAGTGAGAGAATTGTCAGCTAATTGTTATCTCACGACCAAGTGCTTTGGAATAGCTTCCCAACAAAACAAGCCAGAGAAGGTAATAGCAGTTTTCTGTGTCCCTGGTTAGGCTTCGCATCATCACGCGTCGCTACCAGCGCTGCTGGTCACGAACACTTTTACGGTGAACCGGTATCCGTAACGTGAAGATGTCTACGGCCAAACTAAAATTTCCTAATTTCGCTTTACCACAGCAACGCCGTATAATGTCTAGGCATCTGCAAGACGCTCTTAGTGCTTTTGACAGTGATAACGAAATGAACTAATAATTGGTTAAGTACAAAGTTATGCATTCTGCTCAAGCGTCATGGTTCGACGTTGGCACGAGCTTCCCGCGATTAGAAGATCGAAAGCGGCCTCTCAAAAGCGTCTTTAACAGGTGACGTCAAAGGCTTTCGCCTCAACGTGGCCTCATTCAACCTCAAAGAGGATCCCTAAGAAGTAATCTTCACTACAAGGAGATAACACTAAAGGTCACGCATCTCCATCAGTTTGGCACCTCAGTCAATGACGAGAAGCCATCACGAACTTAAACTTGAAGACTTATTATGCTCGAACTAACATGTTCAAGTTTAGTTTTTTTCCCCGTTCCATTGAAGGACTGGAATTCATTACCTGACGTTTCGCTCACGCCCATCGCCCAACTTCGGAGCCGACATCCATGACATGCATCTGTAACATACCCTCGTCTATTTGACATTTGGCATTGGTGTCGGGTTTTATGTTGCATCGTTTGTTTGTCTCGTATCCTTTTATGTTTATCACATAATTATGCACGTTAGACCTTGTATAACAGACAACTGCGTTATTTTACCTGTTTGTATAATTTTCACTGCTGTTTGTTAAAATTTCGCTCTTGGATTGCTTTGTAACCCCACTCCTGCCATAGCACATGCCTGCGCCGCAGTATGTATGAATAAATAAATAAATAAATAAATAAATAAATAAATAAATAAATAAATAAATAAATAAATTGAACATTGAAGAGTAGGCGAAGCACTGGGGATTGTTCGGTGTTACCGCAGTCACCCGTGACATGGCCCACTGATGCATGTAAATGAGTGATAACGCGTGTGTACATTTACACACACGTTGTCATTTATACTCCTGGTCCTTATGAGGTTCCTGCGCTTCCACGTCGTAGATCGTGCAGAGTTCCGGATTACCTTTAGTTAAGGCTCGGCACTTTAGTATAGTTAGTATAGCTTTTATTTATTTTATTTTTAGTGCTTTGTGTATTGTATTTCGTGTTTAGCTTTCTTCATTACTTATCTTGAAAATGCCGACTTGCGCGGAACTAGCAAAGGAATTACAGACTCTTCGGCAGGAGGTTGCAGACATGAAAACAAGCCTTGTGATGTTCAATGACCTCTGTGAGCGTGTAAAGAATGACAATGAGGCACTAACCAAAGAAAACAAGGTCCTGAGAGATGAGAATATAAAACTCAGTAAACAGATGTGTGATCTTGAACAATATTCGCGACTCAATAATGTTGAGCTGAAAGGAATCCCCGAGACCAAGGGCGAAAACTGCCTGGCAGTCGTCAATATTATCGGTGAGAAGATTGGTTGTCCAGTTGCTGATACGGACATTGACACCGCACATCGCGTGCCCGCAAAGAATGGAAGTAACATTATTGCGCGATTCTGTTCGAGGAACAAGAAGGCTGAGTTCGCTAAGAAGGCAATAAAGGAGCGGCTTTCTGCTGCAGATATAGGATCCCCTCACAGCACAGGCCCTAAACCTGTGTATGTTAACGATCACCTCACGCCAGAGCGAAAGCGTCTTTTTGCACAGACCCTTGCGCTTAAGAAAGCAAACCAGTGGAAACATCTTTGGACCGACAATTGTACAATCAAAGCCAGGAAAGCGGATGACAGTCGCGTGTATAGAATTGCATGTGCAGAAGATCTTCGTATATTTTGTTGGATATCCTCTCAGCCCTCATATTTAAACCAATCTTAGATCAACACGGCTGCGTCCTCGTGCAAGGAAACATCAGAATTGTTACGCGAGAAGTCGCCATCACTGTCACTACTACACTTAAACATTCGCAGTCTTAGAAAGCATCAGGGTGATCTTGTTGCGTTGCTTTCCTTGCTTGATCATTCATTCTCTGTCACATGTTTATCTGAGACTTGGATATCTGGCAACGAGGGTAATTTGTATGGTTTTCCAGGGTATTATTCTGAATACTGCAATCGTGAGTTCTGTCATGGTGGTGGTAGTGCCATACTTGTCAACTCATCCCTAACATATACGCGTCGCCTTGACATCACGTTCAATAATATTTATGTGAATCGGTTTGGCTTGAATTTAACCATAGTGTTATACCGCTTAATAGCCGTAATACTATTATAGCTTCCATTTATCGATCACCTTCTTTATCGTATTCTGATTTTTGTAATCATTTAAGCAACATTCTTAATAACCTAGTGAGAGAAAATAAGAACGTTGTCTTATGTGGCGATTTTAACATAAATATCATTGATCCTGATAGTGCATCGTGCCTAGAATAGATGAACTGTTTATATTGCTTTGGCTTTACTTCGCATATTTCACCACCAACTAGAAGTGATTTACTAGGTTCTAGTACACTAATAGATCATATTATCTCCAATATTTCAACCGATCCCATTGCAGGTGTGATAGATCGTTGCATTACAGATCATAGTCCAGCTTTCTCTATTCTGGGTTCCAAAAATACCAACGCCAGTAACATCTTCACAAAACGCCGATTAGATTCAGACAAATTTGTACAAACAATCATAGCAGTAGACTCGACATCGGTGACTAATGAGGGCTGCGCGGAAAAGGCTTTTGAGTCTTTCTCAGAAGTAATAGCTTCAGGTATAGAAGCATGCAGCACTTCCACTACTGTGACGAAGTGGTATCGTACAGCCATAAATCCATGGATAAGCAACACATTGTTGAAGTCCACTAATAAAAAGAATAACCTTCATAAGAAATTAAAGTCGCAGCCTTTCAATCTCGCATTAAAATCCCGCTTCCAGAAATACTCAGCGATATTATCTTCTTTACTAAAGGGCGCTAAGCGCAATTACTACCAGAATCTCATTGTAAAGAACATAGGTAACACGAGACGCTGCTGGCAAATCATTAATGAATTTTTTAATAAAAGGAGTGCTCAGAGCCCAGAATAAAAATAAAGCAAGGTGACGAAATGTTTACAGACCCTGAAAGAGTGGCCACCGCGTTCAGTGAGCATTTCTGCGCAACTGCGGATACGCAGCAATCACCAAGTCATTTACGTGATATGCCACGGTGTAGTCATTCTTTTTACTTGCGTCGGACGTCTGCAGATGAAGTGTTCCAGGTTATCATGTCACTGAAGACCACAGGTGCGGGATTAGATCATATTGATCCATTTAGAGCAAAACTAGTTTCAAACATAACATCCCCACCTCTGGCAGTAATTATTAAGAAACTGTTTTCAGCGGGTGTGTTTCCGAGCTGCCTCAAGGCTGGTAAAATAGTCCCAGATTTTAAAAAGGGCGATAAGACTTCTGTACATAATTATTGGCCAATCTGTATGCCACCTTTCTTTGGTAAGGTTATCGAAAAACTATTTCACATTAGATTAATGCGTTATTTGAAAAAATTTAAACCTTTTGTCTCCACATCAATTCGGATTTCATCAAGGATATTCAACTGAGCTGGCGCTGATTACCTTAAGTGAGGAAATTAAACAAGCTAACGACAGAGGACTACTTGTGGGATCTGTATTTATCGATTTCACGAAGGCTTTTGACACCATAAATCATCAAATACTACTTGCTAAGCTCGAATCATTTGGCATGTCTGGTCCTCCACTAAGTTTTAATAAAAGTTACCTCAGTAACCGGTCTCAAACGGTACACGTTAACGGTCATCTTTCATCGCCCAAGTTAATTAACGTAGGTGTGTCACAGGGATCAATGTTAGGCCCACTTTTATTTCTGATGTTCATTAATGATCTACCTACAATTCTAACTAGGACAAAATGCATATTATATGCTGACGACACAACCACCTTTACATCAGCTGAATCAGTTTATACACTCCAGACTCACCTTAACACAGATTTACATAGCGTATCTTTATGGTGCAAGGGCAATCAGCTACAGGTCAACGCTACTAAAACCATCTTTATGGTGTTCCATTCCCCGCGAACCTCACTTGACGTATCACCTCCCCTTCACATCGATAATTCTGTCATAAAAATTTCCAGTGAAGCGCGGTTTCTTGGCGTCATTTTAGACACAGAACTAAAATTCCATAAACATGCCGCATCACTCGTCAAAAAGATGGCCTTTGGAATCCATGTTATCATCAAGACAAGACCTTATTTTCCGCCACACATCGTACGTTCCTTGTATTTTGCCTACATTCATAGCCATAATTCCTACTGTGTATCAACTTGGGCCAACACATATTTCATACGCATTGAACGTTTGCAGCGACTTCAGAATCAAGCAGTCAGACTAATGACTTTTAGTCCATTTCATTTGTGCTGTAGCTCCTTGTTCTCTGAGCTTAACATACTCTCATTAAGACAAGTTAGTGAAGCAACAAACATTGAAGCCTTATTCCTAGGCTTCAATGTTTGTTGCTTCACTAACTTGTTTCTAACAAATAAAAGCGAGCCCTTGACCCCCTTCCCTTTCGTTATTTCATAGCTTGGGTCTCGTTGCGGCAGACTTGGTGCCTTAGGTAGCGTATGAGGGTTTATTGGGCAGCAGCCACCTCGACATAAGATCACGTTCTACGTGACGCCTCCTGGCAGTAAGAGTGTGCTACACTCGCCGCCATGGCTACGAGTGGCGCTGCCTAACACTCCCAGGATTCCACATACATAAATGCCCAATAAAGTGGACGGAGGGACGACCGCCTTCGTAGCTCAGTGGGTAGAGCATCGGACGCGATATCCGAAGGTCGTGGGTTCGGTTCCCACCGAAGGCAGGTTTGTCTTTTCGTCCACTTTAATTCCTTTCTACTTACCCCAAGATTACAATATCATAATTACGAATTGGAATAACTTCCCCTATGCTTTCCTAGGCTTCAATGTTTGTTGCTTCATTAACTTGTTTCTAACAAATAAAAGCGAGCCCTTGACCCCCTTCCCTTTCGTTATCTCATTAAGACAGTTATTTTGTCATAGATTGGCCATAGTCGCCTATAGGCTCATCGTGAAGGACATCTCCATTGCATGTATCGATCACCATCACTTAACTAATACCAACATTACCCGCTTTGCACAGCGCAATAATCTTCTTTTGCCGGCCGTAAGGACAAACTACGGCAAATTCACAACCCTGTTTACAAGCATAGCTATTTGTAATTCATTGCCTTTCGACTTAAAAGCATCACATAACATTCATGTTTCACCTCGCGCAGCAAAAAATATTTTGTTCAGGGCTTGATCAACCCACCTCATTTGTTTAATTAACTGCTGTAAGCTCTCAACTTTTACGTGTTGTTTTCGTATTTAACATTTGCCTTTGTATAACTGATACCTATGATGATGAAACAGGTTGCGTTTGTAATACACGCTGTTTATTATTCTTCCTCTGTTATTCTTGTTCTGGCACTTGCTTTTGATTATTTCCATGGCATTTTTTTCTTTCAGTAATATTACCTTTTTATTATGTATTGATCTGTTGATATTGTTAGTCAAGCTCGTTCTTCATTGCTCATGCGGTCTGTATGCTTTTGCTGCATTTTTTATAACTACCCCATTCATGTAGCCACAGGAGGTCCCCCTGTCAGTTTCTCTAAAACTTTGGGACCTCCTTCTGTAATATGCTAACCATGTATTTCACTGGAGCATTTAATAAACTTGACTTGACTTGACTTGACTAAGGTGCTTCGCCCCTAAAACGAACGTGCTTCACCTTTTGCGGCACTGTAAGCAGCCGCCGCAAAGCACTGGTGCTGTGTTTACGTATTCTATTTCATATATTGAGAGTATTTGACTTTAATAGGATGACTTTATCTTACAGGCTGACGATTTTTCATTGTCTCTAGTACTACAACAGCTGCGGCACAAGCCCAGCAAGTGCGCTGGAGTATGTACAAGTAAATTAAAAATAAATAGAGGACCACCCTGCATACTGAGTCTGCGAAACAAGTTGCGGTTTTCTTTTATCGCCAAGTTGCAGTAAGTCCACTGCAATCTACAATCAAAATGTGTAAATGTCTACGTTTGACAGCGCGGTGAATCTGATGAAGAGGTTGAGCGTTACTAAGCATTGAAAATGATGCACTCGTGAAGCAGTTTTCATTTAACAATTAATCAGGCATACTGCTGAACAAGTATCTCGATCCAGGCAGGAAGGCCACAGCAGACATCGCGTCAGTCGTAGCAGCAAACAAAAGAAAAATACATTACCTTAAGCCCTGATCCCTAGAGTAGTAGAATTAGCACACACGCTACGGAACGCAAGTAATTACAAAATAAAATCAGGCGTCGTTCTGCTGTCGCAAACAGAAATGGCCAGCGAAGCTATAGGCGCTTGGGAAAGCATCGCAAAATTAAGCAATAGGTGTATTTAGCAAAGCCACAACTAACTTATATTTCACTATGTAAGCCATGCAGACGCAAGGAAACAATTGAAGCATCGCTTCTCATGGAAATGAAGTATTTATGTCGTTTACACCAAGCTCGACTTCGTTCATTGCACTATCTTGTCTATCTATTGCTCTCCCTATATATATATATATATATATATATATATATATATATATATATATATATATCCTCTCCTCGGCCGACCTCTCTCTCTCTTTGTCTTGTTTCTATGTGGAACTCTTCCATCCTTTCATGTTATTTATTTATTTATTTATAATTTTCTCTTTCGCTCACGAATGGCAAGTTGTGTTACTATCGCCGGTAGAGTGCAATCACATGTTTCCCACAAGTGCATATTCTGCAAGCGTGGCAGTATAGCCTAGTAGTTACGACGCTCGCCTTTGGCCCTGCTGGGACACTGGAATACGACCGCCGCCTCGCCAAGAACTCTTATTTTATTGTTATTATTTATTTATTCATCTCGCTCTCTGCCTATCTTCCCATCGTTATCTGTCTCCACCTCTTCTCCTCGTTCCACACTTCTCCACTTCAATATCTGTCCACCCCGACGGGCAGCATTTTCGATTAATGGCAGGCACAGCAAGAGCTCAAGCTTGGCCAGCGCCGCTGTTAAAAGTGAACAATGCCTCAGAAGAGCAATTATCAAAATCAATATTTTTCAAGTTTTGTGAGAAAAGTTGCAGCTTCGAAAATCTCCCTTTGTGGGGAATGCAATCCCATCACTGCTTCGAAAAGAAGCACGGGTGTAGGGATCTTGTTCATGCTGACATGGGGGTTAATGGTTTCCCATGCTTGGTCCGGCTTATGCCAGCATAGGATAAGGTGGCACGTTCAGTGTTACTTACCCTAACATAACTTCATGCCTAAAGGACTCACCTTCGCGTTTAGTTTAAAAAAGAAATTTCGTTTAATTGCCTTAAAGAGTTGTCCGTCAAGGACACGAGCACCTAGACTAAGAAATCTACCGAACCACACGACATATTGATTACACAGGCAACACGCAAAACCACATCCAATGGATAACTCACCTGGTCCCAGTGGTAGTGGAGTAGCAAAGAGATGACCGATTTGGAAACCTTGGACAGCGGCGGCAGAGTCCGGGCGAATGTCCCGAACGACCGGCCGGACACTCGGAGGTCGGAGCACCGCTGCGAAGACACACTAATTAGATGTTCATCTGTTAATCCGTGCCCTTTGTGCAAAAAGAAGAGCAAAGCTTTCTTCTTGCGCGAAGACTATCCTCTTGGAAATACTCTGGCCGTGTTTCGAAAAGCAGGGAGGTTACCTACTTAATCTGCTGAGGATATCATTAGCGCCGTGGCTCTTAAAGTTCAACTGCATAACGGTAGAGCGCCTTCTAAGAGGATAGAATAAGAGGACATTGATATGAAAGAAAAAAGGAAATTTTACTTTGTACTTGTACTTAAGTACCGGTATTTTAGGAAACTGGGTGACCTCCTCTACGGGTTTACGCTTCCCTTTGCCTGTCTTTATCGCTTCTATCAATATCTAAAGGTTGCAGTTGCCTTCCGGAGTAATAGCGTCGCTTCTATCCGGAAACTTAATACAGGGCGCTTACGGAACCGAAACATTCACGTAGATATCCCTAAAAAGCAGAGACGCAACGTTTTCGAAGAAACTGATCTTATCTGAAGAGTGACAAGCGACAACGAAGTAGTGGATGGGTAATTTTTCGTTTTGGTAGTGGAATTTCGTGAAGTGCACACTGTACATGCTATGCGGCTCACACGATGCCCAAAATGTCGTTCAAGATCGCGCACGCTTTCACATGTGCAGTCAAAAATTGTGTGCCTGAGATAAAACTGATGTTGGCCGCTTTGAGTGCTGCATGGTGCCATGACGTAATGGTGAGCACATTCTGTCGCACAGGATTTATGCGCCATTACAGCAGAATCTTCCGTCTGTGGTAGCTCTCATACTGTTCTCTGCGAATCTGGAAATTCTTGGGCATTATAAGACATAAGAATTCCATAGAAAATCCAAGCAATCGAAGAATATTACGCTCACCGTTTGCGAATTTGTTCGGCGCTTTCTTTTTGGCAAGCCAACAAGTGGCAACAAGACCGCCAGTAGCAACATGACAGCAAGACATACACACCTGGCTTCCGCGGGGACCAAATACAAGTGGTAGAGCACTGCACGCGTTATCGGAAGGTCGTAGGTTCGGCCGATACCGAAGGCAGGTGTGTATTTTGTCCACATTAATTGCTTTCCATCTCTTCCATGATTAAAACATTGCTATTAAAAACTACGATACCTTCTCCATTACTTTCTTAGGATTCATTGTTTGTTGGCTTCATTAGGTTGTTTCTAAATATTAAACGAGTCCTTGACGCATCCCCTCCTTTCGTTATTTCATAACTTGTCCTTCGCTGCGCCAGACATCATGCCGTTCAGTTGCATGCGAGGGTTTATTGGATAGCAGCCATCTCGTCACAAGATCACGTTCTGTCTGACACCTTCTGGCAAAATAGTGTTCCACACTCACCGCCAGGGCTACGAGTAGCAGTGACTAACACTCCATTTACTACACGAATATAAAGACCCATATAAAGACCATATAAAGTGGACGGGAGAACGACCGTAGAGTATCGGAGGCATTATAAGAATGTCGTAGGTTAGATGCCTACTGAATGAAAGAGTGTATTTCTTTCGCCCACTTTAATTGTTTTCCACTTGTCCTAAATTACTATATCACAGTTGCCCCGCCACGGTGGTCTAGTGGCTACGGTACTCGGATGCTGATCCGAGGGTCGCGGGATCGAATCCCGTCCGCAGCGGCTGCATTTCGATGGAGGCGAAATGCTGAGGCTCGTGTGTTGTGCGATGTCAGTTCACGTTAGAGAACCCCAGGTGGTCAAAATTTCCGGAGACCTCCGCTACGGCTTCTCTCATAATCAGGGCTGGTTTTGGGACGTTAAACCCCACAAGCTCAAGTTAAGTATATCACAGTTAAAAAGGTGCAAGAATTTTCCTTGTGCTTTCCTAGACCTCACTGTTTCTTGGTTTCATTAGGTTGTTTATAACAAATAAACGAGCCCCAGACCGCTTCCCACCTTTCTCTGTATATATGTATATATAATGTGTGTGCGTGCTCAATCAATTGCTGCCGCACATGCATAACGTGGTCATTGCTGTGCTCTGTGAGTTCGCATAGTATGCCCAGAAAGCATCTTGAAATTGCGCTCACAATTGCGATCATAAGTTTGAAGACCCATCGAGCCCGTGACAGCGCGCATGCGCGCGCCGTGTAACGGCTGTGTCTCCTGTAACGGTTGTGCGCCTTGCCTCCAGCCCCTGTTTCATAGCACACTCTAAGCCGCAAAGGACGAAAACCGGAGTAACCGCTGCAGTTAGTCCTCGCGACCAGCGGTTAGTCTGGGGAGAGAGTAACTGAAAACGATGCGTGCCGTGCGCAAATCTCATGGTCGAAATGTTTCGTCCTTATTTTCAAAGGGACTAACTGAAGGATGAACGGTGGCATTTCGTCTCTCTACGCGTCGCTGTTAGTCCCTCTGGCATATGCTTCGGCATATGCAATTGTTTTTTCATCCACCGCCCGTGGGTAAGTGGTCGTGGCCTGCTGCAGCGAAGCACGAGGTCGTTGTTGCGATTGTCTGTCGAAACCGCTACATTCCATGTGGTGGTGGAGTTGCGGGGGCAGAGAGAGAACAACTTTAATAAAATAAAGGAACCCCAGTGCTGCCCCACGGAAATCGAACGTTTGTGCAATGTGTCCTCGAGCACATCAAGGGGGCCCTGGTGGTTAGAATTAATACGGAGACCTCCGCTACATTCAGAAGAACTAGACACTGCGAATTCGACACAGGACAATAGACAAAAAAATAAAAAACACACTGAAGCAAACAGTCGAACGGTCGAATCCGTGCTATCCAATATTTAGTACTATGAACCAATTAGCGTCGAGCTATGAATTTCGTTGATATATGCTGCATCGTATATTGGTCGAGAGAGGAGGTGAATTTGTGCAACTAAGATAAAAACACAGATAAAGCCTGTCACGCTTATCAACTACTGAGGGCACGTAAAACTTTCATGTACCAGTCAAGGGAAGCTGGTAGAGGTAGAAACAACTTTATTTTGGAGGGAGCAGGGGCAATTTGCAAAACGCACAAACAACAACGTGTCCGTAAGAGAGCGCTCACCCCTCCGGCTGAGGGGCGCAGACGGCGAGCCCCTTTGTGTACCGAAACTCGCATCAAGTTAGTCACGGTAGGCAGCCGCGGTGCGTGCCTGCACGTGCAGCGCTGTAAAAGATGGTGCTTGTGTTTACTCTGTGTATTTCCGCGACCAAAAAGTAGTCCGTTGCTTGCGGGAGCGAAAACCAATAAATGCCTCGGTCGCAGCCTCACGTCATAATATAGTTCTGATCAGCTTAACAAAACACGCTTGTAATTGCAGGGGAAACAATCGAAACGCGCGAGTCTGTGTTTTGCGTAGCTCGTTTGTGTGTCGGAGCGATACACCTCTCCTTTTCTTTACGGACTACTTGCGTAGCCTTCCCGGCGTTGCAGTCAGTGGTGGCGACAGGACACTGTCAACATGCGGCAGAATTTTTGAGAAGTGTGCGCGCGCGGTCGTGGTGTGAATAGGGTTGCCGAAGGATGATGTTACTAAGATGGTGTTTTCTGCAAGCACACGGACACGCCGAACGAGCCCAACAGTGTTTTCAGAAGAGATCAGCGTAGCGAGGAATCGACAGCCCGTTGATTTTTCTGTGGATTATTGGCTCGCACGCCACGGATAAGACCACGTGTTAGCAAGTGCTCTTACGGCTCATCGGACTTCCTATCTCTTCTAATCGCGCGTTAAGTATTGCTCATTCTCCTTGTATGTTTTGTTAATAGGGTTTTCTCGCGTGGTTTTTTTTTCTTTAACCCTCTGGCCCTTTCGATTTTCTTACCAAAGAGGCACACGTGGGAGACGTTTATTCTTTTCGTTGGAATCTTACCTTGATCTTAGCGGTGTGTGTGTGTAGATCGTGCAGATGTAAAACATGCAGGACGTTGTAGCGCTCGTAGTCTTTTCTTTTCCTCCCATTGCATGCTTTCTCATGCCCCTAGTCTGCAGTGTCGTGCGTACCTATTGAGGTCATGTGCTTGTTATGCTCGTAGTCTGTGTGTGCCTACTGCAGACGCAAGTTTATGAATATGAATCCGCAGCAGATACACGCAGGCTACTTTTTTTTACAATAGACCTTTTTCAAGCACCGCAGCGCAACCCGTGGGCGCGCAAGTGCTTCTGGGAAATGTGTGTGCATCCAGCCACCCAGCAGAGCGAAGCCCAGCCTTTCCAAGCGCGTCTTTCGCTCCGAGTAAGTGAGTGACATGGGAGCGAGCCTGAACGCATTTTTTGCGTGTTTTCTTTTGTAAGCAGGCGCCTAGCTGCACGGGACAATGAAAAAGGAGGGGAGCAAGGGGGTCATTCGCGGGGGTCGGACTGGTCGTACGGGGTGTGCGTTGGCATGTCTCGTCAACGTAGTTTCCCGGTGTCTCGGCAGTGCACGTGCGTTTGCGAGTGACCATGTGCTTTATCTCCACTCCGCGTGTGCGGAGAACACCGAGCGGTGTCTCGGCAGTGTACGTGCGTTCGCGAGTGACCATGTGCTTTATCTCCACTCCGCGTGTGCGGAGAACACCGAGATGTGGACGCTGTATTCCTGTGTAGGTGTTTGTGTCGGCATTCCAGTGTGGTCCTACGCAGGCAACTGCAAAATAGCGATGTGTTTGCGACGACGAAGTAGACCAACGGGCAGTGTGTGCTAAACGAACGAACTGTGCGCAGTGCGTGAATGAAGTCTGTTGCGGATATCTCCTTCTAGGTACTGTAATTCATTGTTTTCTAATTAAACAGGTATGGTTTTCCATTTACCGCGTGGGTTTTTCCAGCTCATTTTGGTACCCCTTCGTGCTTGGTGCGTGTACTTTTCTTCTGTCCCGCTGGGCTCTGTTCCCGCTACTCGTTACTGTCGCTTGGTTCCCTTTTCAATAAAACTTCACTTTAGTAAAACCACATTTTGTTGACAGTGGTCCTTGATGTATGCTAGCTCCGCCGACGTGCCATGTCCAGCTGTGTCGGTCCAGCTGTGTCGGCGCACATGCGATCGCGTACACTTTCCTTCGATGCTCGGTAATCTTAATTGCTGCACGAAGAAGAGAAGATTTGCGAGCGCCTAGATGTTCACACGGACTGCTGTGTGTGTGAACATGTGTGTGATCTCGTTTTTCTGAAATGCCACTTTGTAGTTGTCATCGTTTGGAAGCACATGGCAAATTAGGCCATCATCAGTAAAACAACTCAAGTGTTCATTTGTGATTGTATTACAAAAGACATTTGAATTATAAAACATGTCGATACAATAACAAACGTGTTGCCCACACCTTGCTGCAGAAGTAAGGCGGCAGACCATTTGTGTTTATTTAATAAATTATGTTCAAACCCTTCCTTTTTTGTTGTGATTTTCACCAATTGCTGCATGCAGCCAGAGGCCTAGGCCGATGGAGACGAAAAGCCATGTGATATTAAAGGGTCCCTGAAACGTTTTTTTGACATTGCGTCACTGATTAGGCAACACAATTGCGAAATCATTCACACCATAAATAAAGCGAAGCACAATGCGCTAAGGCAGCTATGGGCTTATTTCTGTCGCCTTCCTCCTTACCACTGCTGTTCCTCCTCAACTCAATCTGCTGCGGAGTGCGCGCTAGCGACGACAGCGCCTCCCGCGTCAGCCGCTCTGCCGAGCCTCCCGTAGTGACATAGCGCCCCGATATCCTCACTGAGGTCGCCCGCCTCGGCAGTGCTAGCCCTCTGTAATAAAGCGCCGGCGACTCGTGTGACGCCGCCAGATGCCGCGATGATACCGTTGGCTGAAACGAAGGAGTACGCTGTAGAAGCACGTTGTTCGCAGCTAGGTTTTGAAAATTACGCGCACGTCACTTGGGTCGGGGCCAATCAGCGACCTCCCATTCGATCGCTCGATGGCGGGGGCGTTTGAAAACGCTTTTTGGCGAGCCGCTGCGACCTTTTGCGATACGCGTGTTCAAAACCTTATTGTAAATTACACACTTTACGCACAGCGCTAAAATCTGCCCTGTAATGGTCCTAGTGACCCGCTCTACCGGATCACCATGTTTGCACAAAATCGTCAAAACCGTTTCAGGGTCCCTTTAAAGGATGAATTATTTCCCTCAGTGGAGGAACAATTCATCCCTGAAAACCAGGTTTTACCAGTTTAAACTGTTCGACCAACAGGATGAACAGTTGCTCTGTGGGAAAGGGGGAGCATCTGCAGGGATGAACATTTAGTCTGGTGGGAGCATGTGTAATGAGGAAGTTTTAGTCCTATGGGATGAACATTTAGTCTGGTCAGAGCATTTGTGAAGAGGAACAGTTAGTCCTATGGGATGAACTCAGTCTGGGGGGGAGCATCTGCTTGGATGAACATTTAGTCCTTTGAGGGAGCAAGTGTGAGGAGTAACCGTTGGTCTCCTGAGGAGTAACTGCTAAGGGATGAACAATTCGTCCCTTCGCAGTTAGTCCCCGAGGGACGAATCGTTGGTCCTTTAGGGAGTAATGGTTGTGGCAATGCATTTACCCCCCAAAAGGACGAACCACAGACCCCTTTTCGTCCTTTGCGGCTTAGAGTGCATGGGCCTCGTTGCGGCAGACGTGGTGCCTTTAGGTAGCATGCGAGGGTTTATTGGGCAGCAGCCATCTCGCCATAACATCACATTCTACGCGATGCCTCCCGGCAATAAGAGTGTGCCGCACTAGCAGCCATTTGTACGAGTTGTGCCGCCGAACACTCGAAGAACTACATGTACATAAACACCCAATGAAATGTGCGGGGGACGACTTCCTTCGTAGCTCAGGGGTAGAGCATGGGACGCGTTATCCGAAGGTCATGGGTTCGGTTTCCACTGAAGGTAGGTTTGTCTTTTCGTCCACTTTAACCCCTTTCTTTGATTTGTGATTTGTGGAGGTTTAACGTCCCAAACCCAGCTCTGATTATGAGAGACGCAGTAGTGGAGGGCTCCGAAAATTTCGACCACCTGGGGTTCTTTAACGTGCACTGACATCGCACAGCACACGGGCCTCAACATTTCGCCTCCATCGAAATGCAGCCGCCGCGGCCTGGATTCGATCCCGCGACCTTCGGATCAGCAGCCGAGTACCATAACCACTGGACCACCGTGGCGGGGCGTTGAATTCCTTTCTACTTAACCCGACATTATAATACAATAATTTGGAACTTGAGTAACTTGCCCTATGTTTTCGGAGGCTTCGATGCTTGTCGGTTCATTAAGTTTCTTCTGACAAATTAACGAGACCTTCACCCTTCCCTTTCGTTAGTCCTGTCGAGAGAGTCACTGTGCATGCGCTCCCGTTATACCTGGCTGGCCTGCTTCATCACGCGGTGTGCCCCGGTGGGATGGCTGATTACGATAAATTATGACCTTTGCCGTCAGTAGTGCATGCGGTGCACTCTTAGCATGGTGACCTTTAGTTTATTTTTTAGCTACACAAAAAAGTGAAAATATGCTCCTTTACTAAAGGTTAAAGTGCTGTAAGGTTTAGTAAAGGAGGATAGTTTCACATCTTTGTGCACCTGTAAAATAAACTGACGTTTACCGTGCTAAGAATGTACAGTACATACTCAACGCGCGAGGGTACAACCACTCCCACTGTCCGAACGTACCGAGCAAAACGCGCCATTTACTGCCACTAATGCACTCCATTTCGACTATTCTTTAAGAGTTAACGCCCTCTGAGTTCTCTTGAGCTGATTTCAGGCCTCCGTTTTTCGTAACCCGCGAGAAATATTACGCCTATTCACTTTCTTCTACCGGCACTCGTAGCACCTTGCTTAATGAAGCCCGAATAATAAATACGCAGTATTCATTCAAAACATTTTACACTGCAAGGTTCTTCAAAGAGCATGTTCGTCCCTCAATTGGGAGACGCAGCCCCACCACGGTGGTCTATTGGCTATGGTACTCGGCTGCTGATCCAGGGGTCGCGGGATGGAATCCGGGCCGCGGCGGCTGTATTTCGATGGAGGCGAAATGTTGAGGCCCGTGTACTGTGCGATGTCAGTGCACGTTAAAGAACCCCAGGTGGTCGAAATTTCCGTAGCCCTCCACTACGGCGTCTCTCATAATCAGAGCTGGTTTTAGGACGTAAGACCCCAAGAAATCAAATCAATTTGGAGACGCGGTGGCATACTGAAAATTCCAGATATCTTTTCGATCGTTACATTCTGCGAACGATAGTGGTATGTTCTGGGAACGTTCATGCTCCGTGTCATACATCAGGTGCAACTCTGTGAACGATACGCAAGTAGTCCGTAAAGAAAAAGGTGTGGTGAATCGCTCCGAGAAACAAACGGCAAACATAAGATATAAACTCGCGTATTTTGGTTGTTTCCCCCCGCAATACGAGCGTGTTTTGCAAAGCTGATGAGAAATTTATTATGATTTTAGGCCGCTAGCGAGGCATTTATTGTTTCTCGCTAACCGCAACCAACGCACTACTTTTTGATCGCGGAAGTGCACAGCGCGAACATGAGCACTAGCTTTGACAGGGTTGCACCTGAGGTATGAAACGGAGTACAGTTAGGAGCGCGAGAGCGGACCAAAAATTCCCAAGCTGCTACGGCACTGTTTCATGACAATCGCTGCTGTTTGCGGAAGCCACAAATTCCGGTAAACATGATTGACGTAGCGCTAAAGACGAAGACGTGAGAAAACACAGAGTGCACAGGACGAGCGCTGTCTCGCTACTGAAAGATTTATTTCTAAAAACCCAAACGGGAAATAAACAGCAAAGCATAACAGACATGCGCATAAGAAGGACAGTAAAGTACATTAATGAGCAACAACACGTGGACATTCTTAAGAACATATTCAAAACATGTCACTTGACGCTGCATGTGCCAAGCAGATAAGCATACTCCTTGTCTGTATGCAAGCATACTCACTTGTCGCTGCATGTGCCAAGCTTATCTGCTTGGCACATGCAGCGTCAAGTGACATGTTTTGAATATGTTCTTAAGAATGTCCACGTGTTGTTGCTCATTAATGTACTTTACTGTCCTTCTTATGCGCATGTCTGTTATGCTTTGCTGTTTATTTCCCGTTTGGGTTTTTAGAAATAAATCTTTCAGTAGCGAGACAGCGCTCGTCCTGTGCACTCTGTGTTTTCTCACGTCTTCGTCTTTAGCGCTACGTCAATCATGCATACTTTCCAACTAGCCCAGCTTTCTATTCTACTCCGGTAAACAGCTAAACATGCGAGTGTTCAGCCGCCCAGCGAGTAGGCCAACGACATAGAATGGGCGAGCTACAACGAAATTTCTGCGAAAGATATTCACGACCCACGTATGTACGAACTACATGAAAAAGTGTACGTTATACTCGCAATAGGAAATTCTCTAATCCTAATGTGCGCAAATAACGCTGCACTGTTTCGAGGCTGTAATTAAATGGCCCACACGCTGCAAGCACATGTAGCCTAGCGTTTATATGAGATAATATAGAAAAAGGACTTCCAGCAAACTAGTTCGTTTCGGCTACGAGTCCCAGAGAAGGGCATATTCTTCTTTTTCTGCCTAAACAGAAGCTTGCCTTTTGTTTGTACTTTTGTAATACAGACTGCCTCGTGCCTAATGCGTCAAATTGCACTAGAATGCCACCTATTACTGTCATGCCCTTTTTTTTCAACTCGGATTTCGAGGAAATGATTTCCCAGTGAGGTGTGTCCATCGCTCTGTTAATCGTGCAGGCCGTCGACATTCAGTTGTGAGCGGAAACACCGATCTTTTTAGCGACAAACCTAATTCTCTGTAGGACGAGCATAGTTTAGGGACTGTCTAAAGTTTCCAGTCGCGACCAAATGCTAACAAAATATTTCTTTTCCTTGAAACGTTCTATTTACGATCTAGATACGCAACGAAAGAAAAATAAAGAACACTGAAATTCTCGCAATTAGTAAACCACTTTCCAGGAAAGTTACGGACGAGAGAACAGCGAGGACGGTCCTTCCCTCGTCTGAGACGTTATCGTGCCCGATTTCATTAGCGACTTCATTTGCCACAAGGGCAACGAAGAGCCATCCTGAAATAGAAAAAAGAGTGCGAGCGCTTCTTTCGTGCCAAGCCACTCTTGGACAGTTCATTAGAGCGCCTTTCACCCCACTGTTGTCATAAACGAACCAAGGAGGCCTGCCCTATGCCCACTTGTGTCTGCCTCGTCAATATTAGAAGAATACGTGGCGAGCCAGTTCCATCTGATTACGCCGTAATGAGTGCCTATCGGACGAGGCACTTCGCGGCACATTTGATAGAAGGATGGCGAAAGAACTGGGACAGCATCGAGCGCTGCAAACTTCCACAGCTCTGAAGGCAAAGCGCATGTGCCCTGCGGCTCTTGATGTCGACTCCAGTAAGCTTATGAATCGGTGGCGGTATAAGCAAATGGCTATGTCTGAACGCTTCCAATACAACATTTTCATATTTTTCATATTCAATACAACATATGTATATTTTTACGGGGCATGACGGCGACGGCGAAAATTCCGTTAAAGTGTCCATGTAGCTGCTATCCAAATAAGACATGCAGTCACGTAATCAAGTAGAAACAGTATTTCATAATAAGTATCTGTAAAATAAAATGGCGCTCCTTTTTTTTTCGCTCCGCTATAGCTGGAAGAAATGTGCTAATAGATGAAAAACAGGCCCGAGTCTTATATCCATGAGATCATGGACACCATTAAAAGTTTCTTGTTTCTAAGTTGTCAATGATATGGCCTGAATATTCTCATTCATTGCTGTGTCCAAGGGCTGAAAGTCTCTTTTCTTGGCGTTCGCTCATTTTTATTTTGTTGTCGTAACTGCAGGCGTTGACTTGCGCCTTTATATCCCGCACCTGTGGCACTATCATTACGGCTACATTTTCAAAAGTTAATCTTGCACGTTCTTTTTGCATTGACGTGCCAGTTTCGTTAATGTTACGACTCGAGACAGGCTTAAATATTGTGTTAAGAATACTTTTACCGTATTCTGATTTCCCGTGGTTCATCGTGTTGCTGTAATGAGGGCCAATGACATTCGTTTCATAGGCCAAGAACGGTGCACCGACTCCTTATTTGCTCTGTTAAGCTGTGCACAATATTTAACCCACATGTATGCCATGTCCGTGCGGCCGATGCTATATTGAGCTTCATGCCGCTCAGCGATATCCCGAATTGTAAATTAAGCTATGTTGTCTAAACATTTCTGAAATAATGCAACGCATGTATGTCACGAAACTTGTGTATGCAAGTAACTTTTTCCTATTTTCTTTATGTATAATGTGCGGCTGTTGGAAACTTCTCACTTAAAGAAATTTCAATTCTCAGTTGTTTTTTTTTTCTTCTACAGGCTGTTGCTTTGGGTTTTCTTATGCGCACCTATGCTGCGTAAATGGGAAAAACGTTTATTGTGTGAATTTTCTGTATGCATTTCCTTACATGTAAGGCTTTGTTCCTTACCCGTATTGCCTTTGTATTTCACTCCCGCTTAGGCAAGCTATACCTGTATTGTGTTTTGGATGTGCAACTATTTTTGGCCCATGTATACTTTGTCTTTATCGCCTTTTTTACCGCCATCCTTAAGGAGAAAGCGGCTAAAAAGAGTGCCTAGAGGCGTGCTTCACATTCTACCAAATGGAGCCGTTTTGTAGAGTGTCGCATCGCGCGGTCTCATAGGCTGCGGGGAGTGGTTCCAGGCAGCATAATTGGCAGGCATGGGTCCGGAACGGAAAAGTGTATACATAGAAAGCGAAGTGTAGAAAAGTGTAGTATGACGCAGTTGGCCATCTTCGAACTGACTTGCATGCCGCCCTAAGCGTCAGTGGGCGGAATGTCGAAATGAACGCTTTTCAATGTACACGTGAGGAGTTAACCCTCATCAGCATATTTTAATAATCATTTTGGTTTCGTTATGTGCTTTGTTCTTCGGCTTATTTACTCTTCGTTATGTTAGCATCGTGATTTATTTATTGACTGCTTCATTCCTTCTTCACAACATATATAAATGGAGCAGCTGAGGTATTATCTACCTCATCTTCTCCACGGCAGCCTCTTCGGAATAGCACAGGTAATTGCCGAACCGGCGGAGTAAAGGTAGACAGTGGTATTGGACTGTTGTACCGCCCCGCGTGTGGTTAGGCAGCAGCCGGCCACTCTTTTGCAGCCCAATGGGACCCCGAATGGGAAATATTCCTCCTGCATTTTGATGAGCTCAGCAACGTTACAAGAGCAGAATTGGTCTACGTGCTACTTCTCACAAACGTACGAAGTGGTACGTCTTAAGTGTTCGAAGCGGCTGTAGCGAGACAGAAAACACAAACAAGCCGCAAAGGCGGCGACAGAACAGACAGCAACACTGGGGTGCGTGTCATTCGTCTGCGCTTGGTATACTTTAGATGCTCTACATTATTTCTTTACCGTGAAGTAAAATTAGTTGCAGATAACTACCTTTTACCTACTATATGTTTCGTATACCGGTCACGTCTGTCAAATTTTACTTTAGCGCACTACGAATACATGCAATTGCGAATTCCGTATAGCCTGGTTAGGGGGTTAGTGAAAATATGCGGGTCTCTTGTTTTTTTTACTCACGTATGTGATCATGGGCAGGTTCCAGGCGTCCGCCACCAGTGCTTCAGCATAGCAGTTTTCGTCGGGTCCTATGAAGGCAACGACGCCGCTCTGCCACAGCGCAGTCATCTTGCGGATGGCAGACGATGTTCCCACTTGGCCCACGTTCTCTGGCCGGAAGGTCACCCGATAGCCAGGAAGCAAGCTGCACTTGCGAAACCGCAGTTAAAGTCTTTGCATTACCAAACACTTTACCTGCGAAATTACCGCGCACCACACTCCGCATTAAGTAAACAGCAGGCGACAGCGCGGCGCCTACTACAGGCACTTTCCCAAACCCGGTCGCGTAGATCCGTTTTTATCCAGGCCTCCATTCAGGTAGGTGCAAAGGCTGTGATTAGAGGACGTAGCTCAACCACCTCAACCTTGCTCCAACATGGTGGAGGGATCAAACAATGCACACACGATGAACGGTGGAACAGTGGAAGACCACTCCGCTGAGCTATAACAGCGAGAACTAGTAAGGCATCAGGCAAGCTGAAGAGGCCGTTGGATGCCAGGGACTTCCAGCCGCCATTTCACCACCTCGCAACATTGTCGTCAGGGAAGCGGCACGCGTAATTTTTCAAAATGGTTTCCAGGTATTCTGCCAACCTTCCGGCAGGCTTCACCGCCGCCGCCAAACCGTTGATTCCCCCTTGGTGTCTCATTCGACCTACGGTACACCTTGGTGTGCCAGGAATCAGAAAAAAAGCTGAGCTGTCGTCAAGTGCGCTGAAGCACCTATCCCTACTTCTTCTACACGAGAGGTACGCCGACAAAGTGCATATTTATACGCATGGGTCCTCGAACCTCCAGTGTTCGTCCGGAGCGGTGGTTGTCCCAGCGAAAGCTTCCACCATCAATCTTAAGACAGACCACCCGACGACATCGACAGCTGGGGAACTTGCTGCTCTGCGTGCTGCCCTTTCTGTAGTAAATGAGGAACCACCCCGACAATGGTCAATCTTTAGCGATTCAAAGGCGGCCTTACAGTCCTTGCTCGCAGCCCTGCTGCGCGAATCATACGAGCAACTGGTGTTTGAGATCAGATCTCTTCTCCATACATCACATGAGAAGGGACACCACGTGACGTTTCAGTGGCTGCCCAGTCTCTGCGGCGTCGTTGGAAACGAATATGCTGACAAGGCCGCCAGGTCTGCACTTCAAGGCACAAAAGTTGAGACCATACCTCTCTCAAGGTCCGACGCTGCCAGGCAACTTCGAGCGATTGCACAGGAGATTACGCTCTCGCTGTGCAGTGCCTCAAGCAGCCAAACAATTCAGTACAGTCGACAACACCACCTGCCGTCTTTACGGCATTTTCGATTGCCGCCAAAACTCTGCCGAGCAGAGGCCACCTTGCTTTATCGTTTGTGGTTGAGTGTGGCTTTTTCGAACTCTTATTCTTTTATGATCGGAATGGCCGACAGTTCTCATTGCGACACCTGTCGTCGTGAAGAGACGCTGCAACACATCATATGCGACTGTCCTCGCTATGACATGCAAAGGCAATCACTAGCGTCCGCTCTTGCTCACCTTGACCGGCGACGGATGTCGGTTGATGCCATTCTGGAATGTCGACCACACAAGACATCACAGTTGAAGGTGACAAAGGCGCTGCTGCAGTTTTTAAAGACGACAGACTTGCACAAGCGACTGTAACAGCGATGTGTGATGTCTCATACCATGCAGGTGCCACTGACTCTGACAATGTGCTATATGTACACCCGCTCTCTCTCTCTCTCTCTTCCTTTTTCCTTTCACCTTTCAATCTCCCCGACCCCTTCCCCTCGTGCAGGGTAGCATACCGGTTGTCCTACACTGGTTAGCTTCCCTGCCTTTCCCCTCTACTATTTCCTTCCTTCCAGCCGCCATTTAAAGAGAGACATTAAAACTACTCCGAAACTTGCCGTTTGCAATAGAAGTAGAAACATGTGAGAACCAGCGCAAAGAGAAGACCATACGACGGGAGACACGAACGCAAAAGCACTGCCTTCCTATGGTCGTCTCTTAGTGCTGGTTTCCACATGTTTCAAGATACGCCAACTAGACCAACAACAAGTACTGATGAAGCTGAATAAAAGCTGTTTCGTCGGCTTCGTCATCATCACTGCAGCTACACGAGGCGCACCACGTGTTGCCATGAAGTAGCTCTAGAAAATTAGTTCTATGTAATTACGAATGAGGGGGTAATGATTATCAAAGCAAAAATTTCCATCCACATGTTTGTAGCAGAAGAGCGCAAGAATACTCGCACAGATTACTCAGATATGAGAGCTGCCTAATCGGGGAAAAATTCTCCCAGCTCGGGGGTAAAAGGATGGAAGGAAACGCTGAGGGGCTTAGAAATCCAAAGGTATCTTTCGCCAGTGAACCTTCATGAGAAAACGTGAATAGTTAGGTAAAACTTAGCAGCACCGAAGTACTCACGTTTGCTTAAACTTAAATACATATGATATAACGTCGCAATAAGTATACTGGCAAGGTTACAGGAAGCTCCTCTCATAACACAATACAGTTACATCTTGCTTAACTCAAATGTAAAACTGCGCTAGGTTGAGCATGTCGGTATTCCATTTCAGGATTTCGTAAACTACAAACATTTCAACCTTATCCACACATCCTTTTAACCTTTTCCTTGTGTGTGCTGTGCTTTAGGTACTGAAACAGACACGAAGTTCTGGCCAAGTTATATTAAAAACATTTCATCTCTATTCAAACTCCGCTCGTGGCCCATCGCCATATTGCACCGTAACCACAACTCCATTGGTAGCTTTTGTGGTCGCCATGGTGGTAACTCCATAGGCGATGTTGCCTGCTTCAATTAACGCACACTTAATTGCCTGAACGCCTTCCCCGCCTTCATAGACCCGTGTCAAGATGATTGCTCTTACGGACATGGAAGCATCAAATCACAACAGCAAACAAACACAGAAGGCACTTTCCCTGATTCAAAGACGCATACCATGCACATTTTTTGCGATTTTCTGCGCTTTTTCCGTACCCACAATAGCAGATAACTGGACAAAAGCGCACGAGAAACCACAATGGCTTCAGCCAAATAAATATGCATTCATCGAGGCACACAATGCCATCCGCCTTGTAACCATCATACCCACCACAAGAACCACCTTTGCGATGGTGATTATGGTAGATTGTAGTGATGGACGATGTGGGGATTTTCAATAGAAATGTTAGAAACGAAATGGCAGAACTGTGCTGCCAGGACCGGTTTCGACGCAGAGAATCCCAGCAAAAGATGTCCCTAATCTCCACAAATATGCGGGCGAGAAGGACACCGAAGGCCGTCTTCGCGTTCTTGGACCAGAGGGTGTCGCAGCAGAACTGGCTACCATATACGCCGCACAAGGCAAATTATGTAGCGGCCGCGGTTGTTCTACGTTGCCCAAGCAACGCGCCGGCAGGACGCCGCTAGCCTCCCCTTCGATAGAGGCTCTTGTAACGCTCTTGTAACAATATGACAGCCCTGGTGATAGGCATGGCGCTTGAGCAAGGTGACCGAAGCCCATCGTTTTTATTCCTTGAAGAAGCCCTGCAACACATTTGGAACGCCGTCAGTAAACAATGCCAATGAGTCCTTGAGGCTCCCGTGAACATGTGAGCCAACTAGTATTGCGCTGGGTAAAACACGGAATTTGCTATTGGACTTGGAATACAGATGGAAATCGCCTTCGCTGCTTTCAACAAATGGCGTAACTGGCAGCTAGCCCTGATTAGGCCGCTTGTTTTTATTGGTCTTGTTAAATATGTAATTACATATTGCAACGTACTGATTACTGCAACGTTTATTACGCCTGCAAGGAACGGCGAACTGACCACGCCCAAAGTAGAGCTCGCGTTCATGAAGAAACCCCACAAGCAATGATGGAGAACTCCATGTAAACCCTACGTGATCATGATCATTTACAAATAACAGAGAAGATCCTATTGAATACCCACACTAAGGTTCCCCCGCGCGAGGGCGGCCATCGTGACCGCGTTTTAAAAGGAAAGATGACGCCTCGAGAAGGACTTCATACGGGACAAATGGATAACCTCGGCAGCACGACAGCGGAGGTCACTGGGAAAAATAACAGTGGCCACGCGATAGTTAACCGGAGATGTCTGCTCCAAGACTTTATAGGTACCGATGAATCAGTGTTAATACGTGAAACAAACCTTTAGTTTGAGCTAGTTGGTCACACATACTTGGAAGAAAGACTAGGTGTAAAGAAAGGAAGACAAAACAGTGCAGACAGGACGGGCGCCAACTACCAACTTAGTATATTTCATCGGAATGTAATATATATATATACAAAGCCATCAGACAATGCACACCACTATCACCTAACACCGTAAATTCAAGCATATGTCTAATCAAAATATGCTGCTTGACGTATTTTTAATAACGGTATACTCATCAACGTTGCGGGCACGTGGCCTCACTAAAATTCATTTCCTTATCCAGTAAGGATGTGGAAATCTTTTAGTAAGCCATCCATGTCGTTATTAAATAGTAGTTGTTGAGGCGAAAACGAGAAAATAAGGCATCGCAGTTCTTTCCACATGATGAGATCAACCAATAATCTTTCTGCCTCAGGTGGCGCAGTCAGTGCCACCAGTGACTGTCATTTGTTGTAAGCAGAGGAGTCGCTTCCCCGCCGCATTTGAAAGTAAATTAGAAGTCCCCGATGACCATACTGCCACAGTGCTTGGCTGACATGTTTACAGGGGCCTCCACGACTGATGAGTATAGTTTTCTGAGTAGGTCCAAAAAGTACTGCAGGGCAAGCGTAAATGAGAGGTGGCACGTGCATCATCTTTAGAACAGTTTTATCTCTAGCAAGCGCAGCGCAAGTATCGTTACCTGTCGTCCCTATTGATGTGTGACACGGCCAGAGGCACGGCGCCGGAGACCATCTTTCCAAGCATGCGGCTATTGTTGAAGGTGCCCAGGAAGGCGATAGCCACTTCGGGCCTGTCGTCGGTAATGTTCTCTTGCGATTCGGACTTGTTGCAGGGGAGCAGGAAGCCGAGACTGCTCGCTGTGCTAGTTGGCAGTGCGTCGGAACTAGCCAGCACGCCCCAAGCGAGAGATGTGACTGGTAGCAACAGCGTTGTGTCCAGCATTAGTAGGAACAGCAGCACCGCTGAGCTACGGCGCGCCATGCGCTGTAAGAGAGACGAAAAAAGAAACGACATTTGCATTATACAGTAGAAGCGAATGAGATAATTCAGATTTCTTTGTTAGTGCATTAATTTACCCTGATGTGACGTGGCCGTCAAAGAAGGAATGAGAATAAGGCAATAGTTTCGAAAAGGTCAGTTGTCTTCGTCATGTCAGGGTTTGCATCCCGCAATACAAAGGATACACATCTTGTCATGACGAAGACAACTCCTGTAGTCATACGGTTGTTCCGAACTACTTTTTATTCGACGGTTTCTGATCGCTTCAAGCTCCGTCTTCCATTCCACTTAATTGAACTTAATCTCTTGTTAGCATGCCGCATTTACATGCATGTGTGAGGTCGAAAGACTACGAAGCCGTGGAAGCCATAATTTTCTCCTTTAGAGTCAATCAAGTATATTATAAAGGACTGGTCAAGTAGAATTTCAGGACTCATTGCATTTTACCCGCTTTGTCGAATAGTACGTATTATTTTGGCAATAGACAAATAGTGCCTTAAGCAGTACGGTGTGCCACCATTTCATATTTAGAGAGCATTGCGTATTCGTGGATCTGTGGAGATATTGCTTCCACACGAGGTATGTGCAGTGGCTTATGCAGATGATTTGGCATTCGTTTGCAGTGATAAACGTTTTTTTGATGTTATGATGACATTTACAAATTTGTTGCTGTATCAGGTGCTCCTTTAACCACCTCTAAACGTTTAGGTAATGGTTTTGCACATGGGTATCTACACCGAGCTAGTTCGCAGGCGTTAAGTATGGTTACGAAGAAAAGGCATATTTGTTTCTTCAGTTGACTGCCATCTCTGTGACGTATCGGAGAAAATATAACGCGTCCTCGTTAACTCCAAAGACGTCTGGGACATTACCCGGCGGATACTAAGGAAACATTCTGTTATTCGTCCTCATAGTATATGTTATCCTCTGCCGACATCCCGTAGTGAAGTGCCCTTTGATATATTCCTTCTTATGGGAACGCGCAGCCTATGGAAGACGTGTATGCAAGACGGTAACGCAGAACGTGTTCCGGCTTCAATACACAATTCATTCAAACGACTGTGCATCTTAACAATGTTTACGAAGAACTTCACGTCGGGCAGGGCTGATACCACATCTTGGTGAGGTGCATATCCACACCGCCAACGTCGCGAGAAGTCGTGAAAGGCTCTCTGTGGACCAATGGAGTGTGTTGTATCAGAGTATGTCAATGTTCATTTCGTTATGCTTGTGCAAACGCTGTCACTAGGTCACTGCAGCAGTGGGCTATAGAATTTATTTTCACGTTACACATTGCAATAAATACCATAGATAAAGTGAAGGGCCCGGATAGCCGAGTGGTTCCTGCCCCCCCCCCCCCCCTCCGCCTTCTTCGGAACGTGAGTACATCCCACCTCCCCAAGAAAGTTCTTTGTAATATATCCAAACTAGAAGAGATGCTTAGGGGAAGATGGATGCTTGAATCGATGAACAAATCGCAAAGTACGATTTAAAACAGGGAATGTAGCGGGAGCCAACGTTTCGACAAGCGGACTTGTCTTCGTCAGGGCGGCAACTGCCTTCTCCAACGCTGGAGAAGGCAGTTGCCGCCCTGACGAAGACAAATCCGCTTGTCGAAACGTTGGCTCCCGCGACATTCCCTGTTTTAAATATCGTACTTTGCGATTTGTTCATCGATTGTATATATATATATATATATATATATTCTTCTCTCCACACCTCTTTTCCTCTCATGTTTACTTTTCGCCATCCAACAGGTTGATAGCCGACGCGAGATTCCATACAATGTAGACAGCGTTCGTGATGACGATATTTTCCTGTCTATACGAAGCTGACTAACGAATAGGTAAACATCTCCGCCCTGAAAACGCGGCGCCAAACGACACGACGACAAGCACGTACATGAGACTGGCACTAACCCCCAACTATATGGTTGATTGAAGAGCGTGCTAAATTTTATACTCAGCACGAGACCAGCATTCGCCATTCACCACGTGATTGCTGAATCTAAGGTCGCGCCGTGGAATCCCGCCGACGGCGTCCATAAGTTGATGCAGGCCAAATGCTACAGTCCGGGCACTGTGCGATGTGAATGCATGTTAAAGATTCGCAGATCGTCGAAATTTCCAGAGCCATCCGATCGCGTTTTTCATAATCATATCGCAATTTATGGAAGTAAAACTACAAAAGTAATTATTTTTGACTGGCTATACTACCTTCGAGATAATGTAATACGCCGCGTCCTACCCGCGCCTGCGTAGGCAGCAGCCGAGTTGGGGCGAGAACCGTAGCCACTGTATTCCAAAGGTGGCGCGTCGGTAACGGTAAAGTGCTCCATTAAAGTGCGCTTACTGGAAAGTGCTCAATTGAATGAATGAATGAATGAATGAATGAATGAATGAATGAATGAATGAATGAATGAATAGATTTTATTTCTGAAAGACATACAGAAAAACAAAGCGAAGCTAAAGGCGATTCGGCCTGACGTGGCTTCGCTACGGTAAGGTAGCTGTAAGTGCGGTAAATGTAAAGTTCTCTATTAAAATGCGGTAACTGTAAAGTGCCCTAAAGACTCCAATACGGGTCATCGTCGAAACATTTAGATTGCGTTTAAACGTAAAAAAATCCAGCCCTACTCGATGTACGTACTCGTTAAAGAATTCCAATAATTCGAATAATGTGTCACAGCGCCGCGCCCTCGCTGAGAATCGTGCCGCGGATTCAGCGTTTACAACTGTAGAAATAAGGTCTTCTTTTAAATATAGCCTATTTTTTTTTCTACGTTACGACTGAAAGAAACTTACACGTGTGTATGGACCCTCACAAGCTTGTGTTGACGCAATTGCACCAAAACGATAGTTTTTGCTTGCACGACCGAAATATTTGCGCGATTATAGACTTTAAAAGAAAAATGTCATGAAGTGTAAGAAAATTCCAGCTGAAAACGACGCAAGCACAAAGAAGGAATGCACAGGACAGAGCTGGCTCTGTCCAGCTCTGTCCTGTGCATCCTTCTTTGTGCTTGCGTCGTTTTCAGCTGGAATTTTTTTACGCCATGAACCAACAAGCCCAACAGGCTACCCTACTGAGTCATGAAGTGCGATTGATGAATTACGGTTTAAGATCTGGCCGTTCTCTTGAAAAAGGAAAATCAAGTTCGATTCCATTACTCGGTAAGTGGCCAATATTTCATAAGAGCGAAGGTATTCGGTGAGGCAAGAAAAGTAAGGAACGGTTGCTTGAGAGAGTCACAGAGTGCACCCCTTTAAAAATACTTTTGTAATTGTTCGTAATAAGGAGCACCTCATGGCTGCCGCAAGCCTGTTATAAGGACTCATAGACATCAAAAGTGTAGCGTCACAGAGACATCACAATCCCAGGTCTATATGTCAACTCGGTGCCTACGACCACTCCCCCAATGGACTTATAAAGCGACATCCTTGAGAAGACTGCACTGAGAATTAGGACTCTGCGTAGGCGCACAGCAAATGGCATATTTCTCGTGTATTTTATTTAAGAACGTATAAGGCACAATACATTAAAATTTCATAACTAACGACGACGCAACCTCATCTCAATCACAATGAATCCATGTTCTCCCATATTCTGAAAACGTGGGTGCCAGTTAATGACTGAATTCTTGGCATGGGGTATTTCCTTTTATATTTAGATGTATTTATACAACAAGTGCTTTCCTGAAATTCTGAAATACTCAGCGAAAGGCCTTCATTGCATAATTCGTGTGATATTCCTATGCTTTAAGATAGTAGATATAACTAATTTCGTGTATATAGAAGGTGAGCAAGAACAGTTAGAAAATTGCTTTATTAAGCGTTACCACTAATAACATGGAGTAAAGAAAAAAAAGGAGCGAACGGTAAGAGCAGGCGGCTGGAAAAGGAAACGCCAATGGACAGATGTGGTGAGGAGAAGAGAGCAAGGCACAATATTGGATATCACGGACAGCCCGGGGACTACAGAGAATTGAAAGCAAAGGAAAAATGATTACTTATCGCTTATCAGAAAATTTCTCGCTAGAAGGAAAGCGGTAGAAATTTAACCTAAACGATCCTTAAGACCAAAATATAGTCCTTCCGCACTTGATTGTCTGCTTTGGCAAAGCAAGCGATTAAAATAAAGCTATTTCGATTTGGTCACTTCGAGAGCGGGATAAACTTTCCCACATGGCCAAAGGTTATTAGGTTAAGACGACACATCACATACTATACGCTCAGTATAACGCCGTTATATGCAGAGAAGAAATGCAGGTCATAAAATAAAGATTCATCGAAGTAGCAGAAGAAAAAAAGCAACAAATATTGGCAAGGAACAGATCCCTTTAAGACCAGCACAAACTCAGGCAATACAATTGTGCTTAGAAGATTTAAAGCAGCTCACAACATATATTTGTGGCTCCCTTCTCAGATATCGGCGTGTTTGACAACACCGTGCACAGTCAATTGCCGTGGAATATTCCTCATCTCGAAATACCATACACCAATTTCGTGGGAGCATTCTAGGGATCTATATCAGGACATCTGAGTGCCGCTCTTATTGGAAAGCAGGAATTTCTAAGAAAAAGAATATGTAAAGTCAACAGAAATCGGCTGCTGCCGACTCTGACTGCCAAAGCTAACATAACGGAGACCCTTCTAAACCCCTGGGAGTTGTGAAAACACACCAAGCGTCTTTGCGCACTAGCTTATTATTACTGTTATTTGATACGAGTGTACATAGGAGCGTAGGTAAGCAGGAAAGAAGGAAACGGCAAGCCGGTTCTTGCGGGCGCGGGTAAGAAAACTGCTGCCTCCACTCTGGTGGAAAGATGAAATGAACAAAGTGAGTATAGGAGGAGAAAAAAGAAAGGTGGTAAAATTGTGAGAAATAGAAATAAACGCTTAGGAAATTATGTAGATGACAGAGGAATGACTTTCACGAAGTAAATTTTGAAGGCTGCGCAAAACTACGCCTCTCTAAACACGATCACTTGCACGCAGCATATTAACCCTGTAACGACACGGAGCTCGCGAAACAGCAACTCAGGCGTCAGCACCGGCGTAGGCGTCCGTGGAGAAAATGAACACCGTGCACTGGAGCAGGTACGTTAGTGAAGAAAAATTGAATTTGTTAAACTAAAATTCGCTCGAAAATACTGAACTAAGACTAAACTGCAACCTACACACACGACAGCCCAGACAGTAATTTGAAAGTACGAGGGAACAATCCTCTTACGAGGAAGTTCAAATGATTCCAGCATATTCTGGAGAAATCCGTAATTCTAATGAACGTGCTGTGGAAAGGTGGTGCGAACGGCGCTCAATGACGCTATAGCGTTCCACTCTTAAAGGTGAAGCTTAAGCGCCCTTAATCTTTCGAGATGGTCTATTCCTCCTGATTTGTCATCTGCCAGTGTCGTAGTTGTTAGGGCACACACCACCGCTTCAGGGGCGCGATATGCGATTTTTTTAGATGAGGAGCATCTCTTGCTCGCGCGTATGTCACGCGTCTGGCGTCTGCACTCACACTACGCATGTGCGAATCTCTCTCTCCCTTCCCTCTCTCCAACAGCTGCTGCAATAAATAAAGCGGGTAGAGAGCGCGCGCGCGCGGCGTCCGTCCGCACTCACACTACGCATGCGCGACTCTCCTCTCCCTTCCCTCTCTCCAACAGCTCCTGCAATAAATAAAGCGGGTAGAGAGCGCGCGCGCTTCGCTTCAGTAGTATCTCCTCCTTCTCCGATGAAAGAAGTTGGTGGTGTTGTGTGATGGAAGCAACAGTTCCGTCAGCGAGTGGGTTGACGCAAGTACGCATCAGCATGAACCCACACTCTGACAACGGTCACGCGATGCGTGGTAACGAACCAAGTTAACAACGTAATAACACGCAAGGTTCACCGCCAAGGTTCCCCGCAAAGGTAACACCCAAAAACACTGCAAACCTGTAAACACCGCCGTTAAATGCCCCGTTGAAGCTCCCAGGGATGCTCCGCATCACCCCATGGTCCCCTTCGGGGAGATGGTGCAATTTTTAGGAATACAACGCGTTCGCTCGCAGCAACTTCAAGAAGTGGGAGTGCAGCTCTTTTGGCGCGCACTGCGGATTTGGCGCGATTTGGTACGGTACAGGCTTCCAGGATTTGTCACTCTGCATTCTTTGAGTCGTACTGTTTTATGATAGCATAACCCACAAGATATGCAAGAACATCCGGGGTGGGGAGAGGGGGGAGTGGAGGGAGGGGGGGGCATGAACATATGGAAATTGTTGCCTTTTTTAGAAAAGTATACTAGGAAACCAAATATTTGTCATCTTCCAATGAATAAGAGGAGTGTTTTATGAAAACGAAGAGTTTGTGGTTTTGTGTGAGCTTAAACGCTCGACGTTAGGAGGTAACGTGGTCATGTAAAAACGTGGGTGCGCCTCCCTGCTTACAAGCTAAGCATGACCACGGCCAATTGCATGCAGTGAAAAGCGAACCAAACCACCCGCGTTCGGAAACAACAGTCTCGCCCCAGGTCCAATGTTCCACTTCTGTTTTGTGATGTCTACATTTATCCAGGGTAGGCACGAGCCTATTTGCTCGCTGTGCTGATTTCACTTGCGTGTGTGTGGATAGGTGTGCGGCACCCATCGCGGTGAGATGCTGTCATCCCCTGCTGCGTCTGGATGACGTTACACTAGAAGCCGACAGGCTTCTCAGGTGGAAACAATCATTCTAACCAACGGAACACCATTCGCACTCATGTCTACTCTCAGTTCGTCGAGCGTTGAAGCAAGAACGCACAGCGTGTCCGTTCTTGTTCTTGGTGTTATTCTTTCTGAGTAAGTAGGCGGGATTGAGTCGTGTCTCGAGTCACGTTGCGTCTTGTCAACACCAAGTGCGCAGCAGGGCATATTGAGGCTGGTGCCTCGCCGGCCATTTTGCTACTAGCGAACGACGACGTAATTTTATAGAAACAGGCATTACAGAACCGCGCTGTACGATTTGTTAATTCACCGTGTTCGCATCTATCGTCATTGAAAGAAAAAATATCTACTAACTCTTGAACTTCGTCGCCGCATTGCCACATTAGCTCTGTTCCATAAGTTCTGTTAGAGCTCGCGTAACCACCCAGAATTTATCACCCATCCAGCCCACGTATCTCATCGCAGCGCTCATGCATTGCGAGTCACCAGGCCACGCAGCCACATGACGACATTTTCTGCCTCCTACTCCTTATGAGAATCAATCCGAATGGAAGGACCTTCCCCACGGAACTGCTGCCATTACATGCCCGGCTTCATTCCCACAAAGTGTCGCACATCACCAGCTGCCGCGCGATTAACACATGTGGTTATCCTTCGTAATATATATATATATATATATATATATATATATATATATACCCAAAAAGTTCTTCCTGGCTATCGGGATAAATATACTATCAGAAAGTCACAGTGACAAACAGGATTTATTCTGACGTTCCGGCTGGAGGCCAGCCTTCTTCAAAGATGAAAGTTTTTCATGGGCCCATGGTGTTTAGGTACAATTCACGAACATGCATAATGGGGGGTGGAAAGGGGAGAGCTCACAAAAAAGGGGGGGTTTGGGATACAGATGTGTGTCCAAGAAGCAAAGGCCAGTGCAAGATGACGTCTGCGTCCGCACGGCGCCTCCATAATAAAGAACGGGTGGGCCGAGGTCGTCTGGTAGCAGATTGTACGTCCTCGTTTGAAGACACTCGCGCTGCCATCACCTGAGTCCATGGTGCTGCAACTCCCGCAGTGCAGCGCGGAACCGCTGAAGCGAAATGTCGTTGAAAAGTCCATTTTTGCAAAGCATTTTTGCAATCTACTCAATCACTCTTCATATATACCAAGTTTCCTATCTGTTAAGGCCATATTTCAGCCAAACACTCAATCCAAAGATATATAAAGCACCCAATTTTTTTGCTGTATTAACGCTAAAATGAGACATATCAGGTGACGCCATGCTCACATTCTAGCGCTGCGGGGGCCTACTGATAGTAGCCTACTAAATTTTTGTACGTGTGTATGTATACAAAGATTTGCAACTGCTCGCACGTAAACACGGCATTTATTTGTTTTCTTGGTTTTCTCAAAATGCCAGCTTTGCACACCCAGCAAGACATTTATTATGATATTTAAGCGGCCATCACAGATAGAACAATTTTTTTGCAACATGAAGCTAGATGTTTGGAGCACAGAACATACAAGGAAACCTTTAACATTACTGGCGTAAGTTTATCAAATTTGCTTTTGTGAGATATTTGCGTGGCCATTTTTGAAATGGTACAGTTCATCGTACTGTAAAGCAAAAATAATGACCTAATCATAAAAGTGCTTCCATCATTGTGGTCCTTATCCCTTCTGCTGACAAATAATATGCCGTTTGCATATTTTGGTGTGGTGGTAGTCTGCCTATTGTAGTAAGAACAAAAGAGGTTGTCTTGTTAATTATGTCAATAAATAATGAACCGAGGGAAAAAATAACCGCATTTTTAGAATAACAAAGAAAGAGCAAACAAGCATGGAAACATTCAACAAATTTGGTTCACAAATAAGTAAGGACAACTTTAACAGCCACGACCCCCTTAAGCAGCTCGGCTGCTAAGAAGTATCGTGAAATGCACGCTGCCAAATCCGTAAGATAACCGCCTCCCTTTTCGTTAGAATTTCTCTATTTTGAATTTCTCTCGTTATTTCTCTGGTTAGAATTTCTCTAGTTGCCCGGTCTATGTGCAATGCGGTGTAGCCTGTCAGTAATTAGACGTTGTGATGCGAATGTTCCATCTCTACGTAAACATTTTTTAGAAATAGTTGCTGAGGTTTTAGATCATCGCGAGAATATTAATCCAGAAGACTATGCCGTATCATTGTTTGACGCTTGAAAGCGCATAATGCCCGTATGATGTCCTGCTGTTTTTACGTGTACTCTGCTTTGGAATAAAAAAGAAAAAAAAACAATGTTTAGAGTAGGCGCTGAGAGACCAGGCTTCGGTGTGTAGACTCCTTCGTTCAAATCCCAGCGCCAGTAACACATCTTTGATATCGAATCTCTTTAAGGCGGCGGAAAACTGTTCGGCGTTGCAGAACTTTATCATGAGAAAATTATCATAAAATAAGCGCGCTTATTTTATGATATGATATGTCCATTGTACAGAGTTTGCATGCGCACTTCCTTTCTACTGTAGCGCTCATGGCTTCAGCCCGGTTTTCAGTAAAGGCGGAAGCGCTTCATCGGGTGCTATAGCAAAATGCCAACATTAGAGCTGTATCTTGCTTCGCCGCGGCTGCGGATGAGAAAGTGACGTCAGCCTGCTGGTACTCGTAGTTAACGATGTGTGTTGCCAGAGCGGCGACAGCAGTCCCCTGTTAAGCCCCTCTAAGGCCCGGTTTCTCGACTCCCAGCGTATTGTGGTGAAGATAGGGCGAACGGGGAAGAGGAAGCGCGGCGCGAACACCGCTGCGACGCGGCTTGAAACATATGACAGGCTTCGAGAATCCCTCCGGTGAAGCGGCGGCGAAACGTCGGCGATGAGCAGTTCTGAAGCTACGAGCCCGTGAAAACGACGAATTTCGTTTGTACGTGCAGGGGCGTTGCCAGAACGATCCCGGCCTGCAAGTCACTCCACCGGACGACTACGAAGGGGATGACTAACAGTGAAAAAAAAAACAAACACTGTACATATTTTAATCTATGAGTGTTCTTTCCGGTTACTTGCGAAAGCAGAGCAGCAATCTCGCGAAGGCTTAGCCCAACCGAGATAAACCTAGGTGGGATCATCGGCTCCGCTGTTTGCAGTCTTCGCACCTCGGAGAGAAGCTGCCCTTTAACTTTTGTTACTTGTTCTTGGGTCTTTTATGTGGCAGGCATATATATGTTCACATTCAGCAAGCATGCGCGTGTAGCATAGTGCATAAGGCCCTTGACTTGGAAGGGGTGCAAGGCTGGTTTGAATCCCAGCAGCGGCGAAAAAGTTTCTCCCTTTCCATCTTTCTTTACTCAGTAGATGTATGGCCCTCATAGTACGCGAGGTCAATCCACCGCTAGGTTTGAAACACGCGCATTTTCACCTGATTGCTCAGAGCGAGATCAAGTGACCTATCAGCGCAGCGCCAATGGGGGTCCTGCGTACTGCTGCTACAAGGCAGCTGTACGCGGGAATCCTGCCTTGTCGTTCGCCGTCTTTACGGCTCGAAGAACACAGAACTCACGCTCGGAATTTTCCGTTCAACTTTCCGCTTCGAGGAGCCTTTGGAGGTCGCGGCGAGAATTTTCGCGGAAAACTCCCTGTTGACATCTCGGCTTCGTCGATCGTTCACCCTTCCAAAGCAAAACTAACGGTCAGTAGTCACACCAATTAACGCCGCTTGACAGCCAGCCGTGGAACACGTCGTCGCTGTCACTCGATGTCCCGACCTGCTTGAAGTAGCTTCTAAGCATCCAGAGAGGTTCCATTAGGATCCCCATTGTCCAGTATAGATGTCTACTTTTTCCACCTCTTAGAGAACTACTTGTGTCATCAACAAGAGAAACGAATTGCACTGAAGAAAGAGCGCCAAAAATGTTCCCACTGCTGTTAAACCCTTTTCTTTCTTAATGGTTACCGTTGCTCGCGTATAATGTACGAATGCTTCGAAAAGGACCCCACAACAACCAACTGACTTCGCCCGCCTTCTGCTAATGTAGATGTAGGTGTAGATTCCTCAAATTGTTTGCTCACATTTTGTCCTAGGGTATGGTAGAAATCCTGCTATTTTAAAATGAAATGTGTTTCGTCGTCTTGATATCTGCTGTCGCAATGGCGCCCGCTCGCTGCCGAGATTCGGCAAGAAGCAAGCGCTAAAAGGAATGGAAACGTTACGGCATTTAAAAGGGTGGATACAGAAATAAGTCGTCTCGAATACTCACCAATTAATTTGAAAATTGCGGCTCACACATGTAATTTTGTACACGTTCAGGTTCTTCCGCCGTAAGGAAATTACACGAAATATGCGACCGTCAAAGTGGAGGGTTCTGCGAGGTACACAGATATTGACCTCGAACGCTTATCCCGTCTGTGACTACTTCCTAGCCACAGCAGTACCGCGGTACCCATGGTGCGTCTTGCCCATTTTGTGATGCCGCAATCCACAACGTCACAATGAGGCACTTCCTGCGGGCCTGCACAGGCATACAGTTAAACTCTCTTCGCCACCTCCGTGCATCAGGCCTTAGGCCTGGTCGACCACCCGACCTTGACCACTGGACTCAAAGACCGTACCACCATTCGCTTCTGGATTTCCTCCATGAATCGAATTGATTTATTAAGTTTTGATTCCATTGCGTTATGCCTAAGGACCAGCTCTGGAAATGAAAGTACACTCGCTCTGTCTAGAAAGATTTCGCAGAGGGCTAGGCAGATGTCCTCGCGCTGGAGCAGAACAAAGAGTCGTGGCAGAAGTATGAGCTGTGAATGTTTCGTGTAATGCTGACTATATTCGTCTAATGTCGAAATATGCTTCGCTTTATATGCCTTGAGTTGAATAGTAAATGGACTCTTGCTTACTCGGAGATGTCAATCACACTTTTCACTGTCAGAAACGGAGATCGTATGCGAAATTTTGACGATAGAAAATGTTCTCTGCGTCCTGCGTCCAGAAGCGACGCGAAACACATCTTTTCACGGCAAGCGTCAGTGCACCGCTCACAATATATTTATTCCGAGGTATCTGCAGTACAAATTTATTTCACATGAGTTCTATCATTGTTCGCTTAATCAACCACCGTACATTATTCCCGCTGGCCGAACGTCACATCGAACTCTGCACATGAACCAAGTGGGCCGCCCCCGTACTCATACTGCTACTTTCTCAGGTTCTTTCTTTTTCCGCTCAGCCACAGATTGGAACAGCCTGCCCCACGAAATCGCCGCCCTAAGCAGCGCACCCACATTCATACAAAGAATATCCGATCAGTTTGCAGAATAAAAACTACTGGATGTCATTTTCATCATTCCGGCTGCTTGTATACATTGCAGAATCATGTACCCATATTACTCATACCGTGTTTAATAATGCTTATACACGTGTTATTTCCAAATATTGTATAATGAACATATCCCTAATGCAAAAACCAGCGCTTCCAGTGCATTTCCAGCACATTTTCCGTACTGGGAGCACTGGAAACGCGCTGGGAACGATCATATTTCACTGTGCCGTACACATTGGGACACTGACAGCGCTGGCTTGCACTGGTGTGCGCTGGCGTTGTACTGGGACAAGCTGGCATAGCTGGAATGTCACTGGTACCAGTGAGAGGCTCGCTGGAAATCGCTGTACACTGGAAGACTGCGCGCTGGCACGAGTGCGGAACACACTGGAAGCAGCCCAGAGACGCTGGCGACTGGTTTCACAGGCGCACGCTCTGCACTGAGCCAGTTTCAGTTGATTTCACTAGGTGTGAAGACTCTGGGAACATTTACGGCTTGGCCGTACTTCATCGCTACGAGCTACAGTGTGCAGCAATGCGGCGTACGGCGTCCGCGCGCAGTAAGCGCTAGCAGCTGTGAATGTTTACGTTTGTGCATTTTCCCCGCACTTTGCTTAGACACGCAATGTCACGTCTATGAGCCACTCTGGTAATATATCTGGTGTAGTGTTCACTTGTGTGGAGGAGTCGGTGCAAATAACAGTAAAATGTTACATCGCCGCGAAACTTAATGACGCTCTCAAAGCATCGATCCCAACTCACAGAGGAAAAAAAAAAAAACACCGATCACCACCACGCTGCAAATGCACCTCTGGCAATTGCTGCACCTTCAAATACTTTAGATGCGCCAAAAATTAATCATATCCGAAAGCTTCTTGAGCTAATATACAATAATTTTAGCTTTCTCAAGCCGCCGAGCCCCGATCGGTCTGTGCCAGTATGCTCCCAGTGAAGCTTGGGCATAGCGTACCGGCCGAGTCCGTCTACACGCGAACGGCACTCCAAGCCTTAAGAATACGCCACTACGACGAGTCCAAATTACTGCTTAGTACAGCCTTGGCATCGGTTAACCTGAACAGATGATTTTTATTTCTTCGCGGTGCTTGAAGATGAAGCGGCGAGCAGCGAAGCGACGCACTTTGAGCAAGCACATATATGCAACGGAAAGTTGCTGCCGCACGCTTCTCTGACTCAAATGCAATCACACATATTTGTCGATAAGTACGGCTTACTGAACAAAGATGATGAGAGGTTTTACACTGCACTGCGCTTCCTTTTTGCGAAGCGATTAACAGAATTGTGAGCTTCGATAAACCTGGGTATGTCAGACACTGGTACTGCCGCTGTCCTAAAATATCACCGTTCGAGCAAAAAAAAAAACTGCTAAGTGCCACTTGAAGTACACGTTCAATTATCGAGCGGCAATATAGTCTACACAAAACGGATCTACATATATGTCGACTATTCGTAAGAGCAAGAAAAGGCTATCGAGTTCAAGCCATAACAGCCGATAGTCCCTGCCCGTCGGTCTAGTTATATTTTGTCGGTATTATATATGAATTGTATGATATACTGACTGCTGTCGCCATTATTCGAATGTCATGCGTGATCGGCGGCTTGTTTCGTTTGTCTGACAAAGGTGTGGGGGTTTAATTGCGCATAAAAAGCACGTTGTTCTTGTGTGTACAACTGGAAACGACGTCTGACGGCAGGTCACACCGCTCACTAACCTGTTTTAGGACACTTCAGCGAGTTCTGGCGTGGCGCAGTGGTAGTGTGCTGGGTTAGCATTGCAGAGGTACCACGTTCAATTCCTGGTCTCGGGAGGTTCTTTTTTTTAGTGCTTTCTTTTTTTTGTTATAATGCGTCCTCTTGCTTCTTTATATTTGTGTATTATTTAGCATGCATGGCAGGGAAGCACCACGTTTTTTTGCTGTAAAGCGGTTTTGCGTGCCAGTAACCCGCGCCTCCCAGTATCCCGTGGCACGCCAGCGTGCCAGTATACACCGTCACACTGGGCCCAAAATCCGGCATGGCACTGGACGCTGGCTCCCAGTGGCGCTGGATTTTCCAATAGGGATGTAATCCCACCCCTTATGTAATGCCCATCTTGGGCTTTTAAGGTAATAAAATGAAATGAAATGAAATCACAGCAGTATCGATTGATCGATGGCGCAGTATGTTCCGGTATTACGGAGAAAATCGACAAAGCTTGGTAATTAACAGGATTTATCTACGAAAGCGAGGCACGTTTTGTAATGATAACTCAAAGTGCTGTTACCTGCCAAAATGGCGCTGTGAGTAAGCGGCATCCCGCAGTGTAGGGCCAGGAGCAATTTATGCCACCCAGGGTTATTTCACATGAGCCTAAATAGTGTTTTGGATAGGGGATCCAAGCGCAGTCGTTGTGGCAGATATTTCATCCCGCGAATTCGAACTTTGCAAGCCAACACCAAAAATTTGGGCTATCGCGCCAGCTTCGTGCGCTTTTTGGGGAAATGAGCAGTGTGGTCTAGTGCCCTGCTATCACATAAATACACGAATACATTAATAAGCATTCGAAACGAACATCTCATACTATTTGCGGGGTAGTCAAATCACTTTAAAATTGGGAGACCTTATGAAAAAAATTATGTTGAAATTATAGGCCAGCGACAACTGGCCACTCCAGAAAACGCTGCTGCATCTGGAAAAACTGCCCAAATAAATAAATATCGCTACGGTATGCATGGTCACAGCGGGATATTCCCTTAGCGATCTGCCGAATTCGGCTCCTGGGCCACGGCATTAAGTCGCGGTGTTTTGCCGAAGGCTAAAATGTGCGTGCTGCCGGACACACCGTATTGACTCGGTATGATGTATTTCAGTGACGAAACGACGCAAATATGGTCGCTGTTCGCGTGCAAACGTTCAGCCCGCTCGGAGATGACTCTGGCAACGAAATTTCGATGAGGTCTGCTTGCCAGAGATAGTAGGCAGGGTTGCAGCACAGCTGTATTTTAGTACCAGTGAGGTTCGCCAAAGCCAGTGGCCGCAAGCGTGGCGTTCCGAATTACTCTGCCAGCGCCTGTACGTCGCACCAAACACAGGTATGCAGGCAGGCAGGCAGGCAGGCAGGCAGCTAGATAGATAGATAGATAGATAGATAGATAGATAGATAGATAGATAGATAGATAGATAGATAGATAGATAGATAAGGAAATAATGAATGTAGGGGTGATTGCGCCTAGCCTCAAAGCGACACCGCTTCAGAATGAGCGAAGGCCGCCCGCCCATGCGCGACATTCAGGCTTACAGACTCAAGGAGCCTGAAACCTGAATATACATGGAACGCTCTCGATTTGCATACGCATGGTAACAGAGTAACGAACCGACAAAAGGACTGATTGCTTTGCTTTTCGTTCGAGAAAAAGCCCACGATAATGCGTCAGACATGCACTCATTCATCGCTGCAGACGTGAAAGTAAGTGTTCCAAGCACATTTGTTTTGACGGTGCCAATTTTTTTCCCGACAGTACTGGGTAATATGTGTCAAGGCATCCTAATTATATTTGAATGCCATCTTAAACAGGTGCGATCCTGCGCACTAGCCGAGCGAAGCAAAATCCGAGTAAAGAGATTGGTTATCGTCCAACTAAATCGCAAATTGTTGCAAAACACAGTTAACGGCAATGAGCCTGCATGTCACGACTTGGCCTTAGCATAGCGGCATGTCGCCACGGTGTGACACTTTACGCATCAGTTTTTAGTACGTGTTCGCTACAATTACACCCGCAGACGAAGCTCTGTATGCAGCGACAGTGAAACTGCAGCGAAAGCACATTAGTTCTATTACGTATTACGCGGCCAGCCACGGGCCTAGAGCATTTCCAGCCGAGCCACTGACCGCGCACACAGCCCGTTGAAGCCGTTGGGGGTGCTCAAGGCATCTTTTGTTGCTTCGTTCGAGCCGACGTAGAGTCCTTCACCTGCCACCCTTGAGCTAACATAACCACAGATTCTGGGAAATTTTCGTCCGCAGTGTCTCTAAGGGTGCTTAGCCAAGGAAGCGCGCGGGATTTGTTTGGTCTACAGCGTTGACGCCGTCGAGGTGACCAATTGTTGTGCCACGAGAATGTGTGCGTATCTGCGCGAAAGTGGCAAATCACTTCCAGCATCCCTTCAAGAGAATATCACCACCGTGTTGAATGCGCCACTGCCAGACCCATGATCAGTGCGGCATCGCTGATGCAATTCGGAAGCCACACATACGCACCGAGATTATATATATATATATATATATATATATATATATATATATATATATATATATATATATATATATATATAACGAAAGGGAAGGGGGTCAAGGCCTCGTTTCTATTTGTTACAAACAACTTAATGAAACAACAGACATTGAAAGCCTAGGAAAGCATAGGGGAAGTTATTCCAATTCGTAATTATGATTAGAGTAATTTTCGGGGTAAGTAGAAAGGAATTAAAGTGGGCGAAAAGCCAAACCTGCCTTCGGTGGGAACTGAACCCACGACCTTCGGATGTCGGCGTCCGATGCTCTACTAACTGAGCTACGAAGGCGGTCGTCCCCCCCGTCCACTTTATTGGGTATTTATATATACAGATTCCTGGGAGGGTTAGGCAGCGCATATATATGTATATATTGATTTGTGCTCAGTGAGCCAAACGTGTTTTGAGTTAAAGAGCAGACATGACGTCACGGTTGTCTTTAGAATTAACAGTATCGACGTCTTCTTCAAGGCATACAGAAAATTGTGCCTTACAGAAGGCCGGGTGTATATTATATATATATATATATATATATATATATATATATATATATATATATATATATATATATATATTGCTTCATACGCACTCTGCTTTTTCTACTTTGTATATCTCTTATATATATCCAGACGGATAGATACATATATATTAGACAGACAGACATACGCATGTGTCTGTGCTGTGCGTGGCACCGGTGTCAATCGATCGGCCACGAGTGTGCTCTCGACAGGTGGCCGTTTGGGTCGTGCAGCCACTAAGGGTCGACATCACGACAAACAAGGGGCGCCTGACGACATCTTTTCTCAGAATGTCTTGTGCACTGCGCTGCCTGCGGCAACGCCGTCAGATAGCTATAAACTTCGATGGCCGCGGCGATCTTCGCAGAAACGCTTATGAAGGTGCGTGTTCGTTAGGCAGTTCGTATAGACCGAAACGAGCATGCGGGGAATAGACCTTCAGGCCCTTGATGTTGCTTCTGTTGGAGGCACTCTTGTTCCCTTCGATAGAAAGGCATTCATATTAATGGAGCAGGGATTGGATTCCTTGTCATGTGTAGCAGCTGCATTAATTAGGCAATGACTTCAGTTTTAACGCAAGGGACCGCTGTTTCGGTGGGTTCTAGAAGCGCACGACTATTCACCGTTGTGCTGAACCTTAATATAACACTAGCGCTTTATAAGTGCAGTTAGTCACCATTGCTGTTGACCCTGGACTGTTCAACAATGGAGGAGACACCGTAGCTTATCTTGTTCTCAAATTATGTGACGAATCTTCATACTTATCTTCAAACAGTGAGCCAGCATTCGGAATATTAAAGCCCTTGGTCTACGCGCTGGGGCGTATGACTGAATAGCCGATATGATTTATGGAGAGCGAGGCAAATGAGAATGATAATATTAATTTCTGGGGTTCGAGGTCCCAAAACCACGAAGTGATCATGAGAGATGCCGTAATGGAGGGCCCCGGAAATATCGACCACCCGGGTTTCTTGCACAGAAATTGCCCGCAATCGCGCGTCACATTTCGCCTTCCTGGAATTGCAGCTGCCAAGACCGGAATTCGATCCCCCGATCTTTGGATCAGCAGCAGAGCGCCATAGCCACTATACCACCGGGGCGGGGAGAAAAACGGGGGAAATGCAAGGAAGTTAGTCCGAATAAATGATCCAGTTTGCTACCTTATACTAGGGGAATTTAGAAAAAAAAGAAAAAAAGTCACAGTTTCGCCGCAAGGGCGGAGCAATGAATGCGATAGCAAGAAACTGTAATGCTATACGAAGTGAGGCTCGCAGCTTCAGGAGCAATATTAATTGTAGCAAACACTCACTTGCTAAGTGAGCGCCTCCCGTGGGCAGCGCGGGCTGGTACGAAGGGCTTTATACGTTGTGTGTCACAAAGCTACACATACAAAGCTAGGGGAGGCCGCTAAATGAACAAACAGAAGATGAGCGCGAACTATCAAGTGAAGCACGTACGAAACGAACGCACAGATATACACCGAACGAGCGCGAATAAGCTGTCACAATGGATACTCGCAGTTTGAACAGTGCTCCTGTTGCAAAGGCGGCCGAAGCAGCGAAGGACACTAGCGTGCTTGAAATGTGGAGCTGTGACACTTGATAGTTCGCGCTCATCTTCTGTTTGTTCGTTTAGCGGCGTCCCTTGAGCTCGAGTGACTTTCGTACGCTCCCGTAACATCAGCGCGCACATCACGGTCGAAGCTCGGAACAACGATCTTCATCTCACCACGAGACAGCCGCGCGAGCAGACAGCGGAAGGGCAAGGCCCTGCGCAAATAGAAGAAGCGAGCGAGCTGGGCGACGACTTTTAAATGCGCCCGCTGCGCTCCTCGCGTCATCTCGCTGGTAATGAAGAAACGCTTATAAGCGCCTGCCGTCTCTCAGTCCTCCCAGCGGTAAAGGTGTGTATATAAGGCTCGCCGTTAGCTCCCGGAACGATATGCTCTTCGTGGCGTAGTGGTTAGCGCCACGCGCTGCGGAGCGAGAGGTTCCTGGTTCGACTCCGCGCTTGGGAAGCATTTGTCTGACTTTATTTTTCTTTGGGACTTTTGTACATATATATACTTATACATATACGGTTCATAAAGGCGGCGACGGGGACGGCAAAAACCAGCCTAGACTGTTCATATAATTGCTATCGCAATAATAGAAAGGGATGGAACAATGGAGATTTCAAAAAGAAAACCCACCAATATAGGAACACAAAAAGGAGAGTAGCTTGAATAGGTTTTGTAAACACCCAATAGATTCAAGAAAGCCTAAACCGAATTTAAGTGCCATGACAGTCAGGGTCGGCATTCTAAGACTGTCTCTTCTGAAGGAATCATGTCAAATTCGACCACTGCAGCCACAAGCAACAACCCGTGCGCGTTATGGCGAGGACAGTGACACAAAACGTGTTGTATGGCTTCCTCGCGAGAGGCACTGCCATACCGACGCGGCGGAAGGCGAATGATCGTGTGAAGGCGGCACCCAAACCATAGCCGTCAGAGCACTGTTGTCTGTAGTCGAGGGATGTGACTTACGAGGCCACTGTAGACAAAGTCTTGCCACACGTTAAAAATGGCCTAAATAATTCAAGAAGTTAAGGGGCTGTCTATTGTGCTTCATCAATTTCATTTTTTTTGTCGTATCATTGGAAGTGTAGAGCTTGCAGTGGTTTTGCTGAATAGGCAGTAGAATTTTCAAGCCAGAATTTCTCGATCTTCGTGGTCACCCCTTCTGCATATCTAAGAACGCCGGCTGCGCTGGTTACTGGTAGGATAATGCACTAGTGTACGAGTTGGTTCATGGTTGACTGGAGAATACAGCAAGAAATAACACAGACACAGAAGAAATGGGTAATTCTCCTCCTGTCAACAACGTTTTTCTGTGCCTGTGTTATTTCGCTGCTGTATCATGCGGTCGACTGGTTACTCGGTTTTTGAAATAATGATTTTAAAATGAGAATTACGACTCTGCCGCTAAAGAACACTCCCGGATGCGTGTAAAACACAATGGTATGTAATAAATTCGTATTTCTAAGCAAATGAAGTGAATCTTTGTGGGTATTCCTTGGTTTTTCGTTACACTTGGAAATTGACGCACGTCACCGAAGATGGCGTCACCGGTCATTTTGTTTCATGACTTTCAGAGCCCAGGTAAAAGTGTTTTTTTATGGTGCATGCGCGCTAATATTCGTCAATGCAAGAAGCGATCTCATTTTCGTCTGAACTGAGAAAAAAAAATTCCTGAGCGGTAGACAGCCTCTTAAAACGTTTTACAAGGCATTAAAACTGATAGCTGGGCGAGTTGGAATTCATGATGACCTTTCTAGAGCCCACAGCAAAGAGCAACACAGAGGGGAGACGAATGAGCCTCTTTTCTGTGTTTTTTCTTTTCTCGGCGCGCCCGTTAACTGTGCGCGCTACAAATTTCATCATGTTTTACAAGGCGCTAACAGAGATAGAGGAAGGCGAGGATGGACAGAGGGGCGTAAGGAATACAGAGAGGCAGAAGGGAGCGTTCCCTTCTGGAATGCGAAGAATATTGGCTCTTGTATTGCTATTTCGCTGGTGTACAGCACACCGCCGCACATCGGGTGTGTGAGAGAAAACATAGAATAAAAAAATTACACCATCTCCCCGAAGGGGACCATGCGGTGATGCGGAGCATTGCTGGGTTTGCAGTGTTTTCGGTGTTACCTTTGCGGTGAACCTTGCGTGTTATTACGTTGTTAACTTGGTTCATTACCACGCATCGCGTGACCGTTGTCAGAGTGTGGGTTGATGCTGATGCGTACCTGCGTCAATCCACTCGCTGACGGAACTGTTGCTTCCATCACACAGCACCACCAACTTCTTTCATCGGAGAAGGAGGAGATACTACTGAAGCGAAGCGCGCGCGCGCTCTCTACCCGCTTTATTTATTGCAGCAGGTGTTGGAGAGAGGGAAGGGAGAGGAGAGCCGCGTGTGAGAGAGTCGTGTGTGTGTCGGAGAGTCGTAGTGTGAGTGCGCACGCCGGACGCGTGACATACCCGCGAGCGAGAGATGCTCCGCATCTAAAAATGGATAAATAGGCATAATACAGGTCAATAGGCTGCACACGCCATAGATAACTCCGTTTCCACACCGTGTGAACCGACTATGTGCAAGATCCTCCCTTTTAACGCATGCAGAGGCTGTTCTCACATCGACTAGCCCGTACTCTTGTAATGAATTCACGTTTTATTTTTAAAGATAACTCTCAAGGGCAAAGAACGGATAATATGTGAAGCGAGGTACTATCTCGCAGAACAATTTATCAATCAATCAATCAATCAAAGTTTTTCTCGCCAGAAAATTCTTGATAGTCTTCAGGGATAACCGTTCCTCTAGGCAGCTTGAATGTGTCCCCGAAGACCCTTGCATCAAGAGCATACAACGTTTGCAGCACATATACGCACAGCACAGATATGCAGATATACTAACTAAATAGGGCCACACGGTGACGGCTAGGCAGTTTTCGTAAAATGAAGAACTTCAGTACGATACTGAAAAATTACGATATCGGAGAAATGGCAGCATTTTCTATAGGATAGCCTCGCGCGGTGGCGTTCTTTGTGCAGGAACAAATGCCAGCATAGAATATCCGGTAACTCAAGCCCTTTAGTAGCCCGGAGTCTTACGCATACTTTCTAGGACCTCACATTACCGCACCGCTCCTTATGTATGGCCACAGCCTCGCATGCCATATTCTCTGATATTGCATGGATTATACCCTACCACCAGATCTCCTGGCCAATACAGCTCAAGCCTGGTGCTCAGCGGTGGTGGCAACGAAAAAGACGTCTGGATCTTCAGTGATCGTTACCTTCTGCTTTTGCAGATACTGCCCGTCAGGAAATCAGCCAGACTCAAGAACGCCAACTGCCTGCTGTAGATTCCAGATAGGAGCCATTATGGACCACAATTTCTACGCCCACCGCTTCTACGTCACCCCCTGGTCAAGTTAAAAGACGGCGGAAATCCTGTCGACGGGCATTTGCTCAGCGGTGGTGGCAACGAAAAAGACGTCTGGATCTTCAGTGATCGTTACCTTCTGCTTTTGCAGATACTGCCCGTCAGGAAATCAGCCAGACTCAAGAACGCCAACTGCCTGCTGTAGATTCCAGATAGGAGCCATTATCGACCACAATTTCTACGCCCACCGTTTCTACGTCACCCCCTGGTCAAGTTAAAAGACGGCGGAAATCCTGTCGACGGGCATTTGCTCAGCGGTGGTGGCAACGAAAAAGACGTCTGGATCTTCAGTGATCGTTACCTTCTGCTTTTGCAGGTTGGTTCTTTTTTTCACTGACTACCTTTAACGTATTGCCACCACCGCTGCTGCATCTATTGTACTTTCTGAACTGTAGTTTTTTTTAACCCCTGTGCTGTGTGAACAGAAATGTCCGAGTTTTGTTTGGTTTGTAGTGAGGCTCTTCCAGATAATGCCTCGTATCCAACGTGCTCCGAATGTAACTACGGTTACCATTTAGGTTCATGTTCGGGTTTAACCAAAGCCGCCTTCAAGTCTAAGGATGACGCGATGAAAAAAACATGGAAGTGCCAGACATGCGTTGTCTCAGCTGCCCGTAGCAATCAGTCTGCGGGGAGTGGCCTGAGAGATGAAAAAGCACTCGAAAAAGTGCTCATTGAAATCAACGGAAAGTTGGCTCAGTTACCAATAATCCAGAGCAGGGTGGATGCCCTTTTTTCTGTCAAGGAAACTGTCGACAAATTGGAGCACTCGATTGAGCACCTGTCGGAACAGTACGACACGGTGCTTGCAGAATTGAAAAAGCAATCCGCTGAAATCACAAGCCTAAGAAAGAAAGTTGAAATTGTGGAATCGACTAACAGTGCGCAGGAAGTTGCCGAATTAAAAAAACAAGTAAATACTCTAGAACAATACAGTAGACGACATAATTTAGAAATACAGGGTATGCCGGTTGTCGATAAAGAGGATTTGCTTGGAAGGATTAATCAACTGGCTAACAAACTTCGCCTTCCCGCTTTGACCCGCACTGACCTTGAGGCGTTACACAGACTGCCAGCTAAGCCTAGAAACAATCCCGCAATACTAGTTCGTTTCACTTCACGTGTCTTACGTGATGAGTGGATGTCCAAGAGAACTGAACTTAGAGATGCTAAACTTGCGGTTGAATTCAGAGACAATTTGACGCCGCAGAACAAAAAACTTCTCTGGATGATGAAAGCAAAGGCCCGGGAAATGCACTACGATTTTGTGTGGCAGAAGGATGGGAAACTTTTTGTACGTAAAGCTTCTGGCCAGCGTGCATTGCGCATCGAATGCGAAGCGGATCTTGATAAAATTGCTTGAGCGCAGATACCTTCGCCGCGTTCTTGCTTTCCTTTTATTGCATTTCTGTTTCGATGGCTGACTACACTAAGATTGTGTATCACGATGTTCCTTCGTTCAATTCTTTAGTACATAACGTGAGCAGTAGAAATGATAACATGTCTGTTTTCCACGTAAATGTAAGAAGCTTGACGAACAAACAACTAGAAATTGATTCATTTTTTGAGTCGCTTTACTACAATTTTAACTTCATGGCATTTACGGAAACTTGGTTTCAGAATGATCAGGATGTTGTACACTTTTCGGGTTATAGATCAGAAGGTGTTTATAGATCAGATCGTAGAGGTGGAGGAACCTCTTTGTATATTAAGGATGGTATTACTTATGATGTGTTGGGTGAATTTTCGGGTGTTACGGCAAATTATGAATCCGTTGTTGTTAAGAGCGTGGGAACAGTTATTGCTTCGGTTTACCGCCCCCCTTCATATGATACTAAACCTTTTTTTGAATATATTACTTCCCTGTTTGAATATGTGTCTTCAGAAATGTTGCCTATTGTTCTTGTTGGTGATTTTAACATTGATATATTGAGAAACACTCCACAATCAGATCAATTATTAAACTTGATCGAATCATACTCCTGTGGAAATGTAATATATTCGCCAACTAGAATTACAGGATCAAGTGAAACCCTGATTGATTTGTGTGTTACTAGCTTTGATAAAAGTGATGTTATTTCTGGAATTTTCGCGAGCGATTTGAGTGACCACCTACCCATTTTCTGCATCTTTCCTGCTAAAAAAAACAAAATACGTCGAACTCGTACTGCTCCTGTTCCTTATCGTAGGTTTGATGAAACATCTCTCTCTGCCTTTCGCTCAATGATCGAGCTTGTCGACTGGTCAAATGTTCTCAAGGAAGAAAACCCAAGCACCTCATACGACAGATTTCTGCAAGAGGTCAAGCGTTGCTACGAGGAAGCTTTCCCTAAACGTTATGCGATAATACACAAAAAAAGTAGAAAACCATGGGTAACAAAAGAGTTACATCAGAGAATTAAAGCCCGAGATATCATGTACCATCAATTTATTAATCTAAGAGATTTAGCGCTTCTTAACGAGTATAAGAAAGTGAGAAACAAGTTAAACTCTGACCTCAAGAAAGCTCGGGCTGAATATTATAAAAACAGATTCCTTGCTGTTTCCGATGACCCTAAAAAAGTTTGGAACACATTACGTTCTCTAATTGGTCAAGAACAAAATAGCATTCCTAGTACGTTGGTGACTGATGGTGTCTCATACAGTAAAGAGGCTCTGTCAAATAAATTCAATTCATACTTCTTAACTTCAGGTACATATTCGTCTTCCGCCAAGCAATTAGATGTTGAAAGATACATAACTTCCTCTTGTATGAATTCTCTGTTTCTATCGCCATGTAGTGAATTGGAGATCTTTTCTTTTCTTGTGAGGCTAAATAAAAATACTGCTGCCGGTAACGATGAAATCAAAGCTATTCCAATAACTTTTGTTGCAAATTTACTTTCAGCACCTTTACAACATATTTGTAATAGAGCGCTAGTAACAGGCATTTTCCCAGCCGCTATGAAAACTGCGAGGGTAACAGTCTTACACAAAGGAGGCCCTATCAATGATTTTAATAATTACCGACCGATATCGATATTACCCTTATTCTCGAAAGTGTTAGAAAACGTAATAAAAACAAGGATAACAAAGTTTCTCGATGATCATGAATTACTTGTCTGTGAGCAATTCGGCTTTCGAGCAAAGAAATCTACAGAAATGGCATTACTTGGCATTAAAGAACAAATCGCTAAAAATATAGACAGCAAGGAGTTCATCCTGGGGATATTTTTAGACTTTCGAAAGGCATTCGACTCGGTTAAGCATGATATTCTGTTCAAAAAATTACCGTATTATGGCATTCGAGGTATTGCTCTAGAGTTAGTACGTAGCTATTTAACAGACAGGTTACAATATACATGTGTTCACGGGTATAATTCGCAGTTAAAACCAGTAACAATAGGTGTGCCTCAGGGTTCTATACTGGGACCTCTATTTTTTATTATTTATATAAATGATATCGTTCACGTGCCAGTGGCTTCTTCTACAGTTATGTATGCAGACGATACAAGCTTGTTCTTCTCTGGCAGCTGTCTAAAAGATCTAGAGAAGAAAGCGAATGAATGCCTGGTCTCACTCTCTTACTGGCTAGATTCGAACCAACTACAATTGAATGTTAGTAAAACTAAATTTATTTTATTTAAGAGCAAAAACAAGTGTGAAGATTACAGGATTTCTCTCTGGTTTAAAAATAATGAAATCCAACGAGTCCCTTTGTTTAAATTTTTAGGTGTACTTTTTAATGAGCACCTGAGTTGGACACCTCAAATAAATAAAGTACACGCCAATATGTCTCGATCGATTTCTGTTTTAAACAAACTTAGGTCCCTAGTTCCAAACTGGTTAAAGCTCCAGCTATATTATTCGTTAGTTCATTCCCATCTACATTACTGTCTTTTAATTTGGGGCACAACTTCCAAAACCAATCTAGACAGGCTGTTAGTTTTACAAAAAAGGTCTGTACGCTACATAGAAAATCTGCAACCTAGAGAACATACTCCTCCATTTTTCGGCAAGCTTCAGATACTTACTGTCTACCAATTATACAACCTTAAACTCAGCTTATATGTCATTAATGAAATAGGAGACACCGTTGGCACTTATATGGAGCATTGCTACCCAAGCGATACTCCCTATGATCTACGCTTTGATCGTTTTCGATTGCCTTTATTCAGAACAACCTATGGTAAGCAAACATTATCATATCAAATACCTTATCTACTCCACAAAAATAGCTATGTCCGTGAACTTTTGGAAGAACGTAATACTAAAAACAGTGTGAAGAAAAAAGTTAAGATGTACTTCCTTACTTGTAAGGAGCCATAATTGTATTATTTATTATAGATATTTCTTTTGTGTCTTTCGTACTTTTGTATATTAGATGAAAGTTTCTTATTTTCTTTCTCTGCAAATGTATTTCTTTATGGTACTTAGTAATTCTGTCAGAAATTTCTCATGGTTTCAGTTTTTTATATATATATTTTTTATCTTGCTACTGTAAATTGGTGATGACTCTAATGCGTTATTTTAAAATGTATGTTTCGACATCTGTTATACTTTTTGAATTTCAATTATGTGTCCCCTCATTCTAAAGAAGAATGACATGTGTATCATTGTTCCACTTCATCTGAGCAAATGTATGGGTGGAGGGACCTTAGTCAGGCAGAGGTAATCTGCCTTTAGTCCCTTCAACCTAGGCAATCTTGGTTTTGTCTGAATAAACAGTGAATGAATGAATGAATGAATGAACAACAGTGTGGGACCCGACCGTGGAGGTACATGTGCGTGACACTGAAGTGGCCGACGAGGCGTCGGTAATGTATTGCCTGATAGCCAGCCCCCAGTAAGCGGGAAGAACTGGCGAATAAAATATGTTTAATCGTCATCAAGCACGCCTCCTAATCGGCTATTTATTGGTTTTACGCTGGCCGTCGTAGAATTGAGAAACATTTAGCGCTGTAGGCGGTGAAAGAGAGAGAATGCAAGAGTGAAGCTGAGCTTGATTAATAAACCTGAGTGAGGAAACCCGTATGTTGCGCAAAGCTATAAGGGCATCCATGCTTATTTCTCAGACATTCGTGCTACAGAACGGTGTGATTAGGTAGCATGGACTTTTCGAAGTACCGCTTGAGAGTGGTAACGATGATGGTCAACTGTATTATTGGAACACAGATTTTTAACGACGTGAATACCTTGGGCTAATGATATTAGCTAATAGACATGAACCAAGAGCGCATTACCAGGACGTCGTTAATTAAGCATCACTTAGGATATTAAATAACTGAATTCATAGTGCGTATAGTGATGTGTGCGAGAAACATGTGTTGCACAGCTACCCGCTGCGATTGGTATGCATAGCTCGCTGCTACTATTTCGTTTTTTGAGTGTATCTAGTCATACGGAAAGAGAACACGACTATACCATGTTCCCGGGGATCGGTGTGTAATCATTGAACAAAACATTGACGAATGTGTGGCAGAACAGTAACCGGAATTGTTCGAATGGAGGCAGTTATAGCGTTCAGACATGCATATAAATGTTCAATAAGTAGCATAACCTTGGCCACGAGGAGTTCTGCGGTCTACTGTTCCGAACTTGCGAGCGGCCAGAACCATGAACTTTTTGGGCAATAGCGGATATTTGGTCACAGACGTCCAGTCCCGTTGGCGTTCTGTCTATGGCACTTGACGGCTGACCCGAATGTCGCGAGATCGAATCCCCACCGCGGCAGCCGAATTTCGACGGAAGCGAAAGGGCAGAAGCGCGTGCACAGTGAGATATATTGGTGCTGGTTAGGAAACTCCTGGTGGCCCACTTTTCCCCAGTGGTCCACTACAACGCCCCTCATAATCTTATCATGACCTTGGACGTAAAGCCAGATATTCTATTATTATTATTATTATTATTATTATTATTATTATTATTGAACATTCAGTTTCTTAGTCATTTTCCTTTTTTGATACTCCGTGAAACGCTGGAAATGCGTCAGACACAACGGGAAACTCCATGGAGAAATAGAAGCGTATTGAATTCAGCCCGTACATTGTGAGTAAGATTATTGCAAGTGCATTTGTTACCAGATATTTTTATGCATATTAAGAAAACCTGATAATCCATTTCACAGTCGTCAAGTGAGTAAGGATCGGTCTCCATCGTTTGTGTACGTCCCCTTGGACGGTCTCCAGAATTATGCTTCGTTATAGCCTCATCCCATCAAGTCCGTATCCAACTACGCAATCTTAGAAATAAGTAGCGAGCACTTTAGGGACCCGAGGTTTCGACATGTGCGCGACGCTGTGTCGCGTCACGCGCCCAAAAACGCAACCTTACATATAGCGACTGATTGCCGCAGAATCACTGGTTAGAAATAAACTAAAAAGAAAAAGGACCAAGAATCCTTATTATTATAAACCACATTATTATAAGAAAGCAAAATTGACATTAGGGGAAATAACTGCCTAATGAGATTTATTTAGCGAAAATAATTAGAAAAACGCCCACCATAAACACAGAGGAAACGGGAGAACCACTCCCACGCAGTTCGTGCAGCTTGCACTGCAGTGAAATGCCGAAGCCTTCTTAATTTCCTTTCTGGGGAAACATCGGGAACGAGCGACGGCAAGCGTAATTTCCGTCTCGTCTCAACCGCACCGCATATGAATAACATTTTTTTGTATTGTGAGGCGTACTGAATATATGCATTCGTCTATATGCGCATAAGCATCCTTAACGTTGAAGCTTGATCTAAGCGGTAGAAATCCACCAATAAAGTTTTTTTTTTTTTTGCTGTTGAAAGTTTTTTTCTGTTAGTACATGTGCTGTAAAAGATGTTCATATTGTATAAGCATTATTCCGATGCTTGCGACGTTTTAGTTAAATGGCTTGTGTCTGGTCGATTTTCTTATTTTTCGATTAAACCTCTCATGAGCAACATTTGAACATAGCCCTGTGTTTGCATTAACATCATTCGAAAGTTTTTACCACTAGCCTTGAACGCGGTGGTCTACATACAAATTCGACCCCCGTCCCTTCTCCGCATGTATGTGATACCGTGGCAGAGTTATTTGTCAGAAAATACGTGATGAACATGAGATCATGAAAAAAACATAATTACATAGCACAGAAATTAGGCAACTGAATGTCTTGAACTTTTCTTTAGGATGGAACACACATTCACTTCTGCAGTGAATCCGAGAAGTTTCAGTTATCTTCAGAGCCCGGTGATTAATACGTTCCATTTGAGGGCCATTTGCTTTGACCTCAGAGAAGTTAATTGAGCTTTTTCGCTAGAGGAGAGTTATGTATTGAGGCATAGGTTTAATGGTACCTTTACGTTACTGCTGTTAAAAAGAGCCAAAAGCGAATAACCCGAACAGTAAGCTGCGACCTTATCATTTCAGAGTTCGTGTATTGTCAATGTGCAATGATAATTCTTGCATATTCTTCTCCGTTATTCCACTTCCCCGTACATAAAGGCGATTTACACAGGAATTTAAAATGAGAATTTTAAACCGAACGAAGTGCAAAACGGAGGTAATCAGGCAGAGTGGTTTGTCGTAGACTGATTAGCGATCTTGTTACTTTGACCTCGCCTAAATTCGAAATCAGGAACGAGTTTTCAAAAAAAATGTGCAGTCAAGCAAGATTTTTTTTGAAGTTTTGCAATGTGATTATGCAGCGGAACATTGTAAAGGGCCCCGAAGACAAAAATGTTTACAGCAGTGCACCCGGAAGATATGAACGCATATGCAGGTCGTTTAGATGAGTGACCACCCTGAGTTTCTATGTAGTTCTTTTTAAGTTATTGGGCCTCGTTTCTAGGCAGCTCTGCTAATCCGTGCTATATAACGAGTAATAATTGGCATTACATTAAAGCTGAGTTGAAGGTGTGCGTCATGAACCTCGGTGCCAACGCCCTTCCCATGGTGGGGAATGACAAATAACAAAAACACAACTAAAATGAAACTACATACATACATACATACGTACATACAGATAGATAGATAGATAGATAGATAGATAGATAGATAGATAGATAGATAGATAGATAGATAGATAGATAGATAGATAGATAGATAGATAGATAGATAGATAGATAGATACCCCTGAAGACCTATTATTAGCACAATACATGCCGACAAGTTACGAACCCACTGACCAGCTAAAGTTCGCAAGCGAAACAGCGCAAGCAATAGACCAGCAAGGTTTCCGAAATGAGACCACCACCTTTTGGTTAACACAAAAACCTCGCGCGCTGAATGGATGTTCATCCTGTTCTAGTCTGTGTGAGATACTTAGCAAGAAAATTGCAAATAAAATTCAATTTCGTATTTCATTTACGTAAATATGGAGGAAGGCCCAGATAAAAAGTGGCAAAGACCGAGGCCAGCTGTACAAGGCATACAGCGAGTACAGAACAATCGACACAGTAATCTAGGTACATCCTGTGAATTTTGGTGAAAACGTGGAATATAAGGCATACATCGAATAGAGAAATTACAAACACTCACATACAAGCGTATTATGCACGCATTCAATCAAAACTTAGTAGAACAAGCCAATCATGCACGTGGTTTCTGTATACACAGCTATTTTTTAGTGCTATGAAAACAAAAGGAAACCTACATTTTCAAATAGAGCGGAAACAAGACTTGTTATAGCAACGTGGTTATTATGTCGTATGAGGTTGTAATGGATTGACTTCAGTCGCTCATAAGAAACCAATCACGTAGATCCGTCTTATGAGTTTAGTCATGTGTAAGCCTCGTTTAAAGAATACGTTTAATAATACCGGAAGCGTATATCGAGTATCCTGCTCACCATATACTTTTCTTAAAGAAAGGCACTTCCAAAGATTCACAATGACATTGAACTTTATTGTTCAATAAAGTTCAATGTCTGTCTGTGTCTGTCCAAAGATTCATTGTTACGCGTATGATACAGAGATAGTTCGGTTTTAAGTCGGCCAGACAAAGCAATAGTTCTTCATTATTTCTTAGGCTTTTCTCTTTAAAGTTACAGCATCCCTGTGATGTGAAATATATGCAAAACAAATATGCCTACGCTCTAGGGAGTGCAAGCTCAAGCTTCAAGGACGTGTCTCGGTCTTCCGAAGTGCGCTTCTACAGCTGCAACAATCGCCATAGCAGGAGGTCACCCCATATTAGCGTACATAGTTGTGGGTACTCTCAGGGCACATATTAGCCACGTCGCCCGAGTACTTTCCCACCACCTCACATCATTACCCTCAGAATACACTCGCTGGAGGTGCCAAGGAAGCACACTACAACTAGGCTACGGCGGCTCCCTCGTTTATAAGTTTATAAATAACTTTATGAACTTACAAGCGGTGTTTATAAACTTTAATTTTTGTACTTGAGGAGAGTGGCGATCGCAGTTTTGCCGTGGCACCAACGGATTTCGAAATCTTAGTGAAATAATTGAGAAGTAAACACTCAGTATTTTTATGAAATTTACAAACGCAGCAGCTATGTGACGAGGAATGATATTATGCGCCACGATCGCCTAGTGTTCCTGTGGGGAAAATAGAACTGCTTCTGTTTTATTAACGTTTATTTCCAGACAGTTAAGCTGATTCCTATTGTTGAATGCGGCGAGGTAGTTGTTTACATCTGACTTGAGAGCCTGTATATTTTTAACTAGGAAACAAAAGAGTGAAGTCATGTGCATACCTAACGAAATTTGTTTTCGTGCTAATATGTACAATGTCATTCACATATAGGTTACACAGGAGTGGCCCAAACATACGGCCCTGTGGCACACCGGTGTTGATAGGTTTAAGCGAGGATCCATTATTCCCTACAAGGACACACTGTCTACAGGAGTGGAAGGAGTCATTAATTGGTAGGGCACTCCTCTGATTCCATAAACAGTGAATTTCTTGTAGCAATGTGGCGTGGTTTTGCCGATGGAACGATTTAGAAAAATCTGTATATAATCCCGTCACCGCCTGCTATTTGTTGAACGCATGTTTGATTGCTTCCTTTGTGGTTAAAAGAGCGAGTTCGGTGGATCGTTCTTTGCGAAAAATCTTTTCTTACAAATAATGAAATTCTAACATTCAACACGTATTTAAGTGTGCGTTGTTTGATGCGCATCGTTTCACCATATTTGGCACACTCGGCAAACTCTATAGGAAAATTCGTCAGACAAACGTGGTTACATATAAGAGGCTTCTTTTTACTGTGGGCTGATATTGCTGATGTAAGCAAAATTTCTTGCTTCTGTGAACACTTATTTGGTTCCTCGAGTACAGGACGAAAACACCAGGTCTGCGCGGAATCACAGGACAGTGACAGCGTAAGCTGGAGGAGCGACCTTTTTAGTGCCCATTGTAAACGCTTAGAGATCTGGGCAAGTGATCAGGCCATCAGGAATATTGAAGAGCCAAGTCAGGTTGCTGTCGGAGCTGCGTACGTCGCCTGTCGCGTGACGCATGGCACCGTACGACAAAATTGCTTCGCGAGGCAGCGCTTCGTAACAATGATGACGGAAATGTTGAAGAAGATTGTTTCATAATGATAATGTTGATGGTGCCTCTGTAATGGGAGCTAAAAAGCATGCACTCTTGTGTTCTTTCAAGTGATTTGTCGCACTCGTTATGCAATCCACTTTCCTCTATGCGTAGTGGATTATTATTATTTTGCCACGTAACATCACATTCGTTAGTGCGATTCCTCGGCAGGCTATATACCTGCTGATAGGTCTTTTACCCGTAGCTCAGTGGCAGGGTGCTCGACTGCCACACAGAGGGACGTGGGTTCGAATGTTCCTTAGTCCCGGTCATTTCTTTTTTCTTAAATTGGCGCGATAGTGGTTGTGGACACCAGCGGCGGCGGCGGACAACCACGGCGCCAAAAACAGCCGTCGTTGGGATCCCATAACAGCTTACGCTGTAAAACAAATCAGAGCATGCCTACTCTTCGTCTTAGAGAATTCAGCGCGATAGCGCGAGAGCCATCTCGCTGATGTTTACGCAGGAAACCGACCTGGACCTAGACCTGGAAAGCGACCTTGACATCGTCTATGTAGGCAGCGCTACTCAGGTGCGGCGCTTCGGGCGTGGTAGAAATGCTGGAAAGGGGTTTGTGTTTTCGTTTCCTCCCAACAGAATTATGTTTTCCCGTGCCATCACATAGCATTTCAAGGTAGCATGTAGATCCCAATTTTTCTGGCAAATTTTAACTTCACAAAATCAGTTTTGATCCCTGACGCACTTGCACCGCGGCGGAGGGTCTGCGTGCTCATGGTGATCAGGGATGGTTTTTACCGCCGCGGACGCCGGCATGCCACACGTCCAAGCCAGATTTTCTGCATCACGAACTCCTTAACACTGTCGCGCTAAGTGGCGGCGTGTAAGCAATGCAAGAGCGAAAGAACGCTTTTTCAACATGTTGCCTTTTAACAGCCAAGCTGTTAGCCAAGTCATAAAAACGGTAGTGACGGACAAAAAATATCATTAGTCCTGGTAGCCTTGAGTACGCGTGAAGTTACATGCAATGCCCAATGTGCCCCTTTCGTTTGCGCGCTTCTTTCTTTTCTTGCGCTCATGCCCCGAGCCTAGTACTACATTGGCAAACTGCGGCTGGCGGACGCACTTGTTGCACGTGCAAGAAGAAGAAGAAGAAGAAAATAAGAATGCAGTATGCGACAACATCAGACCTATTTCTCTTACGTCGAATGTGGTCAAGTTGATAGAGAGAGTATGGCACGGCAGAATAACTACCTGGATCACGGACAATCTGACACTAAATCCAAATCAAATAGGTTTCAGAGTTAACTGCTCCATTTGGCGTGCTCATGCTGATTTAGAAAGCCGAATCCAACTTGCTCAGAAAAGAAGACAGCATGCAGCTTTAGTGACACTGGACATTGCTAAAGCATATGACAGCGTAGAACATTCCGTTTTGCTCAGTACTCTGCAGGGTTACAACTTTCCTAAATACATGATCGCGTGGGTAGCAGAACTTTTGAGGTTCAGAGAATTTTATTGTTTTAAGGACGGCTGTTGCTCGACTAAGTTTAAACAGACCCGAGGTGTTCCTCAAGGAGCAGTTTTATCGCCAGTACTATTTAATGTATTAATGAGCTCAATCCCCAAATGTCAGGTCGTTCAAGTTTATGTATATGCAGATGATATTGCATTTTTTTGCGGCGGACAGTGACATTTCGGCGCTTTACCAAAAATTTACAAAGATACATGGGTATGCTCGAGATCTGGTTGGACAAACTTTGCATGACGTTAAATGTTAGTAAATGTGCATTACTGGTATTCCCATTCGCAGTCCCTATTTCCATTTCTTTAGTGTACAAGCATGATGTCATTCCACAGGTGACCTCTCTCAAATATCTGGGAATTACTTATAACGAAAAACTCAATTGGAGACCGCACATAGAAAACGTAGCTTCAAAGGCGCAGCATGCCTTAGGTATACTACGCCGGTTGAGCAAAAAACAATACGGTCTTCGTAGAGACACTATGCTAATGATTTATAAAACGTACATGCGCCCGATTCTAGAATTTGGTTGTATTCTATTCCCTGGCGGCCCTGCTTATAAAATTAAGCCTCTGGTTGTATTAGAGCGTGAAGCCGTCTGTGTCTGGGACTCCCTAAGTTTGTCGCAAACAATGTTCTGTACCAAGAAGCGCGCCTGCCAACATTGCCCTGCCGATTCCGCATCTTAACGGTCCAAACGTTTCTAAAATTTTACAGCGTTCCGTTTAGACGATAGGAATATGTCTTTATAAAAGATCCTCATTCATTCTTCTTAGCTGATTGGCCACGCTTTCACACACCCCAAATTGTTTTTCTACAAAAACAGTTAGATAGCATAAACGTGAATATTAGAGAGGTAATTGCAATAGCGGAATCAAATCAGAATATAAATAATGAGTTCGATAATATTTTCCCCAATAATTCTAAATTTCATTGCCACAAGCTCTTAAACAACTTGTTGGAAGATTACCTTGCTCAAGCACAAACTAAATACATAATAGCCGCAGATGCTTCCGTGATAGAGGAAAAGGCAGGGGTGGGAATTTTCTCCTCGTCGCTCACCTGGTCGTATGCATTAAGACTCCCAGATTACACCCCTGTATTTGTAGCTGAGCTTGTAGCGATAATCTTAGCCTTGCGGAAACTCCCGTCAGATGCAGTCATTGCGGTGATCTTAACATATTCTCTTTCAGTCTGCACTACATTAACAGCTTCTCCTAAGTCTGGTGCCCTCCAGACGTTCCTCACTTTAGTCCCTCCACAGATAAACCTAGTAAAATTATTGTGGGTTCCAGGCCATAGTGGGTTAAATCTAAATGAGATGGCTGATTCGTTAGCGAGAGCATCGCTTAACGGACCAGTAGTATCGGTTCTTCCAGCATTAGAATTTCCTACTGCGCTAAGATATCGGGCATATGCGATACACAGGGACGCCATTGAGACAATAACAACATGGACAGAATTTCGACATCTAAAATTCCCGTGGAAAAGACAATGGTGTCTGTCGCGACAAGCCGAAGTGCTGATTACGAGATTACGCTGCAGAGTGCCTCCATTAAATCTTTACTCGCACAGGGCTGGTCTGGTGATATCGCCTCTGTGCCCATTCTGTCTTGAAACCGAAACAATTGACCATTATTTTTTAAAATGCCGCCAGTATACATCAGTAAGAAAGAGACAACTGGAAATTGCGCTTTCTAAATTTGGGCTAACATTGTCATTGGAAGTCATTCTTACTTTTGGTGCCTCGGTATTGGGCTTCAGCCACAGGGACATATTTGACGCAGTATGCGGATTTATAAAGGCCTCAAAACGACTACTTTTGTGATTATTCACATTCCAAAATTCTTAACTATGGTAAAGCCTATACATTAAGAAAAAAGGAAAACATTACCTGTTTTGATGGTCGAAGTGCACAAATAGTCTACATAGTTTTTTTTCCCTCTGTTTTACTTTTCCCCCGATTATTATTAATTTATTATTCTATTTTATTCATCGTGTTGTGGTATTTGCACAATATACCAGCTAAATGTTAAGCACTCCAGGTCTTGGCCAATCCCCCGTAGTGAGTATGCGCCATATTTGAAGGATCATCATCACCATCATCATCAGTATGCGTCGATTTGTCCGGCTCGCAGGGTTTCGCAACACCATGCGTTTGCGCATAGCTTCGCGCCAAGAGAGCATGCTTCCTCTCGTGGCGTCCAAGCAGCTCCTTGAATCGAATAACCACACATAGTGCAAAGGAGCGGCACGGTGTCAAGCCGATCCCACGCAGTGCCAAGGGGCGGGACGGCGTCAAGCTGAACCCACGCGTGACGCGTGCCGTGTCTGGCGCCTTCCCTGGTTCAACACTGAGATCGGTGCGAGACATTCAGAAGCGTTTGGTGGGCCTCGAAGTGCTTCGCGAGGCGTCTCCTGAAGTCTCGGACCACGACGAAATGCGGGTGTGCCGGAGACAAATCAGGACCTGCCAAGTGCCCATCAGCTTCGCTAGCCTTAATTGCGCCACTAGCGCAAGCTTCGCTATTTGTTTCTTTCGCAATTGTCACACATCAGCAAGAAGGTGGCTCGAGAAGGGTCATATATTTTTGCATCGCTAGTGCGAGGAGACCAGTCCTCAATTCACTGCAGAGAACCCTTCCGATATAGCAGTGTAGGCACGTGAAAGCTCAACCGCGGTACCACAACCTGACATCACAACAAGACCAGTCGTTTCTCCTGACCAGCTCTTATGTCCGTGGTACTATACATTATTTTTCTCCGCCCGTCTTACTTATAACGACCCTGGCACAGAAGCTTACATGCGTGCATTTGCGGACACTGCATCATTTCGTGTTCCCCCATTGACCCGCCTGAAAGTTCTTGCAACACAAAGAAGGAAAGAAAGAAAGAAAAGAAAGGAAGAAACGAAGAAAGAAAGAAAGGAAGAAAGGAAGAAGAGGGGGAAAACACACCACACTGCTTAAAGTGTGTCTCTTAGCCACTCGTCCACAAAAAGCCCGACCGTGCAGTGATGCTCCCGGCCAGTGTCCCAAGACCTGTTCCTCCGACAAAAGGCGGACTATCAAGTCTGTCTATAGCAGCGCTAAGTTCATTCCTGGGTGCATTGAAACGGGGACAGTGACATGAAAAATGGGCAATCATTTCATCGCGGCCACAGTTCTCACATACAGGGTCGTTTGCCATCCAATAAGGAATGAGTAAGCATTCCAGGAAAATCTATTCATTCCCCTTACCCTTTTCCCCTGCACAGGGTAGCCAGCCGGTATCCGCACTGGCTATCCTACCTCTCCTTCCGCTTTTGCTTCGTTACTCCTCCTGATCTTCCTGTTGTTGTTTTGTGGGGTTTTACGTCCCAAAACCAGTTCTGACTATGAGAGACGCCGTAGTTGAGGGCTCCGGAAATTTCGACCACCTGGGGTTCTTAACGTGCACTGACATCGCACAGCACACGGGCCTCAACATTTAGCCTCCATCGAAATGCAGCCGCGCGACCGGGATTCGATCCCGCGACGCTCGGATCAGCAGCCGAGTACCTTAGCCACTAGACCACCGTGGCGGGGTCTTCCTCTTGCACTGCATATATTAACATGAAAAAGCGACAGAGAGACGGACAGTGCTCACTTCCAAATGAAATGTTTTGCTCATAACCATGAACATAACAAGAATGAAAGGGAAGACTAGCCGATTCCCGTAAGGTAGCCTGTTCTGGTAATCAACAAAGTTGGCCTCCCCAGTAGACTATATACTTCGTTGATTAGCGACGAGGTAATGAAGACGAATTTCGTTACCCCACAGTGTTTTAGGGCCACAGTGGCCGCAAGCTGACGCGTGCGAGATAATGTGAAATATATGTTGCATAACGTGTTATTCTTTTGCCTGCGTTTTCTGGTTTTGTTCCCTCTCCCTCACATATAGACTCATGTCTACCAGCGAAAACAAAAAACGAAGAGCAGCCGGAAGTCAGCGCTCTTTATCCATGCCTATTACATTTTTTTTCCTTTTAGTATCACACTCTGCAAGTACTTCCATCATGGATCGCTATTAACTCGTCCGAGCTTCTACCTTAAACACCTTGGCCTGTTTTCGGAAAGTTCTCTCCTGTTACATTTCGCCACCGACATTCTCTATTACGACACGCGGAAATCGTCTTACGTTCCATGATACACGCCTACATTACTTAGAAAAGTTTTTGGAAGCGAGGGAAAGTGAAGTGCTCTGTTAGCTCAAGCTGGCGTGCGCTCCCTACGAAACATGCGTAGGAGTCTGTACAGGGCACTTAGACCTACATGCAGTCGTGCATGCCCTTCAATTAGCAGCGCTTGCTCGCTTTGCGTCGCAGTGCGGCACGGCATAAGCGAGAAACGTTGTCCTGACATCAGAAGCTCATAAAGGATAGCTTCCGTCCTGAGTAGCTGGTATCAGGTATGATGGGTCAGGCTGGCATTCTGTGTATATCTCATTTTAGTGCGTGGGATGAAGCTCTGATAAAACGACCTTCGGGCTTGCTTAGGATGAATGGCGCTGCGTGCCCGCTGCTGCGAGGAGCATTGTCATGGACATTGTCATTCCTGGAAAGAGCATTGTCATTCCTGGAAACGTACCGCAAGTTGCGTCGATCGGTGATTGATTTGCGGGGTTTAGCGTCCCAAAACCAGCTCTGATTATGAGAGACTCCTTAGTGGAGGTCTCCGGAAATTACGACCACCTGAGGTTCTTTAACGTGCACTGACATCGCACAGTACACGGGCCTCAACATTTCGCCTCTATCGAAATGCAGCCGCCGCGGCCGGGATTCGATTCCGCGACCCTCGGATGAGCAGCCGAGTACCATAGCCACTAGACCACCCTGGCGGGGTGCGTCGATCGGTGACTTACGTCTTGTTGCTTAAGTATCGCGTGATATTGTGGAGGGTTCACACAGCTTTCGGCTGTCCTAACGAGGTCATAAGGCTTGCTCTAGACGGATAAAAGTCCCTGCGTAGTATAGAGCCGTACAAATGCGGACCTTGTCGTAAAACAGGGGCGCGATCCGAGATGTTTGTTCGGAAGGAAACACATTCGCTCCCTGCAACGTCACAATGTGCAGACGCTTCTCTGGTTGGCGCCCTGCGGATTGGGCGCGAGTGAGTGCGGACCAGGCTTCCACGATTGGTTACTCTCCTTTGTTTCTGTGGGTGCTCTCTGATTTAAGATATGCGAGATATGCGAGCCTCTACGCGAGACTGCCGGGGAAAGCGATGTAGTCAATGCAAACGGGCGCACTCCGCTGTTTAAGAGGTGACCATGACCCCCGGCCAATGGCGCGCAGTGAGAAGCGAACAAATCAGAACGCGTTCGCAAACAACGATCACCGATCTCGCCCCACGCTTTACCACTTTTATCAGTGGACGAAGAGACAGCTTGCTTTCGGCTTAGCGATGCACTTGTGGACAATAAGGAAATAGTGCCATAGGTTTATATGCGTATTTAATAATGTGCACAATTTCGTTATATCGCACAGAGGAGTTAAAGTTTTATTTGCACGATGAAAGGCAGTTGAAGTACAAGCGCTGACAGAAACTTTCGCGGCGCTTTGAAGAACCGTCTGTACTAAGCACCGTGCACGTTAATATGGATCAGCCGATTGGCTTCGATATATGGTTCGACCTGTTGCACTGCATTCCTTAGCGCGCTCGTAACAACTTAATGAGAAAACAGACAATGAAGCTCAGGAAAGCATAAGGGAAGTTACTTGTGGTATTGTAATTGTGGAGAAAGTAGAAAGGAATTAATGTGGACGAAAAGACAAACCTGCCTTCGGTGGGAACCGAACCCACGACCTTCGGATGACGCGTCCGATGCTCTACCAACTGAGCTACGAAGGCGGTCGTCCCTCCATCCGCTTTATTGGGTATTTATGTACGTATTATCCTGGGAGTGTTAGGCAGCGCCACTCGTAGCCAGGATGTGAACGGCAAGAAAGTGTGTTCCACTTTCCCCGCCATGGCCACGAGTGGAGCTGCCTAACACTCCCAGGATAATACGTACATAAATACCCAATAAAGTGGATGGAGGGACGACCGCCTTCGTAGCTCAGTTGGTAGAGCATCGGACGCGTCATCCGAAGGTCGTGGGTTCGGTTCCCACCGAAGGCAGGTTTGTCTCTTCGTCCACATGAATTCCTTTCTACTTTCTCCACAATTACAATACCACAAGTAACTTCCCCTATGCTTTCCTAGGCTTCATTGTCTGTTTTCTCATTAAGTTGTTTCTAACTAATAAAGAACGAGCCCTTGACCCCTTCCCTTTCGTTATTAGCGCGCTCGTGTAGCATGAATTCGGGCCTCGGCGTGCGGTGTATGCGGCGGCGTCTGTGGCGTAAAAAAGGATCCTGAACCACCCCGATCATGAGGCGTCAATGCATTAAGGCACGAAATTGAATTTTTGAAAATGAAATCCGCCAGATAAATTGTAGAGCACGACTTAACTAAAACCTACGCACATGATAGCACGTATTGTAAACTGAATAAGAGGCGATACTGTTACGAGAAAACCCTACTAGTGGTGCTCTTGTAGTTTTCTTTTTTTCCGAAACATAAGGCTGTACCGCGTGCAATAATGGCGAAGATTCACCAGCCTGCGCAACTACCTACATTTTTGCTCCGTTCTCATCCTGTGTGAGGCTCTAGCGATCAAGTTCTGAAGTTCGATGCTATGAAAAGGTGTCCAAATATTTTTATCGCTATACAATGCAGCTTAGTTGTATTAGTTGTGCTCTATTTTGTGTCGTAAACGCCAGAGTCTCACAAACGGCAGAAACAGGCTAATCCTTCTGTTTTATTGTAACTTGTTCCTCATACGTACACTTGCATTCTGTGTTAGCTAGTTCAACGTCCCTCAAATATGCACGAACTTGTCAACTGCCTGTCCTTGGACTTTAATTTGAAAACACAGCGCGCGCTCATCGGTCATGGCATTAACAGTGCACCAACTTCCCAAATAGTTGTAACGTTGGAGTGCGCATCTCTTGTTCACTTGGTTCTATTTTGCACTGCAAAAATTAACGTGCGACATAGATTTACCAATTTGGCGAGCTGTTCTATTCTAGTTCACTCCTAACAAGCAGGGCTTTATACCGTTCTGCAACCATCAAGACATGCAAAGATGCGCCAACATGTACAACTAGTCCGCTTATTGTTTACTACCAAGTGGTAACCCTGTATTTCATTGGTAACACTTACGATTCACCGAAGTTTACCAACTCATCCATCTAGCTATGTCCTTGTAGTTTAAGTACAAAACAGGGGTTTACGAAGAGATAGCGATACCTTATCAAAAGGCAGAGAGGTTGGCCCGAGCTAGTAAACTTTGGCCCGCTGCTAGGCGGAATGGGAAAGAGGCGAAAAACTATTGATTAGGTGCGATGATCGAGACACGAATAAGTGATGCGTCCTACATTCACCAACACCCAGAGTGCCTGCTCTATAAAGTTCAGCGTCTATTTCCGCGTTCTTGATGAAATTAACGACTACATTTATAGCCTTAATGCTACCGACTTGCCGAGCTTGGTATATTATTGCAGCGTATTGACAGCGGATCTGCTCAAAGCTGAAGCTCCGCCTCGCGTCGTATAAGATAACAATAATCATTTTTTTTTCTCGTTTTACGTCCCAAAAATAAGACATGGTTATCAGAGACGTCGTAAAGGGGAGAGCTCCGGAAATTTCTAGCACCAGGGGTTATTCAACGTGCACTGACATCGCACACTACACGAGCCTTCACATTTCGCCTCCGTCGAAATGCAGCCGCCGCACCTGTGATTCGATCCAGCGACATTCAGTTCAGCAGCTCAGTGTCACAGCCACTAGACCACCGCGGCGGGGCTTAAATCTGACAATCTCGTTGATACGCATGGCTGAAAACGGACCCCTTCGTACTATCAAGCCTCTCTTCCCCTCAGCCCACTACGGCGTGATAGTGTTTATTCAAACGCTAACATGCGATAAAGTAGAAAACGCTTAGCTCGAAGTGGTGGGCCCAAACCTCGCATCCAGGGCTGCATTTCTAGAGCGCGATATGCAAATAAATAAATAAATAAATAAATAAATAAATAAATACATAAATCAGTGCATTAGAAGGAAGTGAAGATCTGCACTTTCAGTGAACAATGACGACATACCTGTGGCGACATAACTCGTACACTGCCATATCAATAAATATTGCCAGTTACATGACGATTCCTACGTTGCGATGATCCTACGCTTTCCACGATATGGAACAAGGCTGAATTTATCAAATGCGATGGACTACATTGGAGCGCGTTATTTTGAACTCACTGGAATGATCGGTTGTGGTGGCACTGCGTGGGCGATTTGATGAAAAGTAACGGTCGGTGTTTTACAATGATGGGCATGTCCGATGGTGGGCATGCCCCTATACAAGTCCGCAATATTGGCGTTTCATAATGTTGCGCGGTTCTCATAATTGTAAGGTATGCGGAACTGACCGAACATGTTGCTTTTTGATCACCTAACTGTCGTCGAAATTGCGAAACAAAACTTAGGCGCCCCTCTTCTGCCCGAAAAAATGATGGCACTTGACGTGTACGTATGTTTTTTACATACATACATACATACATACATACATACATACATAGTCTACTTTACTTACTGGCTGATTGACTTACTCACTATAATCATATAATTACTTCTTGTACTTACTTTACTTAATCAATTATCTCGTGCTTACCGCTTTTTCTTTTTTTATTTTATTGGTTATTTATTAACTGACTTATTTAATTCTTTTCCGCTCCTTCTCTTCCCCTTTCTCTGTCGGTCACTTTTTTTCTCCCTTTCTATTTCTTTTTTCTCTCGGTTTTACTTTCATAGTTTCGCGCTTTTCTCGTTTTGGAAAGTGTGCCAAACTCCAGTGCCGGCGCAGGCGCAAGAGTAGGAAATGCACGCACTCTGTCGATTATTTTCTCCTACTACGCCACTGACGCCGACACTTGAGACTCAGTTCAAACTGTGATTGAAATGATAAAAAGCTAAAAACGCGGGTCAGTGCGGGAATACTGTTCGAAGTTCTTTTATAGTGCCTCTAGCGCACGTGCTACGGAGCTTTTCAAAAGTGCTTCTGCTTTTCTGTAATTCCTGATGATAGATCATGTATTGAATGTCGACAGGTAAAGGATACGCATTATTAGTGCAGAAACATCAGCGTCCATCTCATCGTCTCCGCTCGCCCGACATGACTTCACAGCAGTGATGCAGAACTGTCGATAGTACTATCGATACTATAGATGGTTGCGTCGCTACTGAACTATTGGTGCTGTAGAAAGAATATCGATACTATCGATAGTTCAGTCACTATTAGTGGTATCGATGGTTTAAAAACTAATGATAACACGATCGGTAGTAACATTAGTAGTGTTATCGACTGCGTCAATATACCATCGGTATATCGTGTTAAACCACCGGTATTTTCTTCCTACTTCTGAAGTTTCGAGCCTACTCGATCCCCCTTCGGATCAAGAAAAGCAAGTGAATGAAGATGGAAATTGCGAACCGAGTAGTACATCCCTCCGCGAATTCGCGATCGAAACCGAATGCGCCCGAGGACGTAGAAAACAAGCAAAGAAAGCAGTATCGGCAGTGCATAAGGTTGAGCAGTTCACGAGTAGCGGAAAGGAACCGTTACATGCGCGAAACGGAGCGGCTTCAAATTTATTTTGCAATTCGTGGTTTACGAATAAAATATTCAAGAACCAATTTTGCTGGTAATGTGGAACTGGTTTCTTCTGAGTATGAATATATTGCTGGTGATGTCCCACCATTTTCAGTGCGGAAATAATTTATTTCATTCGCAAGAACTCCTCGCAGATTAAATGAACTAAGTATCGCAGACAACACGCTATCGCAAACATTTTGACGATATCACCGGCCAACGACAGCACGCTTATTCACAAGGCAATCCATAGTACCACCGATATCGCTTCCGATTGTATGACTATCGATTGTACTATAGATGCCTTATCGATAGGACATTGATAGTAATATCGATGGCATATCGATAGCTTCAAAATAACTATCGGTACTATCGATACCCAATTTACCGATAGTTTTGCCTTACTACTCCACCGCCATAGCTTTGCCTGTCCTGTTCGTGTTTCCAAGCTATTGATAGCACTTCGTCGCCTCTTTTTTTCTCTTGAACCCGTCAGCTGATATGAGTGCCGAAGCAAACAGTTGATTCCTTTTTACTTCCCCTCGCATCCTTCTCTCGAATGCCCTCCCGGTCACACTACACGACCCGCCCTATTCAGTCCACCATGCGGAAGTCACGTTGCGTGCGTCCAACAGCTGCTCTGTTGTGGCGCTCCGAGCTGGAAGCTCACGCCCGCTTGCTACGAAACACGAGTAGGCTATTAGGTAACGCTCCTTACGCGTCGAGCGTGCCCGGAAATGAACAGGACTTGCTCCTTTTACTCAAGGCCACGATGCAGTTCATTATAAGATAAACGTAATTCGTTGTAGCGCTACAAGGACCTCTTCGAGGCGACCTCTCCACAGGAGCTTGTCACCAGCTATAAGTCACACAGGCGCTGTAAGACAGAAGGTCCCGGAGTATTTTTACTCTGCATGGTGCGTCGGTTCTGCTCTGACGTCAACGCGATGTGACCCGTGGCTGAAACGTGCATTACGGCGATACAGGTCTCTGCCGCGACGGTACAGAGAAATGGGATAATGCGAGGAAATGCAGTATCAAAGGGAACTTTGTTCTTGCCAGAGGCACGTTGCACTTAATTGAGAATGGTGGCTGTAATGTGGCGGGACCGCAGGAGTTTAGCCGTATCACAGCACGTTAATTAGGCTTAGTTGTTATAGATGGCGGCATCCGTGTGAAATAGCCGCGTACAAATGCGGCCCTTGCCAGAAAGGGCCGCATTTGTACGCATTGTACGCGTTTCTTTAACCTAACGCGGAAAGGCAGCTTGCTTTCGGTTCAAGGCTGCACTTATGGATAGAGCAAAAATGATGGCGCAGCCCTGACGTGATGTTTTATTCTGGCATGTGTGCACGTGTAACGTATTAGCCGTAGTGATGAAGCAAAAGGAGACGCAAGAAACGTGTTTCTCGACTTGTCCAAAATCCCGGCTCGTACACAACGGGGACTGCAGTGAGGTAATAAATTAGAAAAGAAACGTTCAGAAACAAGCTCACTTAAAATACATCAGTTAAGAATAATCAAGAACTTCTGCCAATTGCACAATCATACGTAATAAATTACGAAATATGGTCCAAAATGAAAACCATTTGTTTTCAAAATGGCCTAGTGTTGCCTCATACAGGCGATTTCATTTCATCGCACAGATTATTACGACATTTCACATGTGGCACAGAATGTAGTTTCAGTCGACGTGACGCATCAAACGATGGCGCCCAGCAGAATCTTCCCAAATCAGCTTCTGTCTACAACTACATATGCTTAAATGATATCACATCCATGGTACATAATTATTTCAGCGGCTCATTCTTGAAGAACTCGAACCGCGCGTATCGAAAAAGATAATGAAAGAATACAGATGAAGAGCTCCGTTCCTTCACTACGCATTTACCTGTCCAAGTAGGTTAGGCTTTTGTATGTCAGGCTCTGTTCTACTGTTATAGCCTCGAGCTGCTACAGAGTGTACGAAGGTGCCCGACCCTAGCAGCTTTGTTGCAGGATATTTCTAATACACACGACCTTAGTGCACGTTGTAACAGTTGAAATTTTTATGAGATAGCTCAGCTGGCCGAACTACCTTATCTCTCGTGACCTTTTAATAAATTGTGTTTATTTCGAATTAAAATCTCTGCGTTCGACTAATATAGAACAACTAGCCCAACTATCTGTTGCCGTGCAGTGTATTCCTAATTACACAGGAACTTATAGGGCTCACAACAACAACAAGGCTCCCAGCACAAAACCGCCCCCAGCCCCTTCGTCATGACGTTTGAGCAAGCGAACGCGTTCTGTTCTAAACAAGGATGTCCGATCGCCCTCTATAGCTGGAGCAACGACGTAGGCAAGGTCTATGAAAGCAAATACTTTCAGAAAGTGCGTCAGCCACTGGCGGCGAAATGTTGGTATAGGTGAGCCATATTATAGCAGCAACTACCGACTTGAAATGATAAGTAGTAGTGAAATAAGGCATCTCGCTGAAGCCGAAGCTTAAACTTTCACTTGTCTTTGTCATAGGAGCAACTGCTTTCTTCAGCGGCGAATTTATTCACTGCCATTCAACACTGGAATACATTGCCATTAGATATTAACACATGCCGCACAACAATAATATTCAAAAAACACATGAAGACACACCTACTAACAACATTGCTCGCTATCGATTCATTGTGATTATACACCTAAACGTAAACCATTTCATTCGTTTCGTTATAATACCACTTCTATAATATGTATCACCGACTTGTGTTGAACTTCTTTCTCCAATTTTTTAGTTTCTTGTTTCTACAAATTTAAGATTTCATGTCATTAAAATCAGTTGCAAGCATGTTTCATTTATTTATATATCAATTGTACACCGTGTTCTTTGATAAACCCTCATGTTTATATAAGTTACGTTGATTGCAATTTTTATCGCTTATGAGTTTTGTACTGTTTGTTCGTATTTACGCTTCTTGTAAACACTTACCTTTTGTTGGTTCTTTCCATTATTGTTCTTTTTTCCTATATGCCCTGTTTTATTATTTCTTGTGTTCCCTCCCACACACCCAAAAAGAAAGAAAGAAAGAAAGAAAGAAAGAAAGAAAGAAAGAAAGAAAGAAAGAAAGAAAGAAAGAAAGAAAGAAAGACTGACTGATTGAACTACTTTTTGCTTTTCTCTTGTTTATTGCAGGAAGCCAATGTCTTAAACGGATGTTGGTAATATAGCATTCTGAATTTCATACTTATTTAATGTTCCTCTGTTTAGTCGAGAAGGCCCCGTTGTGCCTGAAAATTGTGACACTTTTCTTATTCGTGTGGCATCTGAAGTTTTGGAGATCTTTTTCTTTATGTGCCGCATAAGAAACACGTTGAAGCAAGTCACACTGAAGCGTACTGAGAGGACGAGAAAACTTTTTCGACATATATATTTTTAGGCTTGTTTGAGTTCACCTAGGAAAACGCAAAACATTGCGCAAAACAATGGCGGGACACGGACACCAGCATAAGGAAGACGTTGAAGTTACGCTGAGACGTACTAAGAAGACCAGGAAACGCTTTGGACTTAACCATATTTTTTCTACGTTTCTTAGAATTCAGCCCGCAAAACTGGAAATATTGAGCATAACATTTTCGGCACACCCACGCCGCTAACTTGATACATTATTTTGTTGCGCTGGGAGCGTTTTCCGGGTATAAGACTTTATGTTCTGGACACTTTCCCCGGGTATTCGTAATATACATAAAAAACGGACTTCACAAATATGTCTAAGGCACATGCGCGTTCGGTCTCTCGGGGAACGGCCCAACAAAGCCCGCGGATTTCATAAAGCTTCGTGTATATTTTTAGCATAAAAATGCAACACTCATTCTTATACAGCGATGGAATAGCAAACTCGAATAACATGGGATGAACAGGAAGCCGTCGAACATTATGAAGTAGTTAAAATATGCAGAAGCTGCTTTAGTTAGTTTAGGAGGGATTACTTTAAACTCGCACACAAACGCACTTACATTCCAGAGCCTGCGCCGACAGCAGCGAGCACAACCACCACCACAAATGGCCGTGAGTATTTGTTCCTCGTTATTATACTCCTGACCCATTGGGACGTTTTAGCTTAACTCGAGGTGGTGCAAGGCATAAAGTAAGCAGGCATCTGCGAGAAAAATAATAATAAGAAGAAAAGCTAAAACTAGTTTCTCGTCTGCGAAAACCCCCAGAAGAGACTGAAGAAACGTGGGAGGCAATGTTAACGGCCCAGAGCTTGGAGGACCAGCGAGGTCTGGTGGACCGGGCACGGGCCGCGGCATCAGCCAACGGCTTTCTGGACTGAGAGAGCCGCCCACCTCGGGCGACAATCGCCATTTTTGAAAATAAATGTTTATTCCTCCTCCTCTTCGTCTGCGAAGTCTGAGTAAAAAGTGGAGCTGGGACACGGCTGTCAAGTTCGCTGTCACTATAAGGTGCCAGCATCGTCATCACTATCACGATCACGAAACAGTGTGCTGATGGCACGAGTTGTGCCTAGAGGGAAAGCGCGGATACCCTAGTGCCTTCTGTAAAGCACGATGCCTATTTACTTCATTTTTATTCGCTGTTACTGCGATCTAGCACTGTCGCTATCCATGTAGAAGTGGGCTGTGGGCAAGATTTGAGTTGTGGGTCCCAGGCAAACGCTGGTCGTCTATTCGCGTCTTCGCTATCCGATATTTTCCTTTTAAACGCGAAGCATTTCTTAGCGAACTTCGGCGACTTTGAGCGTATCTATCTATCTATCTATCTATCTATCTATCTATCTATCTATCTATCTATCTATCTATCTATCTATCTATCTATCTATCTATCTATCTATCTATCTAGCCCCCTACGATTTTGTGCTTTACTAACCATTTCGTTAATGGGATGCATACGAAAATTGGTATGCTACAACATGACTGCATGACGAACGTAAATAACAGGTCGTAACATAAAAATCATCATATGCGTGTCATGAGCGGCATGGTTTACATGCCACACTCTTAGTGCACTTGCGGCCGTTTCAAAAACTTCATATGTACCAGAATCGGTATAGCGAGACAACAATGCAGATCCCTGATGCGTGCTTCCCATTTCCGTGATTCCCGCTGCACCTGGGATCTGCTAATTTCTTTAGTTTCATTTCTTTATTTCTTTGTATCTTACATGTTGCACTTCCCACAATGTCTATGATGTAGCATTGGGCTCAGGGAAAGCGCGTGATGTAGAGGGTCATGGCAAGGGCAAAGGTGTGGTATTGGGCCAGGAGCAATTGCGCTTTCGTTTTTTTTCCGTCTACATGACAGCGGGCATCGGAGACGGCTCATATCGCAGGCCCCTACGCAGCTTCGCATTCAAAAAAGAAAATGAAGTTCTTAGAAATCTTTACTTTGCATATTTATTTGCATATTTCATGCTAGCGATATCCACGGACCTCCGCAGTTACTTTCTTGTGGCCCACGATACCACCACCTTAATGAAATTGTTGCCCGCACTTCACTTCGTAAGTACTGTATTGTAGGCCCCAAAGCAACAAGTCCCGCGCGGAAGCCAGTCAGGACAAAACCGCAGTCCCTGAAGTCTTCAGTTTTAACAGAGAGAACTCTTAGTAAGAAATGGAGCCGTATGCTCGTGCGATTCAAGTGTGCAACATGTTTATTTGTTATTCAAGCGAAGTTTGCACAGTTTCGGCCTATGTCAGCGTACTCAATATTTTTGTGGTCGTGACTCCAAAACACCTATAAAAGTAACACCTGGTGGCGCCCTCTATGGGGTAGAGGAGCAGAATACTGCATTAGTTTCTTGCATCCGTGCTTTCGAGCGTGCATAGCATTAGAAAGAAATGTTACCGCTGCTGGTGATCCTATATAGTTCACTCTACCTATACCTATAATACGGAATACTGTATCGTCTTGGTCCTCCCCGATTGTTCAGTTCTACCTGTCAAGGGAGGACTGACCAATCATAGAATTGGTGAAGTCTATGTTGACAAGCGGAACTGACCAATCGGGGAGTACCAGTACGAATTCCCCGCGCTGCCTATTCCGTGTTGCGGCATCCTTGGACACGTGTTTTAAACACTAACGCGCCCATGATTGCGAGATGTGATAACGTTTCAACCACATGAACGCCTCATATTTTCTGCCACCTACCTCTAAAGAAAGAAAGAGAGAAAATAATTTTCTAAATTTTGAATTTTCGCTCTCCGTGCCCCCATCCGCGATATCGGAGAGCCGGAAATCAAGCCTTCTTCGAAATATTTTTGGCCGGAAGGCAGGAAGTTAAGCTTCGATCTCACCTACTTTCGCAACAGCGGAAAAGCTGAAAAATATCTTTAGCACCACTTCTTGAAGGCGCCTCCAAATATCCGCTTCCTATGACGTGTGACCTGTGCTCTTGAAAGCACCAGAACAGACCATGTTAAAGGTATTATTCGCAACATGAGCACTATGTTAGAGTGTTCCTCAAATGAACAATGCCGTTTTGTTGATTTTCTTCGACCACTCAAAGAGAACTAAAATAACATTGCGTAGTTCCACATCCGTAAACACCGCGACCGCGCAAGCGAAGCGAGGTCCCTGCGTGATCATGAAAGCCCACTTTGCTTTGCGAATACCTCTTCAGGCAACATGTGGGTTTCTGGAGGGAGGGGCGGGGCAGCAGGAGAAGGGGGGGGGGGGGGTGAGTATCACATTTTCGCTCTTCACGTCACGCTTCGAAGCTTCTGTGCTTTTATGAGCAGAATTTCGCATTCGCAGCATTAAAAGATTCAATATCGGCGGTGGCAAAATCCAGCAGCCCTTGGTCAAGGGGAACGAAATAGAAGCAATAGAAATTGACGTGTCAGCATGAATGAAAGGACGAAAGACTGTTATCAGAAGTTTGCGTTGAAAGCATTTCGGCGTACAAAGGGCTTATTCAGCCAATGGCAATATCAGCATCGATGTACTTTTTTTTTGTTCCCGTTTTAGGCAGCAGAGTGAAAGCATTAAAACAGATGTTAGGAGAAGCATATCTCTGCATTTCCATATACGGAGGGACAAATAATTTTTTTATAGCGCCTGCAGCAGCTTCCCTCAAGCGAAGCCTTCACTTATGGACATCTCATGTTCTATCATATCGCACTCTGCTGAACGCAGAAGGGTGAAAGGGGGTTTTAAACATAAAAAAAAGCAAATATGGTACTGTCCAAAAAAAAAAAAAACATAAAAAACAAACAAGTATGGTACTGTACAAAAGAACTGCAGTTAATGCCCCATGTACCCAGGTGACGTACTGAAAAGGTGGAATTGAAGCCTTCCGCTCAAGTGGGCACTTAAACATGCAAAGCATAACGAAGTTATGTTGAGAACAGCAAACGTTTTGCTGCTTACTATAGTCTCGTTGACTATCGCGAGATGCTTAAGTATCCAAAAAAAAACCCCGCGTATTGTTGCGCAATAGATATTGTGTTACTCATTTCCACTAATTCTGCGTTAGTGGCCGCTTCTGAAGCCTGATAATGATCTATTGCCTATGGAGGCAACGAAGCACGCACCGCCACAGCGAAAATTCTAATAACTTGTACATTGCGCTATGATGCCATTGTGTACGCCGTACTCGTTCGCACGGATCTTTCTCCGGTTGTTTAAACTTACAATTCACTAGTGGAAAGGTTGTACCAGTAGCGCCAGCTCACTGTAACGACGCATCGAAATAACGGAATGAAATTGTAAATGGAAAGAATTTAGCTCTTTAAACACCACTTACAACAGCAAAGAATATTCTGCGTTTATTCCTACGGCTCCTAAGCAGCCTATCGCTAAGACGATGACGTGGACGATATCACCTAGTCTAATCAGTCTACGTGACGACAAATCTGGACTCGTCCCCTGCTGCTTCAGTGCGGACACGATCAACAGTGACTCGTACAGTTCCCAGTGTTGCATCGAGACCACAGTACATATATTGTGGTAGACTTCCCTTGGCGAGCAAACATAGGCACTGACCGCCGCTCCTGTCTAGCGGTTATGGTGTACAACTGCAGTCCCTCGCACTGTATGGCGCTAAGCTGCTGATCCGAGGGTCACGGTATCGAATCCCGGCCGCGGCGGCTGCATTTCGATGAAGGCTAAATGTTGAGGCCCGTGCAGTGTGCGATGTCAGTGCACGTTAAAGAAACACAGGTGGTCGAAATTTCTGGAGACCTCCACTACGGCGTCTCTCACATTTATGGCGTAGTTTGGGGACGTAAAGCGCCAGAGATCATTTAGTCAACGACTGCGGGCCGAAACGGCGCGGGCTCGAACTCAGCTTTCGGGGGGACATTTTCGGTGAAGGTGAAAATGTCATGCCCGACGATGATGATAGCCAGAACTTTCCGGAGCCCTCCACTACGGCGTTTCTCTTCTTTCTACTCTATCGTTCTTATTCCCCTGCCTCACGGACGCTGAGCCGTGCTCCTCGCGAGGGCTGCAGAAAAAAGTGTCCTTCACTGAAAGGAACCACAGTTAATGTAGACATGCGTGGCTATCAGCGTAATAGAATATACCGATGAAAGTAGTCTCGTAGATAGAGCTAACATATGTCCTCACGCAATGAACTGCGTCGTTTTAGGGCGTCGGCTGTACCACTCTCCACCTTGCCCAGTTAGTTCGTGTCTTTTCGACGTAATATTGGCCTGTACCTATGCATCCGAGATTACGTCACTTCCTGTGAACGCATTCATAGATGTGCCGAGCAACAGTGAAAAGCGCTTGCAATTGCAATATTATATACTGTTATGTTATGGCGGTTCAAACAGTGGGTAGTGTATAACCTCGCTTCTACGTGAGTCCAAAGTGCTGTGCAACTGCTGACGAGACGCTCGAAGCTCGTTTATAGTGTGCGGCGCGATTTGCAGCATTGCGTTAGCGACTTAGTGTTGCCATCTTTCTGTTACCCGGTGGTTTTCTGCTTTGTACCTACTGCTCACATGTAAGACTGGCGAGGCCCGCGAAATTTCGCGGGCCTCGCCAGTTTTTCTGTACAAGCTGAAATAAAGTTTTTCAACGATTGATTTTTATTGTGACGCGCATCGCAGGAGACGATTATCTTGCACGCTATTTGGGGTTTAATGTCCCGAAACCAGCTCTGATTATGAGAGACGCCGTAGTGGAGGGCTCCGGAAATTTCGACCACCTGGGGTTCTTTAATGTGCACTGACATCGCACAGCACACGGGCCTCAACATTTCGCCTCCATCGAAATGCAGCCGCCGCGGCCGCGATTCGATCCCGCGACCTTCGGATCAGCAGCCGAGTGCCATAACCACTAGACCACCGCGGCGGGGCTGCACGCTATTTCGATAACGGTGTCCATCGTTCTACAACCGTGTACACCCGACGCGCACATTTGAGTGCCTTCTACATCATCAGCGATAATACCAGAACGCGTCGCGGAGAACGTATAAAACCGAACGTATTTCACCGCTGGTCAGTTTTTTACCGTCGACCGACGACTGTTCTCACCGCTATCGTCCTGCCGTGCGCTTTGCTTTGCTACGATAGTCACAGCTTCGCCCGTACCTTGAGGTCTACTGCGTCCTTCATCGTCACGACCACGTCCCAATACCATGCAATAGCCAATCAATAATTGATTGACGGCTAATTGATAATCGAGCAATAATCGATAAATCTTGGAAACGGCCAGGAATGGCACGGTCGTGGCCCGGCTAGCCCTGGAGCACGTCGATATTATGTGGTCTGCGATCGTTAGATCGTCAATAATCATTCAATAATTGTTAAAACCTGGGCATTGCCACGGATGATTTGGTATTTCATCTTGGCTGAATTTTGGTTGACTATGCCGTAGCATGGTTGCCTGACATGAGGATCGGCCAAATTCGATGTGCCTTAAGCTATGGCTCGAGCTGCATTAATCAACTCCACTCATAATTGTATTTATTTCTTTCTCCTTTCTGAGTTCTTGTAAGACGGATATGAATATGCGTGATTTATGCACTGGTCCCGCATTAAATCGGCACCATTTTTGAACAATTATGAAAGGGAGAATTAGCATCTGCCCCTCTTGTAGAATAAGGCTACAAGGAAATCCATACGGAAGTAGGTAAAGAAAATATCTACATGGCATTTCTCATTTTTACTGGTGAATATTCGACCTTACGTACATGACAGGAATTTATAGTGATACGTTTGGACCGGGTTTCTGAAAGCTAAAGTAGATACTGGATCCTCCAAAAATTTTCGCTTTGTGATATTGCTGGTGTTACAACCTTTGTTAAGAGTTGATTTCATGGTCGGACTTCTTTCTTCTTCTGTTAAAGACGATAGTGTTTCTTGGACTACATAATCGCAAAAAACTTTGTCGTGTCTACGTCTCTATGTCTGTCTGTCTGTCACACGGTTCAACCGCACCGGCCATGAAAACGGACCACCAAAGTAGGCATGGTCGGCGGTAATACAAGTCAGCATGATGCAGTGCATACAAAGAAAAGAGAAAGAAACCTCAAACCTATTTGAGGTTATATATATATATATATATATATATATATATATATATATATATATATATATATATATATATATATATATATATATATATATATATAACTGTGATACGCAATGTTTATGCAATTAAGAATACGGATCGGGCTTGTTTCTTTTTTGTCCCAGTTCTTAATGTGTTCGCGATGCGTACGAAACCTCAATTTACTTCCTATCTGTCACCCTTATTGAGCGTGTATCAGTGCTTCAATTAGTAAAATGCTTATACAGAGCTATCTTCACCCTCTGAAGTTATCACAGCTAAGGCATTTGTTGTCTTTATTAGGAATTTTTTGTTGTCGAAACATATGAAATTAGCGTGCTTCGTTGCTTCCTACACACATATTCCGGAGTGAGCCGCCGCCACATGGTCCACTTTGTATAAACTGCACGATTTCAAAGCTGTTATTCCAGTTTCCTGCACCACCCCTCCCCCTCCGCTTACCCTCTACGGATGTGTCAAGTTCCCTTGATAGAGTGAAAAGGAGCAGCGAAGTTTTGATTATTTAACCCGCCGTGTCAGCTTAGGAGCCAGAACTTATTGGGAAGAAATTTTGATGGGGGTAAAATGAGAAACGCACCCGACCCGCCCACTTCGATCTTGTGGACGTTGAAGAACCGCAGATGGTCAGTTAGGAGAGCCCCCTAAGAGACGGGCCTTATTATCACTGCTGGTTCTGGCACGTTTATTATTATTATTATTATTATTATTATTATTATATTATTAGTATTATTATTATTATTATTTATTATTATTATTATTATTATTATTTGGTATTGTATTATGAATGTTTGCTTTTCTTGTTGTTATTAGTATTTGCTTTTGTAGGGTGCCCTTATTGTAATGTTTCTTATTATTTTGCGTACGCCAGTACAAAGATCTTACGGTTGTTCCTGGGCACGTTGAATAAACTTCTCGTTATATTATTATTATTATTATTATTATTATTATTATTATTATTATACCACCTCTTCTGTAAAGATAGCGCAAATATTAAACTAGCAGATGCGTTTTCTTGCGACCATGCAGATGCTGCTGATATTGTTAATCAACACTTTGCACGTGTTTCTGGAGGCTTGGCTTCACTGTCGAATGGGCGTTCTGAAATTCTTAAAGCAACGCCAGCTTCTGCATTTCTTCCCACCATAACTCTTGATGTGCTTGTTAGAATAGTCTCTAGTTTCAAAAAGCAGAAACCAGCTCGCATTGACGGCATTTCCGTATCTCTCCTACAGCGAAACCTAGACACACTGTCCGAGTTACTGCTCTTTATGCTAAATGGGTTTTTGTAGACTGCTGTTGTTCCATAACATCTGAAAACGGCAATTGTAAAGCCTTTATTTAAAGGAGGAAGAAAAGATAGTGTTGACTGCTATCACCCTATTTCAATATTACCCATCTTATCACAGATAACTTAGAAATTCTTGTTGCACTGTAGGACATCCTGTCTTGACAAATTTTCAATTATTTCAGCTCGTCAGTTTGGTTTTGTAGCAGGACGCGGCACTATTGGTCTTCTTGAAGAATTCTCTGACGTACTGCATGACGCTTTGGAACACAATATGTCCGCTTGTGCCTTTTTGGACATTTCGAAAGCTTTCGACACACTAAGCCATTATATACTGCTTGAAAAATTATACCAGCTTGGTTTCAGAGGTCCGTTCCACAATCTACTTCAAAATGATCTCTGTGATCGCTCCCAGGTCGTTTGCCTAGACAAACAGCTACCGTTCAGTAATAAACCCCCCTAGAGAGCTGGCGTACCACAAGGCTCCATTTTGTTACCTCTTCCTTTTAATCTTTTCATAAATGATTTCACTTTAGCTGTTCCTATATGCCTTGTATTTCAGTATGCCGATGCCACCGTTCTTTTAGGAAAGCATATCTCTTATCCTAAAGCGTTATCATTGTTACAAGATAGTGTTTTTGATGTTGTGACTTGGTTTACGAATAACTTTCTGTTTATAAACCAGAGTTAAACGAAAATAGTTTGCTTTAAAGTTCCTTTGCAATCAATGCCACCCGTTGTACCCTTATTTCTTCACTCGCGTGACTGCACCTCTTGCAAAATACTCCCGTTTAATATGTTAATTCTATAAAATACCTAGGTGTGTTTTTTGATGATGAATTTTCCTGGAATGACCATTTAGCATATGTTTGTGGTCGTTTACGAAGCATCTCATGGTTGCTGTTCAATATCAAATCTATGGCACCCACTTATGTAAAAAAGACTATAATGCATGCTCTTGCTTATAGTATTCTGCGTTATGACATTACATTGTTTGGCTTTTGTTCTTCACGGCGGCAATGTCGTTTTGACAAGATTTCAAGAAGCATGCTGAAATCCATTCGCCACGACTCTTCCTCCTCGGACAGTACTAGTCTGTTTTATTTGCCTGGCATGCCGTCCTTTAAAGTTCTCCTTAATGAGACTGTTGTATTACGGCACTTCTGGAATCCTCAGTTGAAGCATGAATATACTGCTGCACGAGCATTAAGCAGAATCTCTCGCTTTGTTGTACCGTTTTTTAAAACAAGGTTTGTTAAGGCTGCCAGAAAGGTGTATGTACCGGCAATTTTTAATGAACTCCCTGATGAGTTGTTCTCCGTAACCACGAAACATGCACTAAGAAAGAAGCTAAAGTCACTATAATTTCTACAGTTCTCAGGTCGTTTTTCTTTGTTGGATGATTCGTATATTACTGGGATTATTTGCTCTAATTGTGCCGCATATTTATGTTCCATATTTTACTGCCCACAGAGAATTCATTTCCGATGCAAAATGGTTGTTACGTTATTAAATGTATGTAATGCCCTTGCTTTCCTGTGTTTAAGTATTATCTAGATAGCCTATTTATCTATATTATCTTTCTTACTTTTTGTATCATTAATTGTATGTAGTGTTTTTGTTTTGTCTACTGTGTTTATATATTGTGTAAATAGGCTATTTATTTATATTATATTTTTTGTATAATATAGCATACAAACTTTCTCGATCTCTGCGCTGTCATCGATCGTCTGCTGATGTGCCGGGCCTAGTCCTCTAAGCCTCCTGATGGCTTTGACAGGCCTCTTGTCCTATTGTAATTTCCTCCCAAGGTGACAATTATTATTATTATTATTATTATTATTATTATTATTATTATTATTATTATTATTATTACTGTTGTCGTAGTTGTCGTTGCTGTTGCTGTTGTTGTTGTTGTTGTTGTTGTTTTGATCATTCGACCATGATATTGCATCGTTCCACGAGCAAGTCGTCGTCCTGCCGCTAAGACAAGGGGGCTCGCCGTTGAGTGGCGCGCAAAGCACGGTCCAGGACGCACCGCGCCTGCACCGCCTGAGTGGTGCGTGTGCGTCCGACAGCGTAAACAGCCGAGAAGCCATTGCGCGACCGTTGGGATTACCGTCCAAGCTGTTTCCTGCACGGCTAAGCGGGAGGAAAGCGCGACGGGCCTGTTCCTGGAATGGAGCGACCCTCCCTCCCGCTGCCAGTACCGCTACCGGTCGGGAAAATGAGCAACACCTGGAACCCGTGGCGTTTGGGCCGTCGTCGGGAGCTTTGAAACCTGATAACTGCTCACCGAGGTGGCTGCGTCGATATATATATATATATATATATATATATATATATATATATATATATATATATATATATATATATATATATATATATATTAATGTTGAGAGGCAGAAAAGGCGTCTGTTGTGGCAATGTGACGCGATTGTTGACAGCGCGCTGCCGAATCCATCAATCAGCGAAGCGTACCACCAGCAACGTGTTCCGACAGTAATCGCCAGCAATATTTGTTTGTTTTTTTATTTATTTGTTTGTTAAAGGTGAGCTTCTTTAGCTGAGCCTGCGTCGTTGTGGTCGACGCGCGAAAATCAAGCCGCACGAAAGTGGTGATAGGTCTCCGGGCTCCAGATTAGGACCACAGAACCAACCACAGGGGTTCCGAGAGAAGCACCCAAACCGATTCATCCAATGACAGCTCTTCATGCGCCGGCTATAGAGCGGCGTTTTGTATGCACGACGAAGTAGACGCAGCACCACGCGCACTCCCGTATCACGTGCACGCTCTCTGGTGCACGATCGGCAAATGAAGACGTGTACATACCTGAGCCGTGCGAATCCCTCGGATTTTCCGCAATACCGCCTAGTGTGTATGTGGGTTGTAGAATCGGACGCGTTATCCGAAGGTCGTGGGTTTGGTTCCCACCGAAGGCAGGTTTGGCTTTTCGTCCACTTGAATTCCCTTTTACTTACTCCATAATTACAATACTACAACTAAGAAACTTCAGTAGCTTCCCCTGTGCTTTCCTTGACTTCGTTGTGTCATGGCTCATTAAGTGATTTTAACACACACACACACACACACACACACACACACACACACACACACACACACACATATATATATATATATATATATATATATATATATATATATATATATCGGTGCTGATGGCTGATGCGACTATTCTTCTGCGCATGACAATGTTGATCGTTCCTAACGTTGAGTCGCGCATGTCAACGTTCCCACGCCGTCGAAAGTCAAGGATTAGCTTTGGCATATATATTTGCGCCAACTCCCAACGTCACATACTTTGAATCAAATAATAATAATAATAATAATAATAATAATAATAATAATAATAATTGTCACCTTGGGGGTAATACAACAAGGACCACAGGCCAGCCAATTAATGCCATCAGGAGGCTCGGAGGACTAGCCTGGCACATCAGCAGTCAGCAGACGATCGATGACAACACAGAGATTGAGGAAGTTCCTACGTTACCTAATCCAAAAACAGATATTGCAGATAAACAGCCTATTTACGCAGTACTTAAACAGAGTAGAAAAAGCAAAAGCATTGCACACATTTAATAATATAAACACCATTATGTATCGGAAATTAATTATCCGTGGGCAGTAAAACAGGGAAGATAAATATGCGGTGCGCTTAGAGAAGATAATCGCAGAAATATACGGAGCTTCCAAGAAAAAACTACCTGAGTACTGCAGAGCTTATAGTAAATTTAGCTTCTTTCTTAGGGCTTGTTTCGTGGATACGGGAAACAAATCATCAGGGAGTTCATTAAAAATTGCCGGTACATACACTCTTCCGGCAGCTTCACCAAATCTTGATTTCAAAAACGGTACAACAGAGCGAGAGGTTCTGCTTTATTTTTGCGAAGCAGTGTACTCATGCTCAAACTGAGGATTCCCGAAGTACCGCAGTACAACAGTCTTCTTAAAAATAGATTTAACGGACGACGTACCAAACAAAGAAAAGAGCTTAGCATTGTCTGAGGAGGAAGAGTTGTAGTGAATGGATTTTAGCATGCTTTTTAGAATCTTCTCATCGCCGCATTGCCATCGTGGTGAACAAAACCAAACAATGTTATGCCATAACGCAGAACGCTGTAAGCTAGAGCATGTGTTACAGTCTTTTTTGTATAAGTAGGGGCCATTGATTCGACATTCAAAAGTAACTATGAGACGCATCGTAAACGACCACCAACGTAGGCTAAGTGGTCATTCCAGGAGAGGTAACCGTCAAAAACACACATAGGTATTTCATAGAATTATCATATTCAACGGAAGTATATTTGCAAGAGGCGAAATCACGCGAATGAAGAAATAAGGGTAAGACGGGTGGCACTGATTTCGAAGGATATTTAAAGCAAATTATTGTCGTTTTAATAATAATAATAATAATAATAATAATAATAATAATAATAATAATAACAACAAAGCAAGGAACCGAGTTACATTCCAGGGCCTCAATTTCCCGAGATTCCATCGATCCTGCCATTCTTCGGTGAGCTCTAATTCCCGAAAATCGCGGCCACAATTTCTCACCCAGAAAATATACCAAAAAGTGCAGTTGTTTGGGGGCGACACATGGCCGAGAAACAAAGGTTCATTTGTGCAGCGGCACAGCATTTTCATTCATTTGTTGTTTTTAATTGATTTCTGTTGTTCTTTGTGTCGTCGCCAGACGCCAGATTGAAAATAAAGCCGCGTCAGTCCATTCCCCTTTTCGCAGACCAAGCCCGTGAGGATCTGACAAAGTTTGTCATGAAAGAAAAGGAGAAAAATGATAGGTGCCGTGCTTCAGTTCTCCGGAGCAACACAAGCTAACGATGTTGTAGGAAAAACCTTGTTTTTCAGCCCATTTTGAAAACTTGTTGATCTCTCAGGTACGTTGACACCGGTATTTTTTTTTTCAGGCTAAATTCCAAATTTAATGCTAGCATAGCAAGGAAACCTAAACGGCACACTATCCATTAAGGCAATAACAGGGATTAAGGAGGAATAAAACCGTGCATGCAGATCAAATAGAGTAGCCCTGACGAACGACGGGCTTCGACACGGTGGCTGGCTACGGCACTCGGCTGTGGTTCTGTAGGTACCGGGTTCGAATCCGGGCCGCGGCGGCTCTATTTGGATGGAGGCGAAATCTTCAGGCCCGTGTGCTGTACGATGTCAGTGCACGTTAAAGGAAAAACCCCGGGTGGTTGAAATTCCTGCAGCCCCCATACCGCGTGAGACTGTGTGACTGTAGGTCGACAAACGTTCGAAAAGTGTTATCTCTGCAATCGGCGTTATCGCGTGGCCAGCTCGCTCAACCGACCTCAGTGTACCAGTCCTTTTACAGTGGGAGGTCTTCCAAGACGTCGCTTGTGAGAGGTATACTACGAGTATGAAAAAAAATAAAATAAATCAGTACGAACAAGCTATTTGTCATAACATGCAGCCATTCATAAGAACCGATGGACATGCACGCGCAACAAATCGAGGACACGCATGCGACTTAGGCATTGATTTATCTTACCTTCAACTAGGCTTCATCTACAGGCCCCTATAAGTGTTTACAATGGTTGCATAAATGCCCCGCCCCGGTGGTCTAGTGGCTATGGTACTCGGCTGCTGATCGCGGGATCGAATCCCGGCCGCGGCGGCTGCATTTCGATAGAGGCGAAATGTTTAGTCCCGTGTGCTGTGCGATGACAGTGCACATTAAAGAACCCCACGTGGCCAGAATTTCCGAAGACCTCCACTACGGCGTCTCTCATAATCAGAGCTGGTTTTGGAACGTTAAACACCACAAATCAATCAATCGTTGCAAATACCACGAAATGAAACAACTGATTCGAATTGTTTCAATTTTGTCCGTTCATCTATACGTATAGGAATCAGTCTGTCTGATGCGTTTTTCAAAATATAACCTTATAAACCGCGGGAACTAAATCGCACATTCAGTCTGATCTCGTGGCATTTTCCGTACACATTATACGACTGCGCTTCTGTGCATATTACATGACAGTAGCCCCTAAGTGTCGGTTGGCTCTACCATTTCCTGTGTAATATCCGCACACTCATCTATTGATGCCGTGGCACAGCACTTCCGCTATGTACGCGCCTCCTTCAGAGCGGCGAATGTTACTGCGAAAATATGTGCCTTTTATTCCTTTCAGTTCCGTAAGCACATGCAATACATACTTTCCTCAATTCAAATTGAATTCTTTGTTTTATCCCAGATCTATCTCCCCATGCAGCGCGCAGAAAAAAAAAGAAAACAGAAAATAAAAAGCAAGCGCTGCTCGCTGTCGCATGCGCATTACGAAATTTGGCCTATTCCTGAAACTATGCCACGCCTCCCATTTGCAATTCTCTTTGCTATTGGCCGTATGTGTGTTGAAATTTAGAGGATGAGTGTTACATGTTGACCGGTAGATGCAGCGTAAGTGCGCAAGGACAGCCGCGGCATGCTTTGTGTAACGCATAAATAGTTGAACTGAGAACAATGCATCACGGGTAGAGCCCCCCCCCCCCCCCCCCCCACATATACCCGAAAGAATAAACAAAAATAAAAATAAATAAAAGGGAAGCAGGACCAGAGGTTAGAAATACCGGAAGCTCCTACTCTGAAGCAATACTTCGGAGAAGATTTGACGTTACATCCGGTCGTATACTCGACCAAAGGAACGTGACATAAAGGCACTTACTTCGTTATTTCGCAGAAAGAGTTGGCGTAATGTCGCGTCCTTCGCCACACCGATAGCACGGCCTTCCGTGCAAATGAAATATAGCGAGCTGCAAGGGTCAAAAGGCAGTAGGCCATAGACTCAATTTAGCTGAAAAGGAAAGGACAATTACGTAAGGAAGCCTGAGATTGGATTGGGCGCCAAATGTGATTCTGCTAGCGTCATATTTCCCGGTGGCAAACGGAAGATAAGCTATAGAGAAAGAAAGGCAAACTATAAGGATTTTACTGTTGCCAGTCGCGACAGTACAACTCGTAATTCTTTAATTAGACAGGCCTAGTTAAAAGGCGACTTAAGTCAATGATAGTAGTCAACAGGTGAAATCAAGAATTGGACGAAATCTCGTCTGGTCGGGATGTAATGGCATAGTAGAAACAAAAAGACAGGACGCCGACCAAGAAGGTGTCAAAAATAAAAGAATGACAAAATGACGTTTCGGCTTCCACACGGAAGCCTTGTTCACAAAGCTGGGAGGCCCGAAGCCTCCAGCTTAAATCCGCAAAAATAATCGCTTGAGGCATCTTGCATACGTAAGCGGTAGATTGCCGTCGTTACGGTTAAGCGTGTTCCCTGTCGTTTGGATAGTCAAAGATTCCAAATATTGCCGTTTCATCCAGTTCTTTTCCCGGGCGATAACTGAAGCTTGGTCCCAATCAAAGCCGTGGTGCGTTTTTTCTGCGTGCTCTGCGAGGGCACTGGAAACGACTTTTTTCTTCTTTACGTCATTCATGTGCTCCTTTAGACGTCGCTCGAAATTTCCGCTTTCACCCACGTAGACATAATTGCAATCAGCGCAAGGAATCTTATACACAACGCCAGGGAACTTTTCCTTTTTTATTTTGTCCTTGACGCTGACAAGCTCGTGACGTAGCTTGTGGCTCGGAATATGGGCGACTTGCACATTATATCCACGCAGGACGCGTGCCAACGCCTCGCTGATGCCGGGAACGTACGGAATGGAGGCGCGGCGCTGGCTGGGGGAATCACGTGGCTCAGTCGGGCGCAGGGCTCGTTTCTCGGATGAAGCAATAAAGCTTCTGGGGTACTTGCATGCGCCGAGTTCGCGTCGGATGCACGCTAAGTCGGAGTCCAAGTCTTCAGGCTTGCTGCAAATTCTTTGGGCCCTTTTAATTAAAGAAAAAGCCACAGACCGTTTGTGACTTACAGGGTTTACCGACGCGAAATGAAGGTAGCGCCCACTATGTGTGTCCTTTCTATGAACGTTGAACGACAGACGTTGTCGGTCCCGCTGTACCATTACGTCAAGAAAAGGTAGACGTCCAGAGCTCTCCTCTTCCACGGTGAACTTTATAGCTTCCTCAATGCTATTCAAGTGTACGGTGAATGCGGCCAGGGCGTTTTTCTTTATGATGCAAAAGCAATCATCAACGTAGCGGAAGAATACTTTCGGAGGAGGTTCGAAGGAAGCCAGAGCCCGGCCTTCCACTGATTCCATAGCCAGGTTTGCCGCAGTTACGGAGATCGAAGCGCCCATTGGGGCTCCATGCAGTTGCTTGTAAATGACACCGCGGAAACTAAAGTATGTATTCCTTAAGCAGAAATCCAGTAGTCTTGCGAGATCCTGCACCTCAAACACGGTACGCTCGCCCAGTTTCTCATCAGTCTGCAGGGCATCTTTGCAGGCGCTCACAGCAAGCGCCACAGGAACACAGGTAAAAACACAGGTCAACAGGTACACATATATTGTGAAGGAACAGTCTTAAGAATGTGAGTAATGTGACTGAGATGCTGCCCTACGTTCTTACAGTGGACGTGTCGTGCGCAAGTAGGCCTATAGCTCCAAAATGTATGAATGGTTAAGGAACACGATATCAAAGAAACAAACATTCGAGTTCTAGCTTCATTCTATGAGGGCGAAAGCCTTACATGTATCGTTTTGATGAGACATTGACTAAGTGGTTAAAGCATCTTCAAAAACAAGAAAATTGATCTAAATTGTGTAAGTAATAAACTGACCACATTATTTATACGTTGAACTGTTAATTCGAGAGAAACATAAATAATGATAACGCCCGTAGACTTACGTGTCTCTCATCGGCACTACGACTCCACACATATATGTACCGCGCTTTCTGATTTAGTGTGCTATTGCATACTTGAATTTGGTTGATAGCCCAGACCGCAGACGCATTCTTCTTATAGAAGAGTTAAGCTCTAATGTCAAATTGATCATATATACAACTGTTAACGAGGTCTATTTCGAAAGGCTCACATTTTTCAAAGTTTTAATTTCTTAAGACATTTCGCAACGCATTTTCAACTCGAGAATGTGAATCGATGCTTGTGCGGCCACTAATGATGACCATAAAAATCAATAAATGAGGTATGAGAATGACTGGCACAGCGGGAAGTCAGGCCGCATGCGCTTTATTTTTACATTCCATATATTATGCCAAATTACGTTCACGTGACGCTCGAGAACTAAAGGTTCCGGGTTAGAACCCCTAGGTCCCGGTTTGGAATATACAGATATCTTGGAATTTAAATTATGCTATAGTAAACGTTAGCGAACGACTCCTTGGGAATAATCAATCAATCAATCAATCAAAAGTTTATTTAACGTGCCCAGAAACAACCGTAAGGTCTTTGTACTGGCGCACGGAAAAATAAACAACAAAAAAAAATAATTACAGCATATCCACGGAGTGAATGATGACGAGTGGGCGAAGCTCGGGAGGTTCATCGTAGATCGTGCCGAGTTCCGGATTAATTTAGTTAACGCGCACGCTACGAATCCTCACGGTTCAACTATGCACAAGTGAAATCTCCCACAGGCACTCCATTGCAAGTCAATCCAGCCTATATATATATATATATATATATATATATATATATATATATATATATATATATATATAGGACTGTATATGCAAAAATAGCTTGGGTTGCCGCTAGTTTATAACAGAATTGACGATGCGCCTCTTAGAGAACGACGGTTTATTAAGTCAACGTTTCGGTCGGAGCCCGACCTTTTTCAAGACATGTAAACCACAGGCCAGTATGGCCTTATATACACACTTTGCCTTGTAGTAAGGAAAGAAGGACAAGGGTGGGAAAGCGAATGAGTGGTTTGAAAATATAGGAAATAATAAAGTAAAAAAAGTACAAATAATAATAAAGATTGCCGGCATCTTCACTGCAACAAAAGATGAACAAGTCACGCAAAGGGAACTCGCACACACACACACACACACACACACACACACACACACACACACACACACACCACAGAGAGTGAGAGAGAGAGCGAAAGAAGAAAAAAAGAAAAGAAGAAAAAGAGAAAGGGGCGAAAGTCGGGGAAACAGCGAGAAGGACGAGTGCCGCCCGCCGCGCCAGTGCTGTCCGAGTCCGTAGACGCGGCGGGCGGCACTCGTCCTTCTCGCTGTTTCCCCGACTTTCGCCCCTTTCTCTTTTTCTTCTTTTCCTTTTTTCTTCTTTGGCTCTCTCTCTCACTCTCTGTGGTGTGTGTGTGTGTGTGTGTGCGAGTTCCCTTTGCGCTATGCTATGCCCTTGAGACGCTATGCCCTTGAGAACGTGTCTAACTTTGTCAGCCTCGGTCATGGCGGCGTTGACGCGTCGACAAAGGGCGAGGACATCCTCGATGTACGACGTGTACGACTCTCCGTGTTGCTGTTTACGAGTGTCAAGCGTCTTCTTCGCAAGGGCGGATCGAACGGCCGGTGTCCCGAAAACTTGTCGAAGCTTCTGCTTGAAACACTCCCAGTCGGCAAAGTCAATCTCGTGGTTGAAAAACCAGGTTTTGGCCACTCCCGTTAAGTAAAAAGAGACGTGGTGTAGCTTGAGTGGCTCGTTCCAGTGGTTGGTTGAACTGACACGGTCGTAGTGGTCAAGCCAATCCTCCACGTCCTCTCCGCGGAGGCCAGCGAACAGGTGGGGGTCCCGCTGGTGGCCGTTGACAATTAAATAGGGAAGGGGTGCGGCAGTCGGGGCCGAGAGGGCCGATGTAGAAGGATTGGGCGGCGTGTCCTGCGACATCACGGCGGACAGCTGGCACAATCGGCGACCGGATCTGAGCTCCAGGAGGTAGATCGGCGTGGCAGATGACCGAGGACCGAACAGCACTCTCCACCACTTGTGACAATGCAGTCACCACGGGGTATTTATTAGGCCTGGATGATGCGGCGAACCGGCCGAGCCCAAAGCATAGAAGAGATGCGAGGTGACAACCCACAATCGATGAAGAAGAAACCCATGTGATGATGATTATGTACAGATGACGAAGAGTAGCGCATTAAGTGCCCACAATATATATATATATATGTGGGTTGCCGGTGAACGTTTCTCCAACGCGAGCAGTCGGTATTTCTCAATCAAGAAACTCGCTAGGAGACGCTGCCTGCGCCAAGGTTGTCTCTCGCTGGTGAGGGCGCGTTCTCTTTCTTTGCGAGCTGGTACAGCGTTCCTCTAAGAAAGAGCGTTTCCATAGCCAACGCGCGCCTTTCGCTCTCTCTGTGTCTCTCTCTCACATGACAGCAGAGGCACGCGCCGGGAGAGAGAGAGAGGCAAGCGCCGGGAGGCACGCGCCGAGGCGAACGCCGAGGGCGAGCGCGTGCCGGGAGGCACGCGGGTTACGCCTGACGACTGACGCCTGACGCGTGACAAGGTTAGACTAAGAGGAGCTTCGCCCCTAAAAACAATACAATAATGACCCTACAAAAAAAAATCCCAATTAAAAACAACAAAGGCCAACATAATAAACTATCAGGGATCAAACCGCTATAAAATTGCACATATACAACTATGCGCAGGCAAAACAAGAAAAAAAAATTGGAAATAAAAAAAATTTAAAAGTTAAAAAAGTATCAAGAGTGTACGACACTATGTTAGTACAGTGCAAAGCTCGGAGAAGAACAGCGACTGGGAGCTGTGAAAATTATCGAGCTATAAAAAGTAAGCATTGTAAAGACGTTGTATCCTGTCAACGGTCGAATGATCACAATGGCAGGCAGTTACATGGAAAGGTCTATTCTCTCTGGTCAGCTTACTTGGAATTCGGAAATTAAGACAGTTGAGCAGTACAGGGCAGGATATGATACCGTGCACAAGCTTGAAAGGAAATAACAGATCAGCGCGTTTTCTCTGGCAGTGTAGTGCTGGCAGTGACAGTGATCCCACAGTGCCAATGGAAGAATCAGGGCCATTTCTAGCGAACCTATGGTTATGGATGTTCATGAACTTTTTCTGGACTCGCTCAATGGCGTTGCTGCTGGAATTAGAAATGCCATTCCAGATCACAGATGCATACTCAAGTTGAGGAAGACATATCGCGGTGTACAATTTGCGGAAGGGCATGGGAGAACGGAATTCTCTAGACATTCTGCAAACACAGCCTAGGGTGCGAAGACCCCGCAAAGCAACACGCTTAGCGCGAGCAGAAAAGTGTAAGGTGCTATCAAAAAGAACACCTAGATCACTGATTTCAGAAACCTTAGTCAACGACACAGAATTGACAGAATATAAAAAGGGCACACTAGATGTTTTTCGAGTGAAACTTATTACCTTGGTGTTTGAAATATTTAGGGAGAGGTTATTGCTCCTGCACCATTCAGAAAAAGAACACAGATCGGATTGCAGCAAGCGACAATCGACGACTGAATGAATTTCCTTAAATATCTTTATGTCATCGGCATACAAAAGGAAAGAAGAATTCCGATGACCGAAGAAACATCATTAATATAAATTAAAAACAGGAGTGGGCCCAATACCGACCCTTGAGGAACCCCACTAGTAGCTTTGTAGAAAGAAGACGTTTGGCCATTTACGGCAACATAACATGATCTATCAAGAAGATAGCTATGCAGGAGATTCACAATTGAACAATCAACATCGAAGTGCGCAAGTTTATCCACAAGCAGCGAATGGCTGACAACGTCAAAAGATTTGCTAAGGTCACAGTAAATAGCGTCTACCTGTCCTCTCTGTGATATAGGCGTAGAGACTTGCATCATGAAACTGGCAAGATTAGTGACAGTTGAGTGGCCAGCGAGAAACCCATGCTGATTCGCAATCAATGAACTTTTTACATCAAAAGACAATATTTTGTGGAAAGCAAGCTCAAAGATTTTTGATGCGGCACAAAGAAGGTAAATAGAGCGGTAGTTCGAGACGTCATTTTTACAGCCAGAATTAAATACTGGGAAAACACGAGCAGTTTTCCACTTGCTAGGAAAAGTTGAAGCATGCAGACACTTATTAAATATCGTAGTCAATACTGGTACAAGTATACTGCCATAGGCTTTTAGTATGGCAGAGGGGATGCCATCTGGGCCAGTTAAAAAGGATGGTTTCAAGCGCTTAATGCATTCTGAAACGGAATCTTCATCTAGCGACACAGCATCAGCTGTGCCAACTGCTTTAACCTGTCGACCCTTACTAGCTACACAGGCTGGGGACTTATAAAGAGACGAGAAATGCGTGGCAAAATGGTCAGCGATGGCTTGAACTTCTATTCCATTTGAGTCCAGTATCCTGAAGGACTCGCCACGTTTGCTCGACCGTTTCCGTAGATACTTCCAAAACTCAGCCGGCCTGTCAGACGCGCTTTTTCTAAATATGAAATATATAGACTGTGATCCCGTTTGTATAGGCGTTTACAAAGAGTACGAAAACGACAGAATTCTTCCTTCAAATGAGTTGATTGAGAACATTTATACTTCCTGTGTGCGCGATCTTTAAGTTTTAGTGCACTTATAAGTTCTGATGAGAACCAGGAGGGATATTTACAACGTTTAGGTGTATACTGGGGAACGAACTTGCGCATGCTGGTCAAGATAAGTTCCGTAAACTGATCGACTTGATCATCAACATTGGGTTTGTCAGTTACCAGTGACCAATCTGTTGAGGACAAGTCGTGGTACAAGCCAACATAGTCACCTCGCTTGAAGGCAAATCTGGGCGTTTTGTCGATTTTTCCAGGAAAGCTTCGTTTTTCTGGTGACATACAGAGTGTTAGTTTGAGTGGTGGGTGAAATTTGTCAGGACCAACAAGAGAGATGTGAGGGAGTGATACCTCGATAGTTTGATTATTAGAAATACACAGATCTAAGACGTTACCACATGAATTGGGGATATTATTGTGCTGCCGTAGGGAATTAAGAGCGAGAAAATCTAACAATACGCTGCACTTGTTCTCTAAGAAATGATGGTAATGAGAAAAATTAAGTGTGGTCCAGTCAATTCCAGGTGTGTTGAAATCGCCAAGTACAAGAATTCTGTGCTTATTATGTGAAATTACCACATTTTCAATAGAAGGGATGATCTGATTAAAAACGATTGGTGAAACGCTAGGTGGTACATAGAAACAACCAATCAACAATTTTTCACAGCGCTCAAGACTAATTTCAACCCAAATCGATTCAGAAATTGTTTCTATGTCATTACGTCTAACAGAGCTTAGAGAGCTGTCTATGGCCATCAATACACTGCGGAAGGTGGTGTAGTTCGACGGAAGATAGTCACATGAAGGAATTTCACTGCACAGCCACGTTCCAGAAATCACAATAAGGCCAAAAGAAGACGAAACAACATTAGCAAAGAATTGACGCGTCTTAGTGCGAAGACCACAAGCGTTCTGATAAAATATATCCAAATTACACGGCACCGTTGCTTACGGGTGCGCACTCTGAGGAATGGAGCATGTCTTCGTGGAGAATCCCACGGAACGGCTTGAAGATGCAACCGCACGGCCACATTGACGGGTCGATGAGAGGTTTAGATGTATCTTCGTCAACTGTGACGTAGAACGAGGAGTAAGAATATTTAGTTTTGAGCCGCCGGCAGGAAAAGGCAGAAAGGTCGACAGATTCGATGTGTTTCATGACGTCAGCAGCTGTAGTGTCAGGGCTCAACTTGGACACAAACATAGCCCTCTGCCGCTGGGGTCGTTGAGCCACTAACAAAGTGGACGACTCCATGGCTCCAGTAGATACATATGTTTTTTTTTCTTTTCCTTCATTGCACTCACTGTGACATTGGCCGAAGAGGTTTCCGTACGATCCACAGCGCGTAGCTTCGAATAACAATAATAATAATAATAATAATAATAATAATAATAATAATAATAATAATAATAATAATAATAATAATAATAATAATAATAGTCTCCTTAAACGGAAAGTACAAAAGGACAACAGGCCTGTCAAAGCCACCAGGAGGCTTGGAGGACTATGGGCCCGGCACATCAGCAGACGATCGATGACAACACAGAGATCGAAAAAGTTTGTATGCAATCTTATACAAAAAATATACTACGAATAAATAGCCTATTGACGCAATATTTAAATATTGTAGACAACGCAAAAACACTACAATTAATCATATAACAACAAGTAAAAGAAAGCTAATAGAGATAAATTGCCCATCTAAACAGTACTTAAACACAGAAAAAGGACAAGCATTAGATAGAGTTAATAATATAACAACCATTATCTATCGGAAATGAATTCTCTGTGGGCAGTAAAACAAGGAACAAAAATATGCGGCAAAATATATCGTCGCTACGATAGGTATTTTTCACCTAGTTCTCATCTGCATAGCTTTCAGCTTACTACTCTCTCTTCTCGCCGTCACGTCGAATCTTTAAAGTTTTTTTACACTCTCGTTCATTGTCCACGATTTCCTTTACTCAGCGACTACATCACACCCGCCAAACCAACTTCCACCAGACATCACTATGAGTTGAACATGACTCCTTTTAATCACCGAACAAACTCCTATAAATACAGTTTTTTGTCCCCACTATTGAAATATGGAATGCGTTGCCCGGTCGTGTTAAATCTTTATCACGTGATGAATCCATTTTGTACATTAATAACCACTGATCTTCATGCTCTGTATATTTTTGCGCTGTATTGTTGTATTGCAATTCTTTTTTCATGTATTCTGTACCCATTCCTGCGATAGCCTATTAAGGCTTCAGTATGTTGAAATAAATAAATAAATAAATAAATAAATAAATAAATAAATAAATAAATAAATAAATAAATAAATAAGAGCAAATATTCCCAGTAATATACGAATCATCCGACAAGGAAAAACGGTCTGATAACTGCAGAAGTTATAGTGACTTTAGCTTCTTTCTTAGTGCATAGTGCATGTTTCGTGGGTACGGAGAACAACTCATCAGGGAGTTCATTAAAAATTGCCGGTACATACACCTTTCTGGCAGCCTTAACAAACCTTGTTCTAAAAAACTGTACAACAAAGCGAGAGGTTCTGCTTTAATTTTCGTGCAGTAGTATATTCATGTTTCAACTCAGGATTCCAGAAGTGCCGTAATACAACAGTCTGATTAAGGAGAGCTTCAAAGGACGGCATGCCAGGCAAAGAAAACAAACTAGCATTGTCCGAGGAGGAAGAGTCGTGGCGAATGGATTTCAGCATGCTTTTGAAATCTTGTCAAAACGACATTGCCGCCGTGAAGAACAAAAGCCAAATAATGTGATGCCATAATGCAGAATACTATAAGCAAGGGCATGCATTATAGTCTTTTTTTATATAAGTTGGGGCCATGGATTTGATATTGAACAGCAACCATAAGATGCGTCGTAAACGACCACAAACATATGCTAAATGGTCATTCCAGGAAAGGTAATCATCAAAAAACACACCTAGGTATTTTATAGAATTAACATATTCAACGTGAGGACATTTGCAGGAGGTGCAATCACGCCAGTGAATAAATAAGGGAACAACGTGTGGAATTGATTACAAAGGATTTTTAAAGCAAATTATTTTCTTTTAACTCTGGTATATAAGTAGAACGTTATTCGTAAACCAAGTCACAGCATCAAAAACACGATCTTGTAGCAATGATAACACTTTAGGATAAGAGATATGCTTTTTTTAAAGAACGGTGTCATCGGCATACTGAAATACAAGGCATGTAGGAACAGCTAAAGTGAAATCATTTATGAAAAGATTAAAAAGAAGAGGAAACAAAATGGAGCCTTGTGGTACGCCAGCCCTCAAGGGAAGTCTATTACTGAACGGTAGCTGTTTGATTAGGCAAATGACCTGGGAGCGATCAGAGAGATAATTTTGAAGTATATTGAGAAACGGACCTCTGAAATCAAGCAGGTATAATTTTTCAAGCAGTATAGAGTGGCTTACTGTGTCGAAAGCTTTCGAAGTGTCTAAAAAAAGGGCACAAGCGAACATGTTATTCCAAAGCGTCATGTAGTACGTCAGAGAATACTTCAAGAAGACCAATAGTGCCGCGTCCTACTACAAAACCAAACTGACGAGCTGAACTAATTCAAATTTATGAACAAAGGATGTCACACATTCCAAGAAGAATTATTCATTTATCTGTGATAAGATGGTAATACTGAAATAAGGCGATAGCAGTCAACGCTATCTTTTCTTCCTCCTTTAAATAAAGGCTTTACAATTGCCGTTTTCAGATCGAATGGAAGAACAGCAGTTTCCAAAAACCCATTTAGGATAAAGAGGAGTATCTCGGACAGTGTCTCTAGGTTTGGCTGTAGGACAGATACGGAAATGCCGTCAATGCGAGCTGGTTTCTGCTTTTTGAAACTAGTGACTATTCTAACAAGCACATCAAGAGTTATAGTGGGAAGAAGTGCAGAAGATGGCGTTGCTTTAAGAATCTCAGAACGGCCATTCGACAATGAAGCCAGGCCTCCAGAAACACGTGCAAAGTGTTGATTAACAATATCAGCAATATCAACACACTCGCAGGAGAACAGATCTGCTAGTTTTGCGCTATCTATACCGCGAAGGTGGTTCATCAGTGCCCACGTTCGAGCGGAGTTTCTGACACATAACTGGAATTCCTGATGAAAGTATTGACGTTTCGCAGATCTGATAAGGGCGACAAGTCTATTTCTGGCGGTTCTGCAGGAATTACTAAGTTCGGCATTACCAGGAGAGAGTTCAAGCCGTTTACACTGCAAGACTTGGAAGGCGATAGCTTTGAAGATTTCTGGGAAAGCTACTTGTAATTTCATTTTTTGGCGACTGAACTCATTTTGTTGAAGTAGATCTAATTCCGTGGACAGAGATTTCCTAAATTGAAGTTTGGCTGTAGCGATAATAGTGCGCCTACCGAAAAATTTAGGCAACCGAACAATTTTACGCATTAGTTTCTCGAACCCTTTGGACAGTGTAGGTATTATAGAAGGAGGTGTGTACTTTTTTATATCATTTATATATCATGTTTTTAACTGTACTGAAACTCTTGCAATCTGCACCCTGCTGTAAGAGATGGTTCTTGCTATGGATATCTGAAAAATGTGGGTGGGATAGGGGCAAAGATATCGGGTGCATACTAAATTGGAAGGGCCTGCATGTCGTCAACGTCGCAAATATAACTATTATTGCGAAATGAAAGGAAAGGTAAGTATACTTCAGGTTCAGTGAATGGGTAAAGGAAACGAAAGAAAGGTCCTCTCTGGCACAACATCTCTTTCTAATTTAGTTATGTTTCATTTGTGGAAAATAGTTGACGCTTCAAACGTCAACTGTTGCATGGTACGCGACAGTTCTTCTTCTTCTTTGTGTTTACTTACTAACAGCAAGCGACAGCGGTCGCAGTAGAACTCGCAACTAATTCCCTGTTCCCCAACGCCACACCCACCCGAAAAGTAGGAGTCGTATCCAGGTTAAAAATGTGTATCCTGCCGCCCACCATGTGAAGCGCGCAGTGCTTTCCACCTTTTCTAGTGACACCTGAGGAATTGACGCACATTATTACATATACTAATGCTCGACAGAAAGCAAGGTTAATATGGTTGGAAAAACTGAGCGTGTAAATTTAGCCCACTATGTTCGACAAACGGCAAATGTCGCGGCATCTTTATAGCTATTGCCGATTTTCCTATCGTTAGATGCGCTTTCTTGTTAACCTTGCTGCCTTTCTGTTTCGTTCCTTCTCCTCCTATCGTTACATGGCCGTCAGCTGAGCTGTCAGTGAAGCTGAGCTCTTTCAACTTACTTGCCGCTGGCAGGGGCACGGTTTTACTTACACTGCTCGGGGAATACTGTACAGCCTTGTGTGGTAGCTTTCGTACTTATTGACAAGAAGTGCTCCGAGTACACATTGCGGGGGTGTCTCACGTCGGTTCGCGCATTAGATCGTGTCGTGTTTGCAACGCTTCATGCTCCCTCTTACCGAAACTAATAGCAAGTCCAGGTTCCTGGAAGTTTCGCGCTACTGCTCTTTTTGTGTGCGTGTGTACTTAGCCGCACTCCCAGACAGTCGCGCCCACGGTGATATACCTACCCCTTTCAGGCGCTGGCAGCATGACAGCACGTCACTGCAATTTGTTATTGCACGAGGGGTTCAAGAATCCCGGGGATCAGTTGTGGAGTCACCCATCGATGGAGTCTGGAGGATGTAATCTAAGGTATAGTAAGGCGTATTTTATTCTCCCCCATTTCCATCCCCCCTGTGCCCTCTTCCACGAAGAGTGGGCAGGTGCCGTGCCCATCTTGGTTGCGGTTATCGCACTGCTTTATCTCCAGTTTCCTCCATGAGCTTGCGTTTTGTGCATACTCAACGAGTAAATGGTTGAACGCAATGAATCTGTCCGTCAATCTATACAACAGTTATAACGTGTCCAGGATGAACCGTGCTGTCTTTACGCTTGTGCAAAGTAAACAAGAATAAAATAATAAGAATAATAATGACGGAATAAGAGCGCAAAAGATAACGAGGACACAAGAGACGATGGCGGCTACACGAGCTCTTACATACAGCTACAATTTTTATCATTTAAAAATTGGCAGATCCCACGTTCAATGGGAATCAAGGAAATGCGAAGCACGCATCAGGAACGTAAAATGGATTTGCATTGTTGTCTCGCTATACCGAGTTTGGTACATATGAAGTTAACGAAACAGCCGCAAGAGCACCATGACTGTGGCATGTAAACCATGCCGCTCATAACGCATGTCAAGATTCTGACGTTATGACCTGTCATTTACGTTCGTCATGCAGTCGTGTTGTGCCATAGCAATTTTGGTATACATCCCATTAACGAAACGCGTGGCATGTAAATCATGCCTTTCATGATATGCATGTCACCGATTTTTATGTTATTACCTGTCATTTATGATCGTCTTGAAATCTTGTGCCATAGCAATTTTCGTATGCATCCCATTAACGAAACGGCAGTATAGCGCCAGGACCGTGGCATGTAAATCATGCCGCTCATGATATGCTTGTCATGGTTTTCATGTTATGACCTGTCATTTATGATAGTCATGCACTCGTGTTGTGTCCAAGCAGTATTGGTATACATCCCATTAATGAAACGCGTGGCACGTAAATAATGTCGCTCATGACATGCGTGTCATGATTTTCACGTTATGACCTGTCATTTATGTTCGTCACCCAGCCATGTTGTGGCATACCAATTATCTTATACATCCCATTAACGAAACGGCCAGGAGAGCACCAAGACCGTGGCATGTAAATCATGCCGCTCATGACATGCATGCCATGCGTTTCATGTTGTGATCTGTCACTTATGTTCGTCATGCAGTCATGTTGTGGCATACCAATTTTCGCATACATCCCATTAGCGAAACGGCCAGGAGAGCCAGTATGGTTCAGCGAAGACTTATCGTGGAACGTCCACGTTAATCATTTAGTTAGGCAACTTGCGGGAACGGTAGGATGCCTGTACAGAATTGCATCCCTCATTCCTCAGTGGTTAAAGAAAAATTTGTAAAATGCCCTCTTCTATTCAAGACTTTGTTATGGCGTACTAGTATGGGGTACGACAACAACAAAAAATTATAACAAACTTATAATGCTACAAAAGAAAATACTTCGATGCTATGAAAATTACCAGGGTAGAATAGACCGTTTGCGCACTTCGGTGCTCTTTTATAAACATGCAATGGTATAGGCAAACCAAATCTATTATTTTAAACTGCTTCAAGAGGTACACAAAAACAAGTGGTATAGGCGATGCGCAAAGCGCCGACGACGCCATCTGCCGCCACGGCTCGGAAGCGTTGGTGGGTCCGAGCGAGCAGTGTTCCCGCGAGCGTGTACGCGTGTGCGCGGATGCATGTGTTTTCATCGTGATTTAACGACTCTGTCGGGCTTCAGAGATGCCGAAAAATAACAGCTGCGTTGTCGGCGACTCAGACACACACAAGAAATCGCCACGAACGCACTTATAGAGATTTCCGGTGCTATTTAATGAGCGAGAGCGACGGCGGCGGTGGATTGCGGCTGTACGACGCAGAAGGCAAGCAATCGCGCTGTTTACAGGAGTGTAAAGTCCGAGGACTTCGATGAAGAATAAGCCAGGCTTCGAAGTGCGGCGGAAGACAATACGCCTGAAGAGCGCCGAGCAGCGAGACCCTACGATGCCGTTTTTTTTTTATAAAGAGAAAAACCCAGAACATCACGCGCTCGCGATCCTACTTAGTCTTCTTTCCTATTGACCAGCTTACAGCGCAAACGGGGACGAAGACGAAGGAAAGACAAGGTGACAACACGAGCGCTGACTCTCAACTAAAGTTTATTCCAAGAAACGACACGAATAAATACACATGTTCACTCTACCTATACACAGAAGCAGGTAGAGTGTTCACTCTACCTGCTTCTGTGTATGCTTTCTTGGACGCACGTCGGTGCTCCACGTGTGATGGGAGTTTTACGTCACTTGGATGACTCTGCTGTACACGCGCAATCGCTTCGTTGAAGCTTGGTTAACATGTGTATTTATTCGTGTCGTTTCTTGGAATAAACTTTAGTTGAGAGTCAGCGCTCGTGTTGTCACCTTGTCTTTCCTTCGTCTTCGTCCCCGTTTGCGCTGTAAGCTGGTCAATATGAATTATCACCAACTCGCCCAGATTTCCGTTCTCGTTTAGTCTTCTTTCGCGCCCGCTATTTCTCTTTTCTTGTTAACAGCAGTGTTAGAACGATTACCGTGTTTTATTTCTCCATTTATGTCGCTACGTCTTCAGCGAACCCTACTACGTTTACACTTGGTCGCCTCGCCTGCATTGTAGACGCTACAATGCACAGGTTGTTAGTACTGATAAGACGCGATGCCTAGGCTCTCTTGAAAAACGAATGGCGCGAAGCGCAATGTCAGAGAATGTGGGGCAGGTGACGGCTCCTTTACAAAAGCGCCGTGGAATCACACGTGTGCTGCACGAAATCGGCTGCATTCTACCTATCGATGGCACTGGAATGCGATCACCGGTGGAGAATGTTCGCTGTGCGCTCGCCTCAAGTTGCATATTAGCTGTAAAACATGGCACCTATGCACATTTAAGACTATGACGATCGCGTAGAATGTAACGCCATTTTGCAACACTTGGTAATAGCTGCAAAAAAACCTAGCAAATACGTAGCCAAGCTGCTACGACAAGCTAGGTGACCACCAGCTCCGCAGTGACTCAGTCTCGCGCCACTAGCGCAAGCTGCCGAGATATATATTCACAAGCCCCGCCACGGTGGTCTAGTGGCTATGGTACTCGGCTGCTGATCCGAGGGTCGCGGGATCGAATGCCGGCCGCGGCGGCTGCATTTCGATGGAGGCGAAATGTTGAGGTGCACTGTGCGATCGATGTCAGTGCACCCCAGGTGGTCGAAATTTCCGGAGCCCTCCACTACGGCGTCTCTCATAATCAGAGCTGGTTTTGAGACGTTAAACCCCACAAAACAAAACAATATATTCACAAGTTTATCGTGCTGGTTTCAGTTTTACCAACGCTGACCCTTCGCGTGGCCGCACCTATGAAATCCATGCGCCGGTGCGACAGCGATCCCTCAAAATCTACTATATAAACACATGGCAAGTAAACGAAGCTACTGTGTCGAAAAAAAAAAAACGTTGATTCACGCGTCAACGCATGCAGGCATTAGTGATCGGGACGTTATAAAGAAAGCGGCGCGATGAGCTCCACTTCGTAGGGAAGCTTGTTGACGCTTGTCTGTGGCAAACACTTGGCGCGTATGGTGACATTGTCGTCCCACACAGCTGTCCCTTCGGACACATGTCCACTATTATAATGTGCAGCTCCTTTGCACACACTATAGCCGCAAAAGTAATTATCTGGGACGCGCACAAGCGGCAAATCGCACGCGCGCACCTACGCGATGCTTGCAGTGAAATGAGGCATCTGCTACGCGACCCACCACCGGTTCCAACGGCCGCGCCGCGGCTTTCAGTGGCGCCCCTATAGGCGTTGCGCATGGCGTATAAACAAAAAGAAAAGGACCAACGTTATCCTGATAGAAGAAACTTACAGCGTTTACCAAGAACCAGGTCAAATTATGGAAAACAAACGCTACAATACCAATCAACGCGATTAGTTAATGAATTGCAAAATGTCTTGCGGTTTGACGACAGGATAGGGACATTTAAAAAACAAGTTAAAGAAATTTTGATCAAAAAAGAAATAACTTATCATCACTAAGCTATATTGTATAAAAAGAGTAGGTAGAATTGGACTGTGACATGTTCACTAGTGTTCGGAAAGTGTGTTGTTCCACTGTGGTATAGGATGTATCGAGCTTTGGTTCTCATGTGCAAGACAAGTGTATCCGCACTGTGTTAAATGTATAAACATGTTGCTTTCTTTATTATTGTATTCCGCGCGCATGTGATACATGACATGTCGGGGTTTGGTTGTTGAGTGTTGTATCTGCAAAAAAAAAAGGAAAGAAGGGAAAATGTGTATCTGTGACGAACTACAGGTGCAGGGGCCTTTGTCAGGCGTGTGAAACGCCTTTTGCCGCTGTATCCTTTTTCTTGTATTACAAGAAATAAAATAAAAGCTAATTAAACTAAATAAATAAATAAAATAAAATCGTAGGCGGCTAGATAGATAGATAGATAGATAGATAGATAGATAGATAGATAGATAGATAGATAGATAGATAGATAGATAGATAGATAGATAGATAGATAGATAGATTCGCTCAAAGCCGCCGAAGTTCGCTAAGGAATGCTTTTCATTTAAAACCAATAGATATGGTGTGTTCGAACAAGAAGTAGCCCATTGTCATCCGCTTATGTGTGGTCATGACCCTCTCCTGCGGCGGCCGTGACATACAAACAAGGCGGCGAGGCTGCAGATTACGCCTTCAGCAAGGTTCTGTCAACGGACAAGGGACAATGCATGGGTCGCACGGACGGAAAAGAGGCCGCTGAGGAAAGCTGAAGACTGCACTTCGCGCGACGCAGCTGCGTAATCTGGAGCCGTCTCCAGTAAACACCAGTTCCAGTTCACTGCTCGCCCTTCTCTTACATGTTTTTTTTTTGTCCTTGTTGTCCAGTCACCAGTTGTGTACTGCCATTTGTCAATATGGTACCACAAATGTTCCTGCTAGGCACATGTGTAAAATATTTGAATAGTACCACAATACAAATACATGCATCGCGCATCGGTTTGCCTACTTGTTTGCACATTTCTATTGTTATCGGTAATTATATTGGAGGAGCGTGTTGAATGATTGCGATGGTAGAAGAATGCGAGACATATAAGGTCTATGAACCAAGAACTTATGAAGTATTCCGCTTTCACGTAAATTCAGACTGGTTTCGAGGTCTGAATGTAATGTCCGCCATGCGGTTCGATGCAATAACTACAGCGTTCTTCTGTTTTATGTATTTAACTACTTTCATAGCCACACCATTACGTAGGCTTAACACATCTGAGAGGAGGGTGTGTGTGTGGGGAAGGGGGGCGGGAGGGTGAAGCGCTGAAAGTGAGACGGCGCAATGTGAACAGTCGTTGATACTTATACAACAACCAACAGTGCCGTTACACGGATTGATCCAATAATGCTTCGACGCATTTTCTACGACTCCAAACAAGTTGCTTCCTGGCTATGCGACCTACCCAGAGAAGCTCGCAGATGTAGCCGGGTATCGTGAAAGATGAGTTTATGGGCCTTCTTTCTTTCATACTACTTTCAACTGGTCTTCAAAAAGTAGAAATTTTAGGAAGAATCTCTACATCGCTCTGGTATATGCAGCGCATTCCGTGTGCTTCTTCGAGTGCATTGAAGTAGAATTTATATTTAACAAACAGGCCGCCCACACAGATTTGCAGCGACTAAGAGGCTATCTTTTTTTTTGCAATGGGCGGTCTGGACGTAAACACTCGTCTTCACTGCCCATTTCTGCCTTCGGCTGAAGCGTTCTTTTATTGGCAGTCTAATGTCTGCGCCTGATACTTTAGCACCGGACATCAATACAGAACGCGGAGTTTGCCTCATATAGGTAACGTTAGGCTGCATGAGCGCGGTATCACAGGTGAACGCACGGGCCACGGGTAGCCTGAATAGCTGAAGCGTTTACGGAACATCGCATTTGATATTACGGTGAACGTCCGCTGCGGCTCACGAGTCAAAAGAACCAATGTCGGGCGTCGTCAACAGGAATGCCACGAATAGTCGCATGTGGTGTGAACCCGTCGGTCACGCTGCTCATCAAAGGATATTGAATCAAGTGTATTAGGGGACACAGTTTCGGCTAGATGACAAACGAATACAGGCGGGGCGAACCAGGGCTAAACGCTAAAGCATAAGGCATAAGGCAAATTGATATGCGTGCAGACGAGAACTTCCTATGATGCGTTGCTTAAGAATACCAAAAGTGATTGTCGGAAGAAATCGGCGGGCTATCATTAATACATATTTCAATGGGCCTAGTATCTGTCAGGTTGTTCTGGCATTAGTTAGAGACTATAACAGTGTTTGTCCAAGAAAAAAAATACAGAGAACTTTCAGTGTTTGATGAGACTGTCTGCCGCCCACAATGAGGTTTTTGCCAATGTATCCCTCAATGCAACTGCTATCGAAGGTTTCCTTGGATTTACGTCTTGAAGGTTGGATTTTAATACTGTGTTCCTGAACGGTTTGCATTGTTCTCCAATAATATATCCTGAGCGCGTGACATTGCAATAAACAAAAACCGGACTTCTCTGTTTTTCGTACGGATGTTGTGCGAACGCTCAAACGTGACTGTCACTTCCGTGCAGATAAGCACGACTTAAGGAAAGTATGCTTCCCTAAGCATGCTTTCCTTCTGCTAAAGTGTCCGCAGCTGAGTATTTGGAGGTGGGGCCAGTCAAGCTACAAGCATGTAGCTTTTTTCTCTCCTTCCCGACCGCCTCTCATGCGCAATTTTAGGGGCGAAGCTCCTTATGGCATCACCTGGGCGGTTCTCGGTTGTCGATGCATCCTGCGTGGCTAGTAGCGTCTCCCTTAGCATAAAATAGCATACAATAGATGGCGCTGTCCCACAGAGATGCATGCAAACTACAGTTGGGTAACGATACACTAGATGGCGCTGTACGCATTCTGTGTCGTCATCTCCATTTCTCGTCTAGTTTCCTAGATGGCGCTGTCCCATAGAGATGTGTGCATCTTAAAGAAATTCCGAAAGTTGTGTCCGAAGCGCGGAATCGAACCAGGGACCCCTCGCTTCCGAACGCGCGGCGCTATAGCCACTACGCCACGAAGCACACATGGACACATGCACCACGATGACAGTAAATACCCAACATTAACGAAAGACGGCGCGTTTCTAACGCGTTTGTGCTAGCACGTTACGGCCCGTGTAAGAAGCTCGTGTAAGACGCTGTGGCCTCTCCGCCTTATATTCTCTCAGCAGTCATGTGATGGCGCCGGCAAACGCTGTGCGCGTTCCGGCCTGTGTAAGGGGCTGCGTAAGACGTCTTTTCATGATGATCGACTGGGCGAATTACACGGAAGATTCACGGTTTACCGATGACTCCCTCCGGAGCTTCGCCCACTCATCATCATTCACCCCGTGGATAGGCTGTGATTTTTTTTTTTGTACTTTCGTGTGGTAAAGTAAACTGCAGACTTAAACTTCGACGAGAAGTGCTCTCTGAAAACCCTGAAACGCTGCCTCGACGAGTTAGCTGGGACGTCACCGCACGCTTTTCCTTCGCATCGAGCGCCTTTGGAAATACATTAAAACGAAAAGTAATTACAGGTGTAACAGCAAGCTACTTTTTTTCGAACACCAGAAACGCAGGTGCTGCTGCGATAAGACCATCGAAAAGCTAGAATACCGATAAAATGTGTAGGCAGCTGGCAGCGCTACATTGCAGATCCCACACGATCTCGCTTTGTCGTCGCAGAGTTTACAAACGTAGTCTGCTGCAGTACTGCATGGTTCTAAATCGCTGAGGACAAAGTACACTGCCTTATAAGCGAGCCACTGACTTGAAATTTTCTTAACGTTTTCCCGAGTAAACTTCGCTCAAGTACCAACAAGGACAACCTGAGACCTATTACGACAGCCGCACATATGCGCAGCGATTTCGGCGGAGAACCTTGATGTTCCTCCTTTCTTTCAGCAATAAAGCTGCTCAGGTGAAGTAAACGACAGCAGTTTTTTTGTATAACACTGTCATTTAGTATACAGTCTATCCGCCATGACGAAAAGAGAGATTGCCTTTCTGCATGCGTAGTTCAACACCGGTCTTTGTTGATATTCCGATGCAGCCTCGTTACCACGTTGCACGATCCGCAAGCGAGTGCTTTTCTCTGCATAAGTTCAGAGATACACCAGCTTTCAACGGTCTTAGGTGTAGGGCAGCAACTAAGTGGCCTTAGCATAGCTGTGTTCTTTTCAGGGCGGAACTCTGCTTCCTCCGGTACGAAAATAGAAACCGCGTTTGTGAATTCGTTTGACCTTTAATCTCAAACGAGGTCAAAGCTGGCGAATGAACTTCAGTGAGTACTGGTGTCCGTAATAGGGGATGGTGGCTACTCAGCTTTTGGATCGTGGATCCTCAGCTCCGACCCGAAAATTCAATGAAGAATTGGGTAAGCCGCCGCCAGTGCGCACAGCATCCCGTCCGTATAGCCCAGGCTCTTCTCCTCTGCCGCCCCCCCCGTTTCTCTCGCGAGGGGTGGGGTTTTTTGCCGCATTTATGCAGATATATGTTTCATTCATTCATTCATTCATTCATCGTGCAAAACACTTGTAATAAACTTCACCCCCATTGAATGAGTAGCCACGTGGTACAGGACACTGTATCGGGATTCATCAACGCAGTTAACAGCTTTGTGGATCGTTCTCTTCATTCTCAGTCAACGCATCATAAAGGTTTAGCTTAACGGCAACCTTCTTCAGCATGTGTGTGTGTGTGTTCCTTTTGGTCTGCCTGTGTGTGTTCCTTTTGAGTCTGCGCCTGTGGGTTTGCATTACGTTATATACTGAATAATGCCCCCATTTTTCGTACTGGGAAAGTACTGTGCCCGTGTGGGAGCGCTGCTGTCATTTTTCACCCAAGATAGAGAACCACGAATTGCTCAACTTCTGGACCGAAGGTTTTGCGGCAAGCTTATGAGTTCACGCCGGATCATATTTCCACAAACGCAAACAAAAGTAAACGAATGGTTTCGGCAACAAGACACGGGTTGAGACGCCGCACAACATCATAAACTATGTCCTGCATTGCAGTCTCATGCAAGGAGTGCAAACCTGAAATAGCTCCCGTTTTAAATTGGAAAAAAGGCTATGTTAAAGCAGGAAACGAAATTTGACGTAGCATGCGTCGCAAGGGTTACCGGCCGGCGATGCAAAGTTGAGCCTAGTATGGAAAGTGCCCTGCACAAAAATAGCTCAAAGATGTCTGCGAGAGGAGTCAGTAAACCTTCTTACGGCTACCCAATAAGTAAAATGTAACATTAGAAGGATGGTGGCGCGGGCAGGGAATTCAAAAGTGCCGTGTTCGATTTGTTACGATGCTACGCTGCTTTATAAATATTCTATTGATGTAGAGTTGAACAATTGCGTGAGCGTTTCGTAGCTGTCGTACTCCTTTGTCTATTGCGGCTGTTGTTCGAGCGCGTTGAATCAATGCGAGCCCTTGGCCACATTTTTTTGCAAGTGGAAGAAGAAACACAACACGGGCTAGGTAAGCCTTCACAAGACAGGGGAGCTCCCCGCATTACTGTGGGCGCACAAGCTCGCACAAGTTGAGTGCCTTCTCAACTACACAAAAGGAAAAACAAATACGATGTGATTCGAGAGGAGATCCCTTATCCCTGCTTATAAAACATACTCGTTCAAGGAAGATTTGTTCCAGCTACGCTTTTGAGATAATATTGAGGACGGTGCATGGTATTCTCACGTGGTCGTGACACACGCAGCCCTCAAAACGAAGCACGCAGAAGTGAAGACGTTTGTGAGTCCAACTGTTTGTTGGGCGAACCTGCGCCTAGGAAAGTAATGAAAATCACACTGCAAGTTGCTAGCGGAGTGAACAGTCGTCGGTCGACGGAAAAAAGACGGGCGAGCGGCGAATTTCGTCGGCTCTTATACAGACGTCATAACGCGCTCACGCAATATTTCTGGAATTCCAGAAGTCACTCAAATGTGCCCGTCAGACACGTAAAGCTTCAAGAACGGACGAGACGGTTCCCAAAGCGACATGCAAGACAAACGAGGCCTGCGCTGCGCGTAACAAAAAGCGATAACGGCGCACCCCACCAAGAACGAAAACAAGCGCGGGTTTCAAGGGAAAGTGATAACGACATTCCCCTTACACGAACCAAAACAACCGCCCGTGTCAGTATATAGACGAGAATTTCCATCGCTTCTACGGAGTACTAGCTTTTGACGTGGGGCTGCTGGCGAGGTGGAACGAGTGATCAGGACAGTGTCCGGCTAGTACTTATCATGTGCTCCCTACCAGTGTGACGTAGCCAAACCCGCAGCACCCCCGCTGTGGCCGTGCGGGAATGTGATAACTGCGTGTCGTGATTATTCCTACTGGATCTAAACGCGGTTACAAGGGCAGAAAGCAAATGATGCGGAAGGGGTGGCACCAAGATTCGTTAAAATCATCCTGCTGGCTTCCTAGGAAATGGGAGCGTTTGATTTAAGCACCTCTCTCTCTCTCTCTCTCTCTCTCTCTCTCTCTCTCTCTATATATATATATATATATATATATATATATATATATATATATATATATATATATATATATATATATATATATATATATATATATATATTCAGCTATGCAATTTGCTAGACTTTACTTAAATATTCAATATACTCTTGATGTATGTATCCTAATCTAGGCAGCAAACTTTGTATCAGAAGGCAAAAGGTCGATAGGCTTCTGCACGTAAAGAACTTGTTCTCGCATAAATCGATGCGTAGTTTGGGCGACGAGAAAGCCTCATTCACCGCTGAAAGGACCCGGAATACTTTATGTGGAGGGCATCACAGACGCGTGAGCAGCGTTGGCGTCATATCGGATGCGTACACTGTACAGAATGTACGCCTTCGTACTCGAGTGAAATCGAATCCGCATTACGTAGCCAGACGTCCCTTGGGTGGGACCTGCTATCAATCACTGCGTAGCCTGCCACGCTTGGTCTGAACATCCATAGCGCCCAAGCATCGATATTCATTTTTCTCCCGTCTTGTGAAACAAGGCAATGAAGCCCCATCTACAAAGAAAGAAAGAAAGAAAGAAAGAAAGAAAGAAAGAAAGAAAGAAAGAAAGAAAGAAAGAAAGAAAGAAAGAAAGAAAGAAAGAAAGAAAGAAAGAAAGAAAGCAAGCTGTGGCATGCGTCTCTGTTCTCGGTGAGTTAGGCTTAGTATATACCACTGTTCTTTTTTTGTACTTGCTTCTCATCGGAGTGCGGACATACAGGATAAAAGATAGAAAGCGCGTGGAGATTGAACAGAGCTGCGCTTGCAAACTATTCATAATCTATTGCTTTTCTTCTCCCAGCTGATCGCGAGGAAGCGTTGAAGTGCTGGTTATTGTGGTTACATTGCCACGAGCCTAAGTCTACGCACACGTCTGTCTACACAAAGGAGTATAAATTGCGCTCGTGCACACGAAACACGGAGTACACGCCGTGAACCATCTGGCTGCTTACTGTGTACTAAAGAGAATATTCCCCGCTCTCGAGAGTGTACGCCTCCGCGCTACACATGCGAGCAAACTCTGAAGAAGATGGATCGGTGTGCCTCTACACACTGCGCTATTTTACGGTGCTGGCGCCTTGCTACATGATGCCTCTTGTGTAGCGCCTGTGATTTGTGTCTGGATGGTTGTTGTCAGAAAAATATATTGTTTCGTTTTGTGTATTATTTATCAGTACTGCATGTCTTTTGCAGACCCATTTGTGTCTGGATGGTTGTTGTCAGAAAAATATATTGTTTCGTTTTGTGTATTATTTATCAATACTGCATGTCTTTTGCAGACCCATACAGGGAGCGGCCACACAAGATCTCGAATATAATAGCCATGTTCCCAGAAAAACGGTGAAGATATGACGACGACCGGAACACTTTTTCAATAGCAAATCCATAGATAATCTGCTACGTGCACTGTCATATTATGCCAACACAACAGAAGCAAATATACCATTTCATACCGCGTGCGCACATGAGGACATAGATGTAGAAGTGTACTGTCTGGGAAATAAAGAATATAAAAAATGCGCTATGAGTTTGTAGTTGTACGTGGTAGATATATCAGAGCGTAAGCATAATATGCAAAGAATCATTCAACAATAGGCATAATTAAAGGCTTATCAACTGCATGTACTTGCTCACCAACGAAAATATACGAGTGAGAACCCACACTTAAAGAGACAGACAACCGCTCAGAACGTGAACTCAGATTACCTCACTGATGGACACATTGAGCAATGTACTCACCCCAATGATCTCACCTATGCTGATTACACTTGGGTTCGTATTTTTAGTTCTTGACGAAGGGTCGCGAAACTGACCTCTGATAACCCAAGCGGTAAACACACGAAGCTGCACGAGAGTGCGTTCACGTGACCTCCTACGAGTATACGCGGCTCCTGGTATATTTATTAGAACTGATATGCAACACCCCTTTAATATTAAAGGCTTTCTTGTAACTTAGCACGTGACGACAACCTTGCCGTGGACATGCCGTTATTAGCAAAAGCGTGCTTTGCAACCTGTTTGACTTGGCTTGGCTCAGCTGTCGGCACAGCAACGGCACCGGGGGTGCAGTTGTTGTGCACACATCATACAATACACACATCCCACAAAATTTTCAGAAAGCATTTCACGGACCCTTATAAAGCAAAGCACGCACAGGTTCAAATACGATGTCTCAACCCCTTTAGGTTCTGACCGCCCATCACGAAGTTGTGCCGACTTCTTTGATCCACCTTACGAAAAGATCGCCACCTGCGTACCGCCAGCACACAACGCCAATTCACAGCGACTGTCCCGATTTCGGGGGACGTCGGTGCAGAAGAATGATGTCAGTGCAGTGACTGTTCTATCGCGGTTCTCTCGGCATAGGATATTCATATCTTCACATTCTCAACGAAGAGTGGCAGTAGCCTACGTCCGTTCTGTCGATTGTGGTGCTCAAGGGCTCGTTCAATTAGTACTCTTTCTTGGCGGGCGATTACTTTCGCCACCCACTTTCTGACATTTTGTTGAAGAACCTTTTCTTTATAAACGTGAAAGGGAAGGAATGCGCTTAAGGAGTGCATTTATTCGTCCTGGTATTAGTCTTCTATGGTCGACATGCTCGCAGATGTTGGTTCAATTCAAGAATTTACCCTCTCTAAATGATGGAGCCCCGCTGTTCATCAGACGCACTTTAGCCGCCATTTTAAAGTGCTCACGTCATGGCTTAGTGTGACTGTACACATACTGCGAGACTATAGACACAGCTCTATGACTTCAGGCAGCACAAGGATCTGCGCACAAAAAAATCAAAGTCCACCACATCGCGCGAGTGGCTAAGTGACAACTTTAGCGAACATTGTTATGTGCGTTTTTCTTCAAGCAAATGACTACGGGGTCGAAATAAAGATTACAGTGGCTTTAGAAAAATTGGCTGGATAGCGCTACGTATGTTGAACTGTGTTCTGACTCATATTTTTTAAAGATAAGCCAGCGGCTCCGACTTCAAAACAGCCCTTCACACACACACACACACACACACACACACACACACACACACACACACACACACACACACACACACACACACACACACACACACACACACACACACACACGCACACACACACACACACACACATGCTTCAAACTTCAGCATTACGAGTCCACTGGCCCCCGAAACGCTGTAGCAGTTCCTATAGAAAAATCAGTCTCAAAATTAGAATAACATGACCACAGCCCACTGTCGCTCAGAAGATCATGCTGCAAAATAATGGAACATTTAATATTTAAGGCCATAAGAACTCACCTGCAAACGAACGAACATCTATGTGGAAAGCAGCACGGTTTCAGAGCAGGCCTTTCAAATATAACTCAATAAATTTAATTAGCTCACGATATAGCTACAGCAATTAACGATGACGTCCAATTAGATGCAATAATCTTACTTTTCTAAAGTCTTCGACGTTGTTCCGCTCCAGGATTTAATCACGGAACTGTCGGATTTTCGTATTTACTTTGAGATAATACCCTAGATTAACAGCTTTCGGACCAACCCAAAGCAGAGCGTGGCACTTGATAATCATTTGCCACAACCCCTTGATGTTTACTCTCGACTGCCTCAAAGATAGGTTGTTGGACGAATGTTATATTCGTAGCGTTCATCAACGGCATCCCGTTTACCGTTCATATTCCGATGAGACTGTTTGCCGCGAGCTCGTCATGTACGCTGTCGTACGTAACACAGGCGATCAAACTGCGAATAACAACTGACTGCAGACAATTAAATTCCTGTGCAACACTTGTTGTATGAAATTGAACGCATCAAAACACATTCTACGTCATACAATAAAGCCTCCCCCCCTCCCCCCCACTCTTTGCGTACAAGATCAAAAGCAGCCAGGCAAACTACCTAGGCATTAGACTGACGCCAAACCTCAACTGGGGACCACACATTTGGGCCACGTGTCAGATAGCCGAAACGAATCTTTACTATGAGGAAAATGGCGCACTCCACTACCGTATCTTAAACTGGCCGCTTACAATATACTGATCAGGCCGTTCTCAGAGTATGCTGATTTAATCTGGAGGCCCCATCAAAAATGCTTCATCAATAAAATAGAACGAATAAAAAACCAATAGTGAGGTTTGTATACTCAGATTGCACTAGGCAGTCCTGTACTATAGGTTTGCTCGCAAGGGCGAATCTAAAACCCCTTTTGCACCATAGAATAATTTCACGATTAATGCTCCTTTACCAATTACATCGCGATCATTTCCGCATATCACGTTCTCATTACCTGCAAGATCCACCTAGGCGCCCATCGAGAATGAATCACTTTAGGTAATCCGCCAATCATTATATCGCGTTAACGCTCAGAAACACTGCCTCTTTCTCTCTTTCTGTAAGCGGTCTACCACTGGAACGCGGTAAATAATGATATTGTGTGTAGTAATAAGGTTGAATAAATCATGAACCTCTTTCAGTGTACTGATCTGCACTACGGATTTTCGCCAATGTACAGGTATATGTTCGTATGTATTCTAACCACTCTTGCACGGGTCGTGAAGGGCCTGCAGTGCGTTAAAATAAAAAAAGTGATATTTTTTTAGTGGGAACATGTCACGTGATATCGTGTTACGTGATTTTGGTGGGAAGAGGTCACGTGACCACTTGGCGGGAACACGGTATATTTACGTGATCGCTTAGTTAGCGCAATTATTTGCGTATGTTAATTTGGCGAATAGTACTTACAGGTGTTGCAAGGTGACGCTACGTAAACAGGGTAGTTATGTTAAATATAATAATGCACTTGATTAGATTAATTAGGTTAATCAGTACGTAGCGGTGTTTCAAGCGTACGCTAGGTGTGCAAGGGTAATGCTGGTAGCATTGGCGGCACGCAGGTGGGCCTGTTTGCGGCAAAGTGACATTTCGTGATAGGACGTGACAGGACCAAAGTTTGGCGCTTAAACAGCCTCGTTGTTAAATTGCACCTCCATACAAAAATGTTACGCATAAAACACTGTTGCGATTCGCGGCCACCTAAACGGCATGTCTGTGGGGCCGCAATGCGAGGACCCATTGATCTTAGGTTTAGATGGCCGCTTAACTCATTAGCTCGTGAAAACTGGTCAACAGCGTTGCTGCTACGACGTTCCTCGTAACTACATATGGCGTTTGCACTTATAACGCATCCATTGATCTCTATGGTTGTAGGTCCCATAACGACGCTGTGCTTATCAGAGCCATCGTAATGGCGGGCTACGGAAATTTGGACCGCCAGGAGTTTACGTGCACTGGCACCACACAGTACACGTGCCTCAACCTTTCGCTTCCATCGAAATGCAGCCTCCGCGGCCGGCATTCGCTCCCGAGACCTTTCGATCACCTGCCGAGTGTCATGGCCACTAGGCCGCCGTGGGGCTTGTGTAGTCCAAGAAAAAAAAAGGACACTTACTCGAAAGAGCGACACTGTTGCCAAGCCAATGGATTACCCTCATACGTACAATGCATAACGTAAACTTTTCACTCACTATCACAAATTATATCTGACATCTCGTAAGCCGTCTTATTTTTATATAAAAATTTATCACCCACCTTGCAATCTGCCTGTTGCTTGTGTGCAACAAATAGACGGCAATTTGTGAAAGGATACGATATTTTTTTTTAGAAATACGCGCCAGTTTGTTTCCGTTGCTTGATACATTTAACGATGGACATGACTGAGCTCTCCAATATTATTCAGCAGCTGCTTCTCGCATTTCTCGGGTGTTGCACAACTCACACAAAACGAACTGTAGCTGATACGCAACATCCGTTCAGTTGATCGCCCTCACAGCCACCTCAATTTACAAGGTTTCTGGCTACCCTCGAAATATCCGCTATTATAATACGTGCTTCCATATTCGAATTCCCAGAAAATGATGAAAGTGTTTGTACATGAAAGTGTTTGTACATGAAAGTGTTTCTACAGGACCCGTCAGATTTCCAGACCACGAGTGCCCTGTATTTTTCTCCTCCATCATTCGCATTTCAATTATAATCATGCAGCCTGCGTGCTTTGCTCGCTCTCTGCTTGCGTCAACCTTGTTCTCGAAACGATCGTACACTTAGAGCAACAGATGTAAAAGGCCAATAACGTGTTTCCAAAAAAGCACCGGGACCGCTCCAGCATCGAGAATTTTTCTTTCGCGGAGGCGTTCAATTTATTCAGCTTATTTCCGAGTAGCCGGCGCGCAAAAATGCTTGCCCCTGTATTTGTTGTTTACAAAGCGAATGCTCTATCATTTTTCTCAGTTCTATTTCCATTTGAAAGCCGATTTGGCGGGAAAGTTGCACCCATCGTTTTGTTCTGCATTCCCACTACTTTTACTCTGTAGCCGGTTTGAATGTGCTCGGAATAGTGACGTGCATCGGAGGAAACGTTTCGGAAAAAACAAAACAAAAATAAACGTGTTCTCGGATTCGCTTTGTGGCGTAACGTAGTGACAGTGCGATGCACCACATCATTGGCTCAGCAACTACAACACCACACAATCTGAGTACGTACTATTTTCTAGGATGGGGGAGAAGGACAGCGGGATGTTGCTACGCAGAATGGGAAAAAAGAAATGTGGAGGTGACGGAGCGCCCGTCCTGTGTGTTTAACTGTACTGTCCACGTCTCGAGTAGCGCTGAACATTTGTTGCAAGATGTCGGTTTGTATTAGACTTTAGCAGGTCGCTAAGCATTGTGGTTAGTGTGGAAGACAATATCACACAAAACAAGTGCGCTGGTCGCCTCATAATTTTTGCAAAATCCACCAATTCCTTTCACTCCGTGAAGACGGTCGAACAGCAAAGCTCTTACATTGAGATGCTCGCCCGAAACAGATCTGTCCGTCTTCCTTTTTTCGCCTCCTTTATTTCTCTCTTTCTGTCTCGCCTCGTCACGGTAGTCAGGTAGCTATGGCACTGGTTGGCTGGTTGATGGTCGCGGGCTCGAACCCCGGTCACAGCGGCTGCATCATGATGGAGGCGAAATGCTGAAGGCCTGGGTCAGCGCATGTCAAAGAACCCCGGGTGGTGGAAATTTCCGGAGCTCTCCACTACGGCGTCTCTCATTGTCATATCGTTGTTTTGGGACGTAAAATCCTATAAATCAATCAATTAACCTTTCTTTCTTCCAGCATTAGCATGCGTGACCTACTGCCCTACTGAAGCACTTCAGATTATTGTTGCGTTGCTGCCTCTCGTCGTGCGCCTCAATGCAGCCACTCATGCACTGCGCTCGTCCTTGCTTTGCATTTCGCTCTGAGGGAATGCAGTCGCGGGCGCTCCCGTCCAACACGCAACTTCTACCTAAATACGCATAGGCGCGCTAGTACAAACGCAGGCAAGCACACTCACTCCCCAAAGCGCTTGAAGCTTTCTGCGCCTCACACGCACGCTGCAGTACCTTCTCTATCAGCCCACTATCACGTTTAGAACAACGTGACATCGGACGGTGAATGCTCGACCTAGAAAAACATTGCTGTCTATGAAACTTTCGTGTCACTCCAGCTTCGCTATTTCTGAAAGGGAAAGTTAGCATCTACCCATTTGTAGCACAAAGCTTCAGGGAAATCTGTACGGATCTCTCAGAATTGAAAGCTTTGCGGGCACTATCATGCAAATTTCTGTAGGCAGTGCGTAATTGTGAAGGTTCAGTTTTTAGACTTTCATGCTTCGTGGTGTTGCCACTCGGGTGAAATGTGAGGTCAAATTGCGCCCTCGGCGCTCACCATTGTTCTATCGCCACCACTGGCGAAATCTGGGTCACGGGCGCTAGGAAAGCGTTAGGCTACAGTGGTTCGCTTGTGTTACTAAAGGGCGATAAATGAAAAGTCTCTCATTAGCCAGTATCGCTACTTGCAAAGCCCGGGTCAGGAGTCGTGCGCGATTAGAAAAATGTCAAAAAACGAACTTAAGGGAGCATTGCGCCAGTTCTTGAACATAGCCATGCGGCGGTGCCAGTCAGTCGCCGAGGCTCCAGTGAACATGTGAGCCAAATATTATTGCGTTGAGCATGCGGGAACTTGCGATTTGTTTTCGAATACAGCAGGAGATTACCTGCTTTTCTTTCCTTTTTTTTACAAATGATATCACTGGCAGCACAGACCGGATCCCTCGACTTTTCTCGGTCCTCTTAAAGGTATACTGTTGCTATTTGTTACACTTAAAACACACATGAAATTTTCCAGAGGATGTTTGAACTCAAAACAAACAAATGATACATTACAGTGGATTCTTATATGGTCTTGAGAATGGCCACTGCTGTTTCTGCCTTAATAGACGTAGTCAGTGCTGCGATCCGCTGAAAAAAAGAAGAGGTCATTTCGAACCCTGTTGCAAACCAAATTACGCACTCCCTGGTGCGTGCAGTGCAGTAATATTTGAATTGTACGATTACTGGAATATCCGCAACTGATCGGCACTGGTTTCGTACTAGATGTACAAAGTGTCGCAGGGCCCCTTATAGAATGCGTCGCCTTATGGTCAGATTCGCGGGCATCTGCTTACACGACAGTATAGTGCAGAGGTCTAAGAGACGCGTCCCGTCAATGTTGTTACCTCCTTTGCAAAAAAAAAAGAAAATAAAGAAACGAAATGAAAATATGCTGTTGACTTAACTAGTACGCAATTGCAAAGCTAAGCTCGACGGCACGGATGCGGCTTCCGACAATTGCAGCTCCATTAGAGTGGAGCTAGGTACCCCTCAACGACGGCAGCAGTTTCACGGACTTCCATATCAACAACCGCCATAACGACGTTACCCTATACCCAATCGATCGGGTAAGGCACACCGAATTTTGAGTCAATCACAGAATGGAGGCTTCGGAGTGATCAGACCGAAGACCGCTAAGCGACTCTTCATGACAGCGGTGCAAGTGTAAGTTAACCGTGTCCCAATGCTCATGACATTCTGGGACTTCACGACGTGTGCAGAAGGCCTACCCGGCACCTGACTCCCTAGTTGAAACAGCGCTGGCTTGGTACTGCAGTCTTAGCACGGTAACCTTTAGTTTATTTTATAGGTACACAAAAATGCGAAAATATGCTCCTTTACTAAAGGTTAAAATATCTTAACTTTTATAAAGGAGCATATTTTCACATTTGTGTGTACCTATAAAATAAACTAAAGGTTACCGTGCTAAGAGTGTGCATGCGATCGGCTTCATCGACAACAGTTGGTTTTAAAGGTACTCTCTGTTGACGAACTGTCTTCACGAAATGGCAACCCCAAATATGAAGATCGAGGTATGAGTGGTGCCATATCTCGACGAACAACCTGGTATAATTCAAGACACAGAAGTAGTGTGGAAGATAAAATGCAGCGATCACAGATTAGTAAGAGCAAAGATTGTACTTAACCTAAAGAAAACAAGAGCTAAATTATTTACTAGAAAAAAAAATGTAATCTAGAGGTAATCACAACGGAGGATGAAGAATTTAAAGTCGCCCTAAGCAACAAGTTCGAGGCCGTAGGCGAAAATGGTGACGATGTAGAAGAAATAAACAAAACTTTAACGAAATCCTTGAAACAGCGATAGAACTCGGGGGCAAAACGGCAAAGCAAACAACATGTAAGTTGTCCTAATCTACCAAGGACATAATAAAAAAACGCCAACAAATGAAAGTAACTTCGCCAAAAGAAAAGATTGAATTCGCAGAACTATCAAAGTTGATCAGTAAAGCCAGGCAAAGAGCTGTAAGAAACTTTAAAACGACAGAAATAGAGAAAGCAGTAGAAAAAGCCACCCCCTTAAATCCGTCAAAAAGAAACTGCACTTAGGACAAAAACAAAATGCATGCGCTAAAAGATAAACAAGGTAACGTTATCAATAATTTCAACGAAATAGTAAAGGTAGCAGAACATTTCTACTCTGAACGGTACAGTTCTCAGACAGACCATACAACCTTAAAAGAAATAGAATCAGAGGCAGACACTGAAATTCCATTTATAACCGCTGACAAAGTCAAAAAAGCTGCCAAAGGCATGTCCCGCGGTAAAGCAGCCGGTGAAGATGGTATAACAGCCGACTTGATCAAAGACGGAGGAGATATTTTACTTGAAAAAGTTGCATCGCTCTTCACGAAATGTATCAAGACATGTAGCATACCGCGCAGCTGGAAAAATGCTAATATAATTCTTATCCACAAGAAAGGTGACATAAAGGAGTTAAAGAATTACAGACCAATTAGCCTACTCCCAGTAATATACAAGCTATTTACAAGAGTAATTTCTACGAGAATAATAGAAACCCTCGACTTCATCCAACCGAGAGAACAAGCTGGTTTTAGGAAAGGTTACTCGACAATGGACCACAGCCACGCTATCAACCTAGTAATTGAGAAGTACGCCGAATATAACAAACCTCTTTATATGGCGTTTATCGACTACGAGAAAGCATTTGACTCCATAGAAATTCAAGCAGTTCTAGAAGCTCTACGACGACAAGGGGTACCTGGCGTATACGTGAAAACCATAAACAACATATACAAAGATTGCACAGCCACACTACTCCTACATGAGAGGAGCAGAGAAATCCCGATCAGGAGAGGTGTGAGACAGGGAGATACAGTATCCCCGATGCTATTCACTGCATGTTTAGAGGAAGTCTTTAAACGTCTAGACTGGGAAGAAAAGGGCATTCGAATAGACGGAGAATATCTAAACAATTTAAGATTTGCAGATGACATTGTACTCTTTAGCAATGATGGAGACGAACTACAAAACATGATTGATTACCTAAACAGGGAAAGTATTAAAATTGGGTTAAAAATGAATAGGCAAAAGACCAAAGTTATGCTCAATAGCCTAGGTAAGGAACAGGAATTTAAAATCGACAATGAACCCTTGCAATGTGTAAGCGAATACGTATACCTGGGACAGTTAATAACAGGAACTCCTAACCATGAAAAAGAAATTCTCCGTAGAATAAGGATGGGCTGGAGCGCATTCGGAAGGAATTACGAAATCATGACTGGAAACTTACCGCTCTCACTAAAGCGAAAAGTATTCAGTCACTGCATTCTCCCAGTACTAACGTACGGTGCAGAAACATGGAGAATAACGAAAAAACTAGAGATGAAACTAAGGAGCACGCAACGTGCAATGGAAAGAAAAATCATAGGAGTAACGCTAAGCGATAAAAAAGGAGCGGAATGGATCAGAGAACAGACAGGAGTAGCCGATATTATTATTATCAATTAAAAGAAGGAAGTGGACCAGGGCAGGACATGTCATGAGGAGGAAAGATAACAGATGGACTGTAAGAGCGACGGAATGGATACCAAGAGAGGGAAAACGCAACAGAGGCAGGCAAAAGGTTAGATGGAGCGATGAAATTAAAAAGTTTGCAGGCATAAAGTGGAACCAACTCGCTCAGGATAGGGTGGAGTAGAAATCGTTGGGAGAGGCCTTCGTCCTGCAGTGGACCTACACAGACTGATGATGATGATGATGATGATGATGATGATGATATCTCGCCATGGAATATTGCTGTCAGCATGCCTACCGTTCTTGGCACCAAAAAAAGATGCATCTCTTTGGAGCGTTCCAGTTGCGCACCTTCGGTGACTTCGCATTCCATGAGGATGTCTTCCTACAGCGTAAAAATTTGTGGTCACGTTACAGTGACCGCAAACTGGTGGCGATTGTGTCCACGTGTCTTTAAACTATGTCAGCTAGAGTATAAAAAAATGTGGACAGCTTGCACTAGAAGCGCAAGGCTATTTGCAGAGCGGAGCTAGTGGCCTTTCCGCCCTGCTTCCCCATCCTCTCCTTCACTACCGTTTCCCACCTCCTTGCTACACCGTACTGCATGTTGGCATGCTACGCTTTGCCCTCTCCCCTCATCTTTCTCCTCTTCCTCACTCTCACACCACTCCTCTTTGCCCTTACCTCAAGGAGAAGAATGAGAGACACGTACGTGAGAGCGCGCAGAAAATCATGACTTACGCTGCCACTGTGCTGCGTCCTCTGCTCAGCCCTATATATATAAGCTTTTCGCGCCCCGCCACGGTGGTCTAGTGGTTACGGCACTCGGCTGCTGATCCGAAGGTTGAGGGATCGAATCCCGGCCGCGGCTGCTGCATTTCGATGGAGGCGAAATGCTGAGGCCCGTGTGCTGTGCGATGACAGTGCACGTTAAAGAATCCCAGGTGGTCTAATTTTCCGGAGACCTCCACTACTGCGTCTCTCATCACGTTAAGCCCCACAAATCCATCAGACAGTGGGAGTTTTTCGCGGGGTGTTGCCGCTTGACTCAAAAGCGACCCGTAACGCTGTATGAACGAAGTCAGAAGATTTTGCTAATCAGTCGTGGAAGCTCCTCTGTATATTAGGGCACTGCACCCTTCCGCGGACGGCAATTTACTTGTAAAGCACGGCTGGAAAGCGCCCACTGTTCTTTCAACATATGACATCACATCAAGCACCGACTAAGTCGTTTGAGGCGGAAATTGCTTCGAATGATTCCATGCTAGCGGAAAGATAATATTGCTGCGCGCTGTTTGCTCGTTTTCAACTCAACCAGTGAGCAACATACTCGTCCTAAAGACTAAGGAAAGAAAAGCCAGGCCTGCGCGGAATCGCAGGATAGTGGCAGCGTGGGCTGGAGGAGCGACATCCTTAGAACCCATTTGTAAACGCTTGGGGAAACTAGTGCAAGTACAGGTTGTAGGTATCCCCTGCGCCACAACTCTGCGGTTTGGGCTTCTGTCTCCACAGCGTTCTGTTGTGCCCGACGTTGCCTTGCTGCAGCCGCGTGCGTAGCTCTGCGATTCACTTCTTCAGCAGCGGTCCTCCGCACCTTACGAGGAGGCGCCATCATGCATGTCGAAGAGCCAAGTCAGATTGCTGTCGGGGCTCCGCACGTCGCCTGCCGCGTGACGAATGGCACTATACGACAAAACGTCTTCACGAGGCAGCGGTTCGTCATAATGGTGACGGGCCGCCGCCGCCGCCACCGGTTACGGACACCGGCGGTGGACAACTGGGGCGCCAAGAACGGCCGTTGATGTGATCTCATAACAGCTTACGCTGTAAAAGGTCAAGCGGCCTAGCCGGTGCCTTATCTGATGCCACATTTTGAAAGAACAGAGGGCGCTTTCGAGGAGTGTTTGAAACGGAACTGCGAAGTTCCTCATGCGGTGAAGCAGTGATTTGGGCTTATTTGTATGACACTGTCAGGCTTATAGCGCATGAAAATACAAGTACGAAGAGAGACGTGGCACACACGGGCACTGTGTGCCACATCTTTCTTCGTCCTTGTCTTGTCATACGCTATAAGCCTCACAATTCCACATGCGTGCAGCGCATTTGGCTGACATTTTCACAGGAGCCTCTGCGCCTCATCGGAACCGCTTCTGGCTTTCTTCAAGAAGTGCTCGAAGGACCCATTTAAAGGGGTTCTGCAAAATTTTTTGAATAAGTTAAAAGAGAAAGGTGCCGTACATACGTCTACGCTCCTGCGAACATACGAGCGCTTGACACAGGACTAGCGCTGGTGATATATGGATGCGGAAACATTCTAGGTAATGCTTCAACTGAGAGCTTTGCGAATAGCAAAATTTTGAGCGCGAAGCGAATTCGTATATGTGTGTTGAAGTGCGAATCGAATCGAACATTTTCCGAATAATTTTGTAATATTTTATTGATAACACCATTCCAAATTATTGAGGAATGTGCTGCTAAACATGGGCAAGAAAATTCATTGCATGACTTGTGTACTCCCACAGTGTCATTCCAAGGAACAGTACAACAGAGAACTGTGCAGTACAAAGCCGAGCTACCTTCACTGCAGTACACGAGTGTTAGCTTTCCTGCAGTACACAAGCAATAGCTTCGCCGCAGTACGCAAGAGTTAGCTTCGCCGCAGCACAAGTTTGTTATGGGGCAAAGCGTACTCCATGCAGGAGGGGGCCACTTGTCACGAGACCATAGCATATTTTTACCCGTAATTACCAACTTCGAATAGTACGAACAGTAAACGTTCAAATCGAATCGAATAGCATTTTATTGAAAATTTCGAATATTCGCGCACCCCTTCTTTAATTCCCTCGTTTTTAGTTAAAAGAAATAGCGGAAATACATAGCTACTCCCCTGTAAGAGCACAAAAAGATGTCGAGCTACGTCGTCGGTTGTCCTTGTGACCTCCTTTCCTTAAGTAAGAGGAGGTAACTTGCAGCTGTATATTGGAAACTGTTCAATAATATTTGGCACGCATCATCACGGGAATCTCTACAACTGAGTGGTACCCTTTTATGACTATGTACAAAAAGTGTTGTGGGGCCCTCTCATGGCACAGCGCCTGTTTAGTGCTCCCTCTTCGTTCGGCGTTATGTTAATATTACCTTCTACGTGTCGCAGGGCAGCACTATCTCTAACACTCTCCTTTACTATATAAATCAATAAATAAGGCAATAAAACTAGTTAGTACATGCGGAAGTAAATGGTATATATAAATAAATAACCAAATGAAAACACCGAGAGAATAACGAAGTCCACAAAGAATAACTCATCTCCGGCCAGAAGTAGTATGGCAGTGCTGTGGACTGCTGCCAGCAGGACCTCCGTGTCATGAAGGTGGCAAATCAGGACGCACACGGCCGTCGCAATAGCTGCGGCCAAACAGATTTCGTGCTCGGAAGTGATGTGCTTGTACACATCATTTCCGGTACAGCTGCGGCGCGTTTTCCGCCGCACAACACGAACAAGGAGAAGTATTGCCTTGCACCTTCTTCTATGAAGTGCGTGTGCGACAACCGACCTGGATGCGTTACTCCAATAGTTAAGCGTTATTTTTATGCACCTCCTGTGACGTCTTTCTGCTTTACAGAGTAAATCCTTAATCACCGAAACGTTAACCTGCGGTAAAAAAACAAGAAATATGTTATGTATATTTAGCGTGCGTCTCCTAAGTAATCATGATAAAGCTAATAAAGATACAGTGACATGTAGAATGAGTGAACGTGTTTATATATAAACTAAAGAAGGAAAGACGAAAGATGAATATTTTTAAGGAACTGTCAAAGTCCGTAAGGTGCCCAGCCATGCTGGTTGATGATTGACTTCTAGGGTTGCACGCTCAAAAGCAACGAAACGATTATGAGAGACGCCGTAGTGTACGCGTTCGGAAACTCAGAAAACATGGCGTTCTTTAACGCGCACTGTCATCGCCCAGTAAACGGGCCTCAACATTGCGCCTCCATCTGAATGCAGCCGCCGCGGTCGGGATTCGATGGAGACGAAATTCTGATGTCCGTGTGCTGTGCGATGACAGTGCACGTTAAAGAAACGCAGGTAGTAGATGTTTAGAAACTATAGGGCGGCTCTTGGCATTGCTCTTTTAAAAAATGAAAGAAAAATCTTTGAAGCGTTGGGACGCAAAATAGAATGCGTTGTGGAGAAAGCCATTCCATATCCTTTTGCAAACGTTGACTTAGGGCATTTATTTATTTATTTATTTGATTTTTTGTTTATTTATTTATCTATTTATTTGTCTGCAGTGCAGAAAACGCAAAGACACGTTTTGGCACATTGGTACAAATCATAGAGCAAGATAAGTTTGCAGATAACATAAATTCGGGCATTGCAAAATAATACGAAGTCAATACCAACGTAAAATATCAAGGCTTCCCATTTATCGTTTTTCTTTGTAAGTATCTCGATAAGAAAATGTGTAATTAGTACGTCTTCTATTAAAATAAGTGAGCCCGTGAGAATGGAAGCAAAACACGGAAGGCCTAGTAACCAACAAAATAAGTATTCATTCTTCGCACGTTGCAACTTTGGAACTTTGGCAAGTGAAAGGCTTGATACGGTTCTCGTTTCGGCGCGGGTATGCTGCTCAATTTAACGGTATGGCCCGCTTATTGACGACCGTAAGTGCGCCGAGTTTCAATGCTGCCAGAACGAGGGCACGGAAATTTTATTATCCATATTTAAATATACATGCTATTTTTTTTGAAGTTTGAGGTTTATTTATTTCTGTTACACAGAAATAAATAAACCTCTTTTTTCTTAGCTCTCTCTTGCCTGAAATTGCGCTGATTTACAATTTTTCCACGTGAGCTTTCGTCGTGATGGTCGCCATAATCACTTATGCAAGGTTTGTTCCTTCCTTTTCAATGAAATCCTAGACGAGGCAGATCAGTTTCCTTCTTGTCACCAAACGGATAATCTTTCCTGCAACAGAACTTCCATCATGGTGAGATGTGGCATCAAAAAGTATATATGCTGAAAAAAAGACAGAGTGACCAAGATAATCATCTGTTTATTTACATTCCCTGTTCAGTATATCTCATAATAAAGCTCTTCTGCGATGAACTTTAGTCCTCGCGATACGTGGTCGGAACAAAAATAAACGGAATAAAGTATATTGCAAATTTTACCCAGCCCATAGAAACGCTTCGCGATGTTTTGCCCCATTATCGGACGAGCGAGCGGCGCAACGTCTCGCTTTCCAAACCACGCAGCCCATTCATGTACCCGACGCGTCATCTTCGTCGCATAGCAACCGCACATTCATGACGATTAGAGATCGCCTCTATGAACGCCTCAACGCCTGGCTTTTGAGTCCGAGTGTGTACGAAGGCGTGCTAGAGTGGGCGCACATCTTCTCTGTAGCCGGCTATGCAAGAGAGAGTTCGTGGATGCACTCAGTGCCCAAATCAACAGCGCGTGTCTCCTCGCTGTTCGCTACAGTGTATTTATTCATTACGCAATAATTAAGCTACCTCTCATTCATCCGCAATGATCCGAGTGGTTTCGAAGTGACGTTGTGGGCAGTTAATTAATAGTCCCGTTGTGGGCAGTTAATTGGCTTATCGTGAACTGGAGCGAGATCTGATTTCGTTGAACGCACTCGGTTTTCGCTTTTCAATGCATGTCCTCGGCTGGGGTCATGTTTACCTAAGCAGCGGGACGCGGCAACACTTTTGCGTGCTCGCCCGGTAAAGACACGAATTTAAGCTCACGAGAAGAAAAAAGTTCTTCGTTATCGTAAAACAGTTTTCTTCGTGCGAAGCAGAAAAAAATTGCCAAATCCCACTTGCAATGGAAATCAAGAAAATGCGAAGCACGCATCAGGAATATAAAATGGATCTGCATTGTCGTCTCGCTATACCGATTTTGGTACATATGAAGTTGACGAAACGGCCGCGAGAGCACCAAGACTGTGGCATGTAAACCATGCCGCTCATGACACGCAAGTCATAATTGTAATGTTATGACCTGCCATTTATATTCGTCAGGCATTCATGTGGCATACAAAGCATACAAAAAAAAACTCTGACAAATTCTGCAGTCATGCGCGGCCATAGAGTTTCCTACTAAAATACTAGAGGCAAAACTGGCGCTGCGATCGTGATTTGTCTAGTCTTCGTGCCTGCGGCTTGAAACGTTTTGGTGGATTTGTGTATTCCTGATTTTTAACTTGAGTGACGCGGGTGACGTTACTACACTTTTTCATTACGCGACGAAGGCAGCAGCTGTAGTGTACGCTTTACTGGCTTTTCTGCTAGAGATCATCACACTGTCGCATGTACCAAAGTCGTTTGCAATGAGGAGGTGCCAAGTAGTGTTTCGTTGTTGTGTTTGTTGATGTCAAGGCGGAAAGGTGGGCTAGTTGGTTGGTTCTCGCATTCATTATGTGGTAGCGCTGACGAACAGCGCTACCACATGCTGCAGTCTGGTAGTAGTAAATTACATGTAACGCTTCGCTTTGTTGTTCCTTTACATTCTCGTTGGTTAATTCATTAGAAGAACACGGGACAAAACAGGTACAGTGCTACGGGCGCCATTGAAACATAGTACCTTAACTTTCAGAACGTGCATATTTTTCCCTAGCTGGGGCACCTGCCCGAGAGCAAAGCGCTACTTCAAGTGGGCCTGCAATACTTCTCCCAACTATTCCTCGAGTGTCATCACTTAAGGAGTTTATTGCCTCAACAATCGCCTGGCAGAAAATGTTTTTCAAATGCGTTAGGTATTGGCGCTGTTACAGCTTCAAGTTTGAAGGGAACGCTACGTCCAAACGTGTTCCCTCTCCTGTCATCGTGGCGAGTGCGCTGGACACTATGCACATGGGGTGCGAAAGGTGAGAGGAAGCCACGCTAGCTAGCGTCGTGACCTTCAACACAGTATATTCTTTTCTTTGATGAAACTTTCGCTCCTGCAGTGACGACAAGCTTGTGACCAGAGACACAACGGGAACGTGGCGTCACCCTACGGCATCCTCAGTAACTGCCGCTGGGAATGAGCCAATTGCGGTCCAGAAACTTATTTTGTTGTCTAGGAAAGTTATGAGATCTTTTGCTGAAAGACGACAGCACGCTTTCCAGGCGTATATTGCAATCTAGGGGGACGTGGCGGCACCCGCCGGCATCCGCAGTAACTGCCGCTGGGAATGAGCCCATAGCAGTCCTCAAACTTATTTCGTAGTCGGTGAAAGTTACGGCGTCTTTTGCTGAAAGGCTAGCGCGCGCTTTCCAGGCGTATATCGCAATCTGCGGGGACGTGGCCTCACTCATCGACATCTGCAGTAACTGCCGCTGGGAAAGAGCCAATTGCGGTCCTGCAACTTATTTTGCTGCCTCTGAAAGTTATGACGTCTTTTGCTGAAAGACGAGCGCACGCTTCCCAGGCGTATATCGAGATCAGGGGGGGGGGGGGGGATGCGCAGCGTCACTCATCGACATCTACAGTAACTGCCGCTGGGAATGAGCCGATGGCGGTCCCCAAACTTATTTCGTAGTCCATGAAAGTAACGATGTCCTTTCCTGAAAGACGAGCGCACGTTTCCCAGCTGTACAGCGAAATCTAACTACTTATTCTCTGCTGCACGTAGTCAATAATATTCGGCTGACATGTTGACAGGTGCGTCGACGACAAATTGGCAACGTGTTCGCCCTGACGAAGACAAGTCCGCTTGTCGAAACGATGTCTCCTGCGACATTCCCTGTTCTCAATCGTACTTTGCGATTTGTTCATCGATTCAAGCATCCATCTTCCTCTGAGCTTCTCTTCTAGTTTTAATTCATTAAAGTAACACAAGTCGTCATCTATAAGCCTACCCGTCATGGTAGTCTAGATGCACGCGGCTGCCGACCAGAAGGTCATGGGATCGAGTCTCGACCGCGGCAGCCGCATGTCGATAGAGGTGAAATGCTAGAACCTCGTGTACCGTGTGGTGTTGAGCAGGTAAAGACCGCCAGGGCGTCGAAATTTCTGGAGCCCTCCACTAACGCGCGTCCTATTGTCATATCGTTGTTATGGGACGTCAAACATCACAATTATTATTATTATTATTAAATCTCCTGTATAACTAACTTCTTGATATATCATGTTATGTCGCCGTAAATGGCCAAACGTCTTTGTACAAAGCTACTAGTGTACTTCCTCGAAGGCCAGTATTGGGCTCACTCCTCTTTTTAATTTAAGTTAATAATGTTTCTTCTGCTATTCGGAATTCTCATCTCCTTTTGCATGCCGATGACAAAGAAACCTAAAGAAATTATTTAGTTATCGATTCTCGCTTACTGCAATCCGATTTGCATTCTTTTTCTGAAGGTTGCAGGAGCAATAAGCTCCCTCTAAATATTAAAAAAGAGCAAGGTTATGAGTTTCACACGAAAAGCATCTAGTGTGTCATCCTCATACTCTGTCAATTCTGTGTTGTTCTGTAAGGCTTGTGAGATCGTTGATCTAGGTGTTCTTTTTGACAGCACCTTAGAGTTTTCTGCTCCTGCTAAGCTTGCTGCTTTGCGGCGTGTTCGCTTCCTAGGCTCTATTTCCAGAATTTCTAGAGAATTACGTTCTCCTATGCACTTCCGCAAATTATACACCGCGATATATGTTTCTGAACTTGAGTATGCATCTTTGATCTGGAATGACATTTCTAATTCCTGCAGCAACTCCTTCGAGAGAGCCCACAAAAAATTCCTAAGCATCTATAGCCATGGGCTAGCCGGAACTGGGCCCTGATTCTTGCACTGACACTGCTGGATCACTATCCCTGCCGGAGAAAACGTGCTGATCTGTTATTTCTCTTCAAGCATTTTCATGGTATCATATCCCGCCCTGTACTGCTCAATTGTCTTAATTTTCGATTTCCGCGTAAGCTGACCAGCGAGAATAGACCTTTTCATATAACCACCTGCCTCTGTGAACATTCAACCGTCGACAGGATACAACGTCTGTACAATGCTTACTTTTTAGAGCTCAATGTTTTCCACAGCTCCAAGTCGCCGTTCTGAGTTGCTGTACTGCTCGGAGCTTTGCACTATATGAACGTGGTGTCGTACGTTGTTGAAATTTTTTTCTTCTTTATGCTGCCTTGCGCATATTTGGATATGTGCTATTTTATAGCGTTTTTGTATTTCTTTTTGCACAGCATCCCTCATATTTTATTATGAATGTTGGCTTTTGTTGTTGTTTATTAGTATTTTCTCCTAAAGAGTGTCCTTACTGTATTGTTTCTTGTTATTTTTCTTTTGCCTGCGCGAAGTACAAGTCTGTACTGTTCTTGGGCACGTCAAATAATATTTTGATTGATTTAACTGATTGATTGAATGATTTGTTGATATAGATTCGTACTCCAATACTTCAGAGAGAGCAGGTTGGACACCGTATTCTGTGACCTCAGTAAGGCTTTCGACGTAGTCAGCCACTCACTGCTTGTGGATAAACTTGGTCATTTTGACGTGGACTCCTCGGCTGTCGACCTCCTCCACAGCTCTCTTTTCGATAGATGGTGCTATGTTGCCATAAATGGACAAATGTGTTTTTTATACAAGGCAACCAGCGGAGTACCTCAAGGGAACATTATTATGCCCACTTCGCTTTTCTAATTGGGAACAACGTCTCTTCCACCATTCGAAATTCTTCTTTCCTTTACGCAGATCACATCAACATATCTAAGGAAATTAATACTATAAACGACTGACACATTCTGCAGTCAGATTTGCTTTCTTCTTCATAATGGTGGAACAACAATTACCTCTCACTAAATACCAATAAGACAAAAAACATCACCTTCTCTCGAAAAACTGCGCCATTATCATTTGCATATTCTGCTAATTGTGTAGCGCTATTGTAAGGTGTGTGAGATAAATTACCGACACAACTTTCCACTTTTCTGCTTACACTAAGCGCATTGCTATGCGAGGTCTTCGATCCCTCAGCTCTGTTGATTGATTCAACAGAGCTGAGGCTGTCAAGTGAATTCACCTCTCCGATACCCTTCTTTAAATTGTACACCGCGATATGTCTAACCGAACATCAATATGCTTCTGCGATATGGAATAGAATCTCTTACTCCAGCAGTAACACCATCAAGCGGGTCTAGAGAAAATCCTCGAACGGACTCTGCTTCTTGCACAAACAGTGTTGGCATTTTGTCACTGCTACCTCTTCACTGCCGCGGAAATCGTGCTCATCTGCTATTTCTTTTTAAACTTTTGCACGGTGATACAGCATGCCCTGAACTGCTCCAGTGCACCAATTCTCAAATTCCGCGCAAGATAACTAGAGAGCAAAGGCCTGTACCCGCCCACCTATGCCAACACTCGACCATGCAGAGAATACAGAATCTGTACAATACCTATCTTCTAAGCCTTGACATTTTTCAAGACTATCATTGTTTTCATCTGAGATTTACGCTCTTGTAAAATAATATCGCCCACTATACGTTTTGCTTTTATCATTGTAAACATCTATTTTTCTTGTTGTAGCTTGTCTTGTCGTCCCGACCTGTCTTTGTTGTTCTCTTGCATTTCTTCTCATCTATTCTTCCTGTATGTTGCTCTGAATCTGTTTCTTGTCCCTCCATGGGTCTGATATTGTGTTCCGCCCTGTTGCGAAGGTATTTGAAGTTTTTTTTTCTTTCTTTTACATTTATGTGTATTTGTGCATATTTTCTCAATTATATTTATATTATCACCAATTTTTTCCGTGCGCCAGCACCAAGACCTCTCGGTTATTCTTGGGCACGTTTAAATAAAATTGATTATTAATATTATCAATAATATTATATTGTTGTTGTTGTTTGTGGCCGTCATTGTCGTTGTTTAAACACAGTAATGTGCGTGTTCCACAACATGGTCATTCCCTAAATGCGGGACCTTTGCGGGAATAAACCATTACATAATGTCACTCACGAACAACTGTGACTGGGTTGCGTAAGCCTTTTGCACAAGGACAGAGGCTGGTCTGTTCACAGACTGCACTCTCTGCGACTCTCTCACTCTCTCTCCACAAACACCTACGTATGAGTCTGAAATCGCACTCGTGTAGTTTGTTATTGGCAGTAAACTGAGAGTGGAGCTTAATTATGCGACTTGCCACGTTCATGAGCACACGGAATAATTTATTCCACATGTCAGTCACACTAAAGCACAGAGCTATGGTTGCTTATTTACTGAAATTAGTCGTCATTCAAAGCGAAGGTTAACAGTGGAAGTTTCCCACAATTTTGTGATATTTATACTCATCTCATTGGAGCTCCCCCGGAAACACGGTTGTTTTTGTTTACACTCCAACGTCACCACATCGGCCTTAAAGGCGTTGCTTTCGATGGACACGCTGCACCGCTAATGAGTGATAGCATGAAGGTAACGAAATGACACACACACAGACATACACAAACGTAATATATATATATATATATATATATATATATATATATATATATATATATATATATATATATATATATATATATATATATATATATATATATATTTCGACCACCTGGGGTTGTTTAAGGGAACAAGTGACGTGATCACATGAATATTACGTAACGCAATATCACGTGACATGTTGCCGCCAAAATCAGAATTTCCGGAGCCCTCCGCTACGGAGTCTCTCATAATCACAGCTGATTTTGGAACGTAAAGCGTCAGAAATCCATCAGTCAATGTTCCCACGAACATCATGTAAGAAAATGTCACGTAACATTTTCTCCCAAAATTAGGTAACGAAACGTCACGTGACCTGTTTCCGCCAAAATCGCGTAATGCAATGTCACGTGGTATTGCATCATGCCTGATAAATTAGGACTAGCGTAAAGTCCTTCGCTGTTAAAAGTGGTACGAGAGTGTATTTAGGGTCAAGTTAAAAAGCTTCGCTGTTAAACGCAAAAGGACGGTAGGCACTGCTGATAGTGATGAGTGCTTTAATACCCGATTTTTAATGAATGATCTAGCTATGTCACCGCCTTCTTGACCTGTCGACCACGAGAGGCACTGCTCAAAGAGACTTCGTTCAGAGCTCACAGGAAAAAGGAATGACAGCGGGGCAAATAAGAACTCCGCGTACTTGACCCAATTCTACCCTTGCGATGTGTGGTGTATCTGGCAAATATTGTCTCCGCGGTCCCGTGTATTTCTGTTTGCTTCACGTCCCAGCGCCAGTGGCACACACTTGTGTTCAAGACCACGGGGGAGTGAGTTTCGTCGAGCTAACTAAAAGCAGCCCTCCCTCTCTCTCGCTCTCTCTCCTCTTGTTCTGTGTTTTGCAAGAAAACAGATCAGGTTTTATTTCTGCTTATCCTGCTTGCGCCGAATCGTCGCTTTCTTTCTCGTGAGTAATCATTTTGCGACTTAGTATTCCCTTATAAAGCGCCGCCCGAAAAATCAATTCAGATAAGGCGTATAAAAATAACGTAAGCTACCGCGCTGCGATGTCAGCATCTTTTTCCTCTTAGCCGCCAGCAACATCCCCATAATCCTGGGCGCATTGCTCGATCCCTTACAAAAATGTCATATATGGCGATATCAGGAATTGGGCATATGTGGCCATATATGACACGTGTCCGTATGCAGCCGTATTTTCCGAAATCGTGATAGAGGCGTATGTAGCATTAAAAGACCTACACAAAGAATGCCATGAATGACTGTGACATGTATCGGGCAAATACGGCCCCCACATATGGAAACGTGCCATGCATAGCCAGATATGCATATCTGGCCATATACGCATATCTGGCTATATATGGCACGTGACCATATGTGGCCGTATTTTCCCGATACATGTCAGTCTTACATGGAATTCTTCGTGTAGGTCTTTTATTCTCACACGTGTCTCGATCACGATTTGAGAAAATACAACCACATACTGACACGAGCCATATATAGCCACATATGCCCAATTCCTGATATCGCCATATGTGACATTTTTGTAAGTGATCACAGTTAATTGGTTGCGCTAGCTGTCTTACGCTGGCTTATTATCAGTTAGACGTTCATGCCAGTTACCTGATTTCTTGACATCCGTGGAGTTCTTTGACCTTCGCTCTGCACTTTTCTAAGCACTCTTTTAAACATACGGTGGGCTGTCTGAAATAACTGGCGTCCGAGGAATATGGGGTTTGCAACCGATGAGGATAGTGTAAGCACTTTCAATGTACTTCATCTTTTAGGGGCGAAGCTCCTCTTAGTCTAACCTTGTCCTGCGTCAGGCGTCAGGCGTAACCGGCGTGCCAGGAGGCACGCGCTCGCCCTCGGCGCGTGCCTCTCTCTCTCTCTCACTCTTCCATCTGCTGTCTTGTGAGAGAGAGAGAGAGAGAGACAGAGAGAGAAAGAGAGAGCGAAAGGCGCGCATTGACTATGGAAACGCTCTTTCTTGGATGAACGCTCTACCAGCTCGCAAAGAAGGACAACGTGCCCTCACCCGCGAGAGACAACGTTGGCGTAGGCAGCGTCTCCTAGCGAGTTTCTTGATTGAGAAATACCGACTGCTCGCGTTGGAGAACCGTTCACCGGCCACCCATATATATATATATATATATATATATATATATATATATATATATATATATATATATATATATATATATATATATATATATATATGCACTGGACCTTGACTTCCAATGAAGTGCCGGTGGGAGATTTCACTTGTGCATAGTTGAACCATAAGGATTCGTAGCGTGCGCGTTAGCTAAATTAATCCGGAACTCGGCACGATCTACCATGAACCTCCCGAGCTTCGCCCACTCATCGTCATTCACTCCGTGCATATGCTGTAATATTTTTTCATCTGTACATAGCCATCATCACTCGTGTTCTTGTGCTTCTTCTTCTTCGTGCTTGAGGCTGGCCAGTGCCTGGAGAATAGACGGGTCGGCTGGCGTTGACTGGTCCGGTCTTCCTTGCTCTTTCAAAGTGGTGGAGGTGCGCAATTAGTGTAAGCACTCTCAATATAATTAAAACGCACTGTAGCTAGACGGAACTCATCGCGAAATGGGATGACATCGTCAACGACAAATGCAAGACGTCCAGTCAAAATGCTGGCCCAAGAAACGGTCCCTGATCGGCAAAGTCGCATCAGCACGCTTCCCTATGGATCATACGACCTCCCTGCGCAAAATAGAGATGTTTCCCACGTCCATGTGGGCGAGCGTGGGCCGACACAGCCTCCATTGGCACAGATCACGCGGGTCAACACTTTTTAGCAGTACGCCGAGAGTGTGACACACAAAACCACATACGACCATCTTTTATCACTCGCGATACACTTGTACGAGGCTTACTGCTGCATTAAAGTACATCTCTAGACCAATGGTTAAGGAAATAGCCGTAAACGATGAAGGCTGGAGCTAGCGCTTCAACAAGTGGACCTCTCTTCGTCAGCCAAGCTAGGCTACCTCAACGTTACTAGATCAGCAACGTTGGGCTACATAGTATGATACATAGTATCAAAAGTAAATAGCTGCACCAACGAAGGCACTTCTCGGCTTGTTGGCTCTAGGGACTTCCCTGCGGTTCATCGTTGTCACCGATGTCTTCGTCAAATCAGGCCTCCATCTGGCCCTGAGCTTCTGTTTTAGTTTGGACGTCCACAGCAAAACGCAATCGCGGGCGCCCGTCATGCCTGTCAAGCCGCTCAGCCCAGAGGCAGTGTTCTGAGATGATTGCCAAGGGTGACAATGTCGTCTAGCGTAGCGTGGGATATCGCGCACCCAGTGACGAAGTGACTACTTTCACGCGCTTCCGCGACCAGCCAATCAACGCGCACCAAAGGCGACACTTGGACAACAGCGCCAAAGGCGATCGTCTTCACAATACAGTTCCACGATGTTTGAGATTGATATTTGAGATTTGCTTTTTTCCATCACACTAGCACACTGGTTTCGACTTTTCACCGTTGATAGTGTGTATACGATAGTGTGTATACAATGAGACAAAAGTGCAAGAAAACGTAGCATAAAAAGCACTCAACACATCGTATTCATATCATGAAATGTAGTAAGGACATCACATTTAACATTGGCTTCTCAGTAATTATGCGGAAATCTCCGTCTGCTAATTTGAGTTTCTTCAATAGACTGGGTAGGCGATAATGCAATAGCTTTATTGCGTGATTTGTACGCGGCCGAGGGGTGTGCCACTGAGTAGTGTGTCTTGTGGAATGTGCGCGAGGGTTTATAGTACATATGTGGAATCTATTATGGATAAGCCCCATCAAAATGTAGTTTAGAGATAGATAGATAGATAGATAGATAGATAGATAGATAGATAGATAGATAGATAGATAGATAGATAGATAGATAGATAGATAGATAGATACTCTAAATTCGCCTCAGAGTTATTTACAGGCATCAAAGGCGTGCAACGTTACAGAGAGCTGCGCGGAACACACGTCGGCTGACTTCGGTATGGAAGAGAAATCTTTAGCAAGCTCCCATGTAGACCTATCCCTCTACGTGCCGGCAAAGCTGTTCCACTAGAAACGTCTGAGCCGTGGCCGCATTTCTTGCAAAGACAGCATAATGGATTCGGAGGTGGCTCACTTTCGAGATATTTTTGTATTACAGAAAATGTTCGTATGCAGAATGGTCGGGAATACAAGGTTTTCGACGAGGACGTCCGGTATAATAAAGGACACGCTTGAACCCATGTTCATTTTAGGAGTGAAGCTCCTTAAGCTGTGAGTCGGTTGTCACGCGTCGTATCGTGTAACCTACACCACTCACAGTACCATGCAACGCCATGCAACGCCGGGAGGCTCGCGCTCGCCCTCGGCGCGTGCCTCCCGGCGCGCGAGCTCTCTCACTTTTCCATCTACTGTCTTGTGAGAGAGAGAGAGAGAGAGAGCGAAAGGCGCACGTTGACTTTGGAAACGCTCTTTCTTAGATGAACGCTCTACCAGCTCGCAAAGAAGGAGAACGCGCCCTCACCCGCGAGAGACAACGTTGGCGCAGACAGCGTCTTCTAGCGAGTTTCTTGATTGAGAAATACCGACTGCTCGCGTTGGAGAATCGTTCACCGGCCAGCCATATATATATATATATATATATAGGCACTGGATCTTCACTTGCAATGAAGTGCCGGTGGGAGATTTCACTTGTGCGTAGTTGAACCATAAGGATTCGTAGCGTGCGCGTTAACTAAATCCGGAACTCCGCATGATCTACGATGAACCTCCCGAGCTTCGCCCACTCATCATCATTCACTCCGTGGATATTCTGTGAATTTTTTTCTGTAACTTTCAGACTGCAATCAACACCTTTGCAACGGCAACCTCAGAGCTGCCTTTAAGAGCATCAAAAATCCTGACGTATATCTTGCTGAGAAGAAGTACTCCGTGTCACATAGAGCCCCAATGTTTTTTTCAGGCGAAGTTAGAGCCCTTGCGTATACATTATGCGCGTATCTGGCGTTCTGCTACCTCTTAAAAAAAGATCTCGCATTTAGGGATTCACTGTGCAACGGAAGAAAGATCGCAATCTATCTCGCGCGCTTTCGTTACGTTATTTGCTCGCGCCCTGCGATTCCTGGTCACTAGTGGTATGCGGCAAGCAGCGCGACACAGCATTCTTTACACAAAGGTGGAAGTGCGGAGTTTTCAAGGGAACGTGAGCGTCCTAGATGACGTTTAGAGTTGCGTTGCATAAATAGTTGCAAAATAATTAATTTTTATTGTTAGAGCCGTACAGTATTGCTTGTGCGCTGAAGAGGGGTCATCTTCTCAGATTTCTGATTTTCCTGCGTATACAGTGTTCTTTCATTTATAAAGTGCGGGTAATACTTGAACTGTGTCAATGGGACCCAAAGTGTCTCTGCAAGAAAGCACGAAGTGTGTAACGGCAAATGCCAGGAAGCAATGACAACTCTTGCAAGAAACCTGTTCGTGACATTGGGATTTCTTGTGGAAAACGTTATTATTTGAGAGGCTGGGTAATACTAAAGGAATCAAATTACAGGGCGGCTATGAATGGACAGCCATCTTAAAATCTGTCTTGACACTGCAAGGAAAGCGAGTGCAGCCGAGATCCTTTTCAATGTGAAGGATATCTCGGCGTATACAATGACAGGCCGTCGTCTAAGAATCCTGAAGGAAGCCGGATGACTCTGACGCGAGGCTTTTTAGTGCGTTAAGTGACCCATAAAGCGAGCGCCTTGAGTCGCACTGCAGAATTTATGCGTACATTTCATTTAGTCATGTTTTTTCTTGTTTTTCTTCTTACACTTCTAGTAGTCTATATAGTAGTGACCTTGTTAGTCATCACAACGTTCCGGTCTCCTTGTGAATGTTGCAGTAGCACACCTCGAACTTCAGAGCCTTTTAAGACATTCAAATATTTTTAAGTGCTTGCTGCGTCTGTTACGAATTCGCTTTCAATATTTTTTCTTTACTAAGTGCGTGGTAAAAATATCCCGAGAGAGTTAAACGCCTAATCTCCCCGTAGTTCCGTAGCACTCGTATGCGACCAAAGAGAGGAATCAATTCGCGAGTCAGGAACCAGCATATGTATAAAAACAATTCAATTATCGTCCAAGATGATTCCGAGCTGCTTTCAAAGAACGCTTAAATAAGCGAGCGAGTAGGATTAGAAAAGGTTTTTCATAAGCAGGCTACGAAATCGCTCTCACAAAGATGATATGGTGATCGAATAAAGCAGCATACGTGAGTCGCACTTAGGCAACCTGCGCGGCCTTATGCACTTACGCCGTGCTATGGCCGGTCTAGGCTAAGGGGTCACGTCCCTCATTTAATCTGCCTGTGGTGACTAAAAGCCTGCAGTCTAAAGGTTTCCGGACTAAGAAAGCGCGTCATGTTTCATCTCTTTCACTGCCATTTGCGATGGGGGTTAGCCAATGGACGTTACTTAAAAGACGTTTTGCCGAGGTAAGAAGGAATAGAGAAGCTGGAGGCACAGAGTGCCATTTACTGTTCTTGTTGCTAGGGCGTATCCTAGAATAGAGGGAACCCTGATGTATTGAGGAACCAAATAACCAGCACTCAAGGGTACCCCTCACGTATCTTGCGGATGAATTGCGTAGAATGTTTAAAGCACACTTGTGCGAAGTGACAATAAGATTCTGCCACTTCATCATTAAGAGAATCGTAATTCCTACGGTCTTGCGCCCCGAATCGAAAATATGTTCATTAGAGGCGCCGTAGTGGAGGTCTTCGGAAAGTTCGACCACCTGGGATTCTGTCGACGTTCCTGGTTAGACCTCGTTAAGCATACGCCCACTCATTCTCTTTGCAAAAGGACTTTAATCCTACGCGCAATTTCATCGTTTACTGCTTCCCACGACAGTGATTCCCACAATGTGTGATATCTGCAGGATCTTATTCACAAGCTGCGTGCAAGCACTATGGGCGGCACACGACTGCCGGTTGTAAACTTCAACTTGTAAATTGTCCGGTCACGGTGGTCTAGTGGTTATGGCACTCGGCTGCTGATCCGAAGGTCACGAGATCGAATCCCGGCCGCGGCGGCTGGATTTTGATGGAGGCTAAATGTTGAGGCCCGCATGCTCTGCGATGTCAGTGCCCGCCAAAGAACTCCAGACGGTCGAAATTCCCGGAGCCCTCCTCTTCGGCGTCTCTCATTATCATATCGTGGCTTTGGGGTGTAAAACCTCACATTCAATGAAATAAAGTTGTAACTTTGACCCGCAATAACCTGAATTTGGGAATCGCTTTACACACACAATGAAACACGCGTTTCTTCCCCAGATAGCACATAATATTGATCCCCCCTACGAATTTGAGAAAATCTACAACTCGAAAAACGAACAAGCCTACATATACCAGATGAACGGCTAAAGAGGACGCACTCACTGTGCGTCCTAGGCACCTCTCAAAAGCGGCGCGTACCGAGTGTCGCGTTTCGTTTATAATCGGCGCAGGAAGTTCCAAAGCGCTTCGAACGACCAATAATCCTTATACTACAATCGAAGTCGGCAGCTGCGCTCCCGGGAGCGCGCGTGTCAGCTCTCATGATGGCTCCCTGCTGCGAACAATAGCGTGCGCGCAAAGATAAGCATATTAGTGCCACTTTCACTTTCCAGCCGCTCACCTGTTTCGTGGAATAATGCGACCGAGATCGTTGTGAAAACTTGACGGGTTGTTAGGTGAAAGTTTGAGGAGTGCATAACGACTGCATGGGCTGTCATGCACCATCTAGGTGGACGTCTATCACGCCTTACCAAAAATGCCATATATGGCGATATCAGGAATTGGACATATCTGGCTATATATGGTACGTGTCAGCGCGTGGCCGTTTTTTTTTTCTCAAATCTTGATAGAGCCATAAGTGGCAATAAAGACCCACACGAGCAACGCCATGCAAGACAGAACATGTATTGCGCAAATAAGGCTACATATGGGCACGTGCTAAATATAACCAAATATGCATAAATGGGCCATATACGGGCCATACATGGCCTCATATCGAAACTTTAAGCCTTAGTAATGTACTCCTCTACATTGTCATGGCTGCGCGGCTTTCTATCTAATCGAGGGTAATTCTGTTAATGACTTCGATTCCTGCAGATCTGTAGTTTCTTCTACTGTTCTGCAGGGAATTGTCCTTGGGCGTGTGTTGTTTTCCACCTATATAAATGACCTGCCTAACCGCATAAGCTCTCGCATACGAGTATTCGCTAACAGTTGCGTAATTTTCGGCTTAATAACGAACGTTGAAGAACTCATCACGCTTTCACGAGATCTAGAGATAGGTAACCAGTGGCGTAGTACACGGCTAATGACACGAAGTGTAACTTAATGTCTTTCCACTGTAAACCTGTTATTTCTCTGTTTATTTGCCACATTCACAGTAGTGCTATACGAGCGACTACGATATATAAGTATCTGGGCCTGCCCTTCACACCTAACCTATCATGGTCAGAAGATATAACCTCCGTATGTTACAGTGCATCAAAATCATTAGGATTTTTGGGACGGAACATGCAGAGTGCACCATCCCACTTGAGAAAACTTGCTTATTTAATTTTTGTGCGACCCCAGCTTGAGTATGCGTCTCCTGTTTGGTAACCTCATCAGAAATACCTAATCGAAGCATTGCAAATCATTCAGAACAGGGCAAGCTGTTTGATTGCTCGTAACTACAGTGCCCAGTCCTGTATCACGCACATCAAAGTCAACCTATCATTACAGTTGTTAAGTACTCACCGTAACATTGCATTGCTGTCATTATTTCATAAGATCATTCTGACGAATCATCACTACCGTGCTCTTAACACCAACCCTACAGCCCACCGCGAAGGTTGCATAACACTCGCAGCTACGCCCGACTATATTGTGCAAAGCAATCATTTCATTTTTCACCCATTACCTCGCGTCCGTTGAACAGCCTACCGGACAACATTGCTTCATTAGAGACCATGACTCTTTTTGCATTCAGTTGTTCAAACGTTTTCGTGAACACTGCACTTATTTTCCTTGAATTATAATTCTCGCGTCGTAATCTACTGCATGTGTGCTTTTCAATACGTTTACATTTGCCTATTCATTCACTGTCGCGCGTTTATATCTTTATTTTACAATGTATAATTCGCAAATGGAATTATGTCGTGGCTGTGGTACAATCTTTCCTATGCAATACTTACTGTTATGCTATGCTGCTCTTTCCGTTTGTGCTCACTTATTCATTTCTCAGTTTTTTCTCTAACAACTGTATAGTTTGGTAAATTGGGGTATGTTCTTGATTCTGTAGCAATTTTTGAACAAATGTATGCATGAATACGTTTTGTATTGAATCGCACTGTATGCCTCCCTCACCATAATGCCTTTTCTGGGGCCTCTTTGGTATTACTAGTTAAAAATATTACCAGATTACAAAATTTTACCAGAAAAAGACCGAGACCCACGTAGATAGATAGATAGATAGATAGATAGATAGATAGATAGATAGATAGATAGATAGATAGATAGATAGATAGATAGATAGATAGATAGATAGATATGGTCAGAGTTGCTCAATTTCTCGAACAAATCCTTCGCATTTAAGGCAATTTATGCGAATGGAAAAGAAAAGAGAAGTTGTTTGGATACGAGTCACTGTTAATTTTCACTTCACAATTAACAAGAAAGCTTAGACAAAGCCGAAGAGGCGTCATGAAAAAGTTGGCAGATCGCACGTGCAGTGGGAATCAAGGAAATGCGAAGCACGTACGCATCAGGAAAGTAAAATGGATTTGCATTGCTGTCTCGCTATACCAAGTTTGGTACATATGAAGTTAACGAAACGACCGCAAGAGCACCATGACTGTGGCATGTAAACAATGCCGCTCATACACGCATGTCATGATTCTAACGTTATGACCTCTCAATTACGTTCGTCATGCAGTCGTGTTGTGCCATAGCAATTTTTGTACCATATTCAAAATACGCTGGTCGCCCATCACCATAATCCGCCATAACCAACATTGGCATGGTGGTTTTTGTGGTGGACATTGTGGTTACGTGGTGGTGGCATGGTGGGCGATATGTTGTGCTTCATTAGATGCACACCTAATTGGTTGAACGCGCCCCATCCTCATTTACACCAGCGCCCAGTTACGTCGCAGTTATGGAGATGCAAATAAAGCATCAAATCACAACAGCAAACGAACACTGAAGGTTCCTTCTCTTAATCAGAGAAAACGCCTACCTTGTACAGTACTCTCGCTTTTCTGTGCTTTTTTTGTCCCCACAATAGTAAACACCTGTACGAAGGTGCATGTGAGGCCTGGACGGGCTCAGCCAAATAAATTTGCATTCAGCGAGGCACATAACATCAATCACCATCTAACCACCATGTCCACCATAAAAACCACCATTCAGTTGGCGGTTATGGTGGATTATGGTGACGGGTGGCAGGCGGATTTTCAATAGGGTATACATCCCATTAACGAAACGACTGGCATGTAGATCATGCCGCTAATGACATGCATGTCACTGTTTTCATGTTATGACCTGTCATTTATGATCATCATGCAGTCATGTTGTGCCAAACCAATTTTCGTATAGGCTCCGTGCAGTCGAGTTTTCCATGTGCGACATCAGCGCCAGAATGCACTGCCTGGCGGAGAGAAGAAGCAAAATTGGGCAGACTGTGACAGGGAAATACGCGAACGCGATGCGCGTCTCCAACTCTCTAGCAGCAGCGACCGCCCATCCCACCTCCTTTCGTTTTATTTCCTTTGAGACGCGCGCTCCAAACCTGCGGCAAACTGTTCCAAAGGGCGACGCCGCGAGCGTTCGTGTGGTTCGCAGCACGCCAGGAAAGCCGCGAAGAAACGCGCGCGTCGCTGTCGCCTCGGTTTCCACTGTGCGCGATGGAGCCGTAGCTACGTAGCACCCTATGGTCAGTAGATGGAGCTCATACATCCCATTAACTAGAGTTACTGTATATTTATGCTAGCATATAGAGTAACTCTACCATTAACGAAACGGCAGTATAGCGACAGGACCATGGCATGTAAATCATGCCGGTCATGACACGCGTGTCATGATTCTAATGTTATGACCTGTCATTTACGTTCATCATGCTGTCGTGTTGTGCAATAGCAACTTTGGTATACATCCCATTACCGAAACGCCTGGCATGTAAATCATGCCGCCTATGACATGCATGTTATGCTTTTCATGCTATGACCTGTCGTTTATGTTCGTCATGTAGTCATCTTGTGGCATGCCAATTTTCGTATACATCCCGTTAACGAAACGCGTGGCATGTAAATCATGTCGCCCATGACATGCATACCATGATTTTCATGTTGTGACCTGAAAGTCATGTTCGCCATGCAGTCACGTCATGGCATACCAATTTTCGTATACATCCCATTAACGAAACGGGCAGGAGAGCACCAAGACCGTCGCATGTAAATCATGTCACTCATGACATGCATGTCATGGTTTTCGTGTTATGACCTGTCATTTATGTTTGTGATGCAGTCATGTTGTGGCATGCCAATTTGCGTATACGTCCCATTAACGAAACGCGTGGCTTGTAAATCATGTCATTCATGACACGCATGTCATGATTTTCATATTATGACCCGTCATTTATGTTCGCCATGCAGTCCTGTTGTGGCATACCAATTTTTGTATACATCCCATTAACGAGACGACCAGGAGAGCACCAAGACTGTGACATGTAAATCATGCCGCTCATGACACTCATGTCACGATTTTCATGTTATGACCTGCCATGTATGTTCGTGAGGCAGTCATGTTCTGCCATACCAATTTTCGCGTACATCCCATTAGCGAAACGGCTAGGAGAGCACTAATACCGTGGCATGTAAATCATGCCGCTCATGACATGCATATCGTGATTTTCATGTTATGACCTGTCATTTATGTTCGTCATGTAGTCATGATGTGGCATACCAATTTTCGTAAACATCCGATTAGCGAAACGGCCAGGAGAGAACAAAATCGTAGGCGGCTAGATAGATAGATAGATACGCTCAAACTCGCCGAAGTTCGCTAAGAAATGCTTCGCATTTAATACTGTACAATCGCTCGCAATACAGCTTTTTTGGCACCGTTCGCGACATTGTTACCCACTTGTCTGTCTTGCTTTGCCATAAAGGTTAGGCTTAGTCGTGCTGCCAGAATGTGTTTTTTACTAAAGATTTACCGAAACATTACGAAATTGAACTCACGGTAACACGCAGTCCCATATGCTAGTGCTCTTCCGAGTGGACGTTTCTCAACGAATTTAACTTAAAACACTTTTTTTGCGAGCACTAAGATGTTCAAACAATGTATTTTCCCAAGAATTATTCAATGAACGAATGATTTGCCCGGTCACGTTCGCGGCGCCATGTGATTTTGTAGACGCACTTTCTAACGTGTTTACTTCTCTGTGTGCCTTATTGTTTGTATGCGTTCCACTCCTACAGCCATATTGCATATTGTAATCGAAACTCATGGATCAGTACTGCGAACACATCATCTCAAGTGGCGCTCTTGGCCCTTGTGCCACTCATCATGATCATATCATCCACTTCTCCATAAGCTCTGCAGAGGGCAGAAGTATTTGCAAAAAAGAGACACCAAGGGCAAAACGCATATAAGCACCTTCCGTGTATCTTACTACGGTTGCGTTCGCCGATGTTTCGCTTCACAATCAACACGTGTGAATGACTTGGCGTGTTTCTGTCGTTCCCGCTACGAATCCGCTTAACTATACTCGCGTCCCCTTCGTTGCCGGTTCCTGAAAAACTACGCTGCTCCGGAAGCCACCAGCGCACGCGCGAGAGACGGCGTGCGCTGCTATTTCGGCACAGCGCAGAACCCGTTAGCCGATGAGGAGAAAGCGCATCGTCCGTAAGCGGCGACCAGACTCAAAACAAACACTCGTCGCTACTCGACACTGTGCAAGCACAAACTTATTCGAGGTTGCCTTGCTGCGTTCTTTGCGAGGCTTCGGGACGGGGGACTGCGGTTCAGAGCTGGAACGGCGATGTTGATTTGATGCCTATCAGAATGAGGACACAAACTATAAGAAGGACAGCGAGTTCGACCAGGGGTGGGCACGGTTGGTGGCTTTGCAGATGAAACGCTACGGCAAGAAAAGCTCCCAAGGAGAAAGGAAAACGTCAGTGGCGTACCTAGCCGACGTGGTTTAACGGCTACGGCACCCGAATGTGATCCGAAGGTCGGGGGATCGGAATGATGTCGTTGCGGCTGCATTTCGATGGTGGCGAGATGCTAAGGCCCGTCTACCGGCGAAGTCGGTGCCGCGGGTATTTGAAATATTTGGAGCCCTCCACCACGGCGTGTCGCGTAATTCTATCCTGGTTTGGGGACGTAGCACTCCAAATATAACTGCGACGTCAATGTGGCACTGTTGCCGTAGTAAATACTCCGCGCTCAGCGTCCAATAGTAAGCGGTTGGGCAAACCTGTGGTAAAAAATTGCAGCAGTGCTAAAAATGCGAAGCATTTCTTAGCGACCTTAGACGACTTTGAGCGTATCTATCTATCTATCTATCTATCTATCTATCTATCTATCTATCTATCTATCTATCTATCTATCTATCTATCTATCTATCAAGCCGCCCAGATCTCAGTACTATCCTGGTCATCTCGGGCCGAATTCACAAAACTTCTCTTTCGTAAGTGCTTTTTGCCATTGGTCAGCGGGCTTCTGTAATGATATGTCCAGCATCAGGATTGGCTGAAATTTTCTCTTACCAGCATTTTTGTCGTAAGTTGTTTTTGTGAATACGGGCCCTCGTTCATGTGGCAATTTGCGAGGTATGATATAAGTGCATGGAAGACATGAACGACTGATCTTTACATAAGCAAAATGACATGCTCGACATGTACGTCGTGATTAACGATACTGCACTACCGTGGGGCTAATATCCAAAGTGGCCGGTAAACGGGATGCGCGTATGCGCCACAGGTGTTCGAGTTTGATGGAGCCTATGTATATTACACGCTTTCATATGGGCGGCAGTGATACAAGCGGTTCTTGATAGCTTCCTCTGCAGCGCAGCCTTTGTACATGGCGGTAACCGGCGCCTATATCTTGACGGAACGCATGTCTATCAAAAATACACCCAGTGGTAAACGACATCCCACTCTGTCTTGATTTGTCAGTGTGGTTATTATGTGGAATGACGGGTTAATTTTCAGTGTCCTCCGAGGAGGACCGACTAAATAGGCTCTTCCCCAAACAGCGAGTAAAATCTTGCTTCTTGTATGCCAGCGTTTCAAGAGTAAGCCAAACCACGCACATCCTTGTTCTGTGAAAGAACGGCCAGCTCATCCCGACGATAGGATATGCGTAGGGAGCCAGTTTGAAGCTTACTTTACCCCTGAAAGCTCGCCCTTCTAGACCACGGGCATGACTAGGTCACTTTCACGACGGGCGAATATTCAGCAGTTCTTTCTTTTTGGCAGAAATATACTTCTCAACTGGCAACGCCAGAAAAAGTGGTTCATCTGGCAACATTGCTGAGATGAACAAAGATGGCTTTTACATCCAGGGTCACGGCCGCGCTTTCGCTTAGCACTGTGCTAAAGTTTCTTGATTGTGGGGTCGAATCACGATGCTTCCTTGAAGCCGAAAGGGTTCTTGCTGCCGAACATATGATATTAATCGGCCTAAAGGATTTGAGCGGCGAAACAGCCGAAATAATTGCGCTGTGCGTTAAAATGCCGCACTTGTTCGGAGACCCGCATCAGATATTTTTTTCAGGATAAAGAGCCTTTTCAGCGAGCCTGAAGTTGAAGAAGGCAGCTGTTCATGCATAGCAGGTCTCTCCGAAAGATACAAGCAACTGATTTTGATACAACTGATTCGAGTACAAATGTGCCACTTAGAAACGTGTTGAAAGAGTTCAGTTCTATGCGCAGTGCCGGAAAACAAACTTAGAGGGGCGGTGAACAGGTCGAGGGCTCGAAATTTGAAACGAGCACAATAAACCTTGAATTGCCACCAGATGAACTCGAAATGCAAACGCACTATAGGTTAAACGATCACACATTACCTCCATAACCACCAAACAAATTAAGAGGGGCAGCGCGCGCATGTGTCGAAGGCGAACGAAAGCAAGCGCTCGCTTTATGTCTACTTACTACAATGCATGCACGCAAAAGTACGTCAGCAATAATATTACTGCGGTTCAAGTTGAGCATTGACACGTTCAAAAAACGTTACCACATATGCACGCATAAACGATGTTGCTATTTTGTTCACGCGCTTGCCTAAACTAAACTACACTCCGGTTCTTCGAAAAGCGCTTATGATAAAAAACGCGCGCACACACAATTAAAATCTGCGTACTCACCGGGGAGGAAGAAATCGTCGCGAGTGAAGTGCCTGGAACAAACTAGCGTAGTTCCCGCCACCTTCTTGCCGATGCGCAAGTTCATAATGCACGTTTCCCTGCATGCGCGACGCATCGTCTGCTTCTTTGGACAACCGATGAAACGACGTGCCACTTGCTGTCTTTGCACCGCGATGACACGCAAACGCACGTAGCAAGTCTTTTGATGAGGATCTTTTTTTCTTTTTCAGGCTGCTTCGAAGCGGCATGGCGTCTTTTAAGGAACTATGGAGCTGTTTTACAGCGCGCGGTAACGCGATACCATGCCGCGTTTCAAGGTCGACCTTTGATAGGCGGGTTCCAGGAGCGTCCGCTAGGTGGCGAGCATTTAGATGGAATCGCGAGTAGAGATGGTTTGCTTGAAGATTTCTTCAGCGAGGAGGCATTGAAGGATGCCTTGAGGAATGCGGCTTCAAGTAAATCATAGGTGAAAAACAGGGGGACACCAACCAAATTGTAATCATTTAAAAGTAAAATTTACTTCTAAATATGAAAAAACCCGACGTTTCGGGTCCCACTCGGACCCTTCTTCAGGGGTGACTGGAGGGCACCAGACAGCAGCAGTGCTTATAAGCCCTTCTTTCTTCTCTCTTCCTTCCTTTCTCCCTTTCTCTTTTTTTCCCGTTCTTCAAGCCGAGGTCATGCTAACGTTGAATCAGGTGCCGGAGTCCGCTAAAATAGACACTTGGCATTGCACCTGCAGACCGGTTCACGTTTGCAGGTGTCGCCTGAATGTGCCATGATGCCAAGTGTCTATTTTAGCGGACTCCGGCACCTGATTCAACGTTAGCATGACCTCGGCTTGAAGAACGGGAAAAAAAGAGAAAGGGAGAAAGGAAGGAAGAGAGAAGAAAGAAGGGCTTATAAGCACTGCTGCTGTCTGGTGCCCTCCAGTCACCCCTGAAGAAGGGTCCGAGTGGGACCCGAAACGTCGGGTTTTTTCATATTTAGAAGTAAATTTTACTTTTAAATGATTACAATTTGGTTGGTGTCCCCCTGTTTTTCACCTTTAATTTCATCCCAACCAGACAGATCTCTGTCAAATGTTCACCTTCAAGTAAATCATGCATTTGTATGTATGTTGCAATAACCTGGAAGATGCAGCGAATGTTCACTGTATGCATTCAAGGAAATGCTCGAGTGTGAAAAGTGGCTCTGCTAATTACTGATGACTGAAGCTCGACTGCCCTCATATATTGCTTTTTATTTGACATGATGTCGCCAAGAGATTTGCAGATCAGAACGACAGCGCGCAATGGGCATTTTCGCACTGCAATGCACGAACGGCACGAAATAACTACAATGAGCTCACCACGCTTTTAGACCAATTTTGTTTTAAGTTAGACGTTATTTTGCTTACGGAATCCTGGTACACATGCGAGGAGAAAGCGTTAAGTTTGCAAAGCTATAGTACTTTTTATGTAAATGGATCTTGCCGCCGACAGGGTGGTGTATTGGAAATAGTCTTGGAAAGTCTGTGTTGTGTCTTGCCCACCGACTTGACAATAATCACGCCACATCACGAAGCTTTAGCGCTAATCCAGCGCGCCGCGGTGATCTAGTGGCTATGGCACTCGGCTGCTGATCAGAAGATCGCGGGATCGAATCCCGGCCTCGGCGGCTGAACTTTGATAGAGGTGAAATGTCGAACCCTGTACAGAGTGCGATGTCAGTGCACGTTAAAGAACCCCATGTGGTCAAAATTTCTGGAGCCCTCCACTACGGCTTATCTTATAATCACGGCGAGGCTGATCTACGTACCTCCCAAGGCCACAGAATCCTAGAAATCAGTCAATTAGCAATAATCCAAAATTAGCATGTATACGTTGTTCTTCGTGGCCCATCTGACGGGAGCGTTGAAATGTTTTCAATCTTCTTTGAAAGACTGTGAACATTTGTTTGCGAACACTAGGTTTGTGCATAATACGTGAGAAATGTAAAATCAGAAATCAGCCTTATACAAAGTAATGAAATGTCATTTACATTCCAGCCACTGCTTCACTCTCTTGCATGTGCAGTTGGTTTGAGTGAACTAACTCGTGCTTTCATTCACTCTGAAAGTCTTCTAGATATATTTATCATGGATAAAAGAAGTGACTGCATCGTATCACATTTCGTTTAAACAGATAAAAACGGTCCCTTTTCAATATATATGGTTCATAAAACGAATAAGGCTGCTAGTCACGTAAGAACAGCTCGTACTGGGTCCTCTGAAATAAGGGAAGTCAAACTTTAGGGCAGTAAACCTCAGTACCCTGTGTTACTGCACAAATTCTGATAAGGCTTACGATAGAGTGGCGCGTTTATAAAAAGTGCATATCGCGGTTCCTTTAATCTAACGACTGTGAGCTCTTAAGAAAAAACGGAAGTCGTTAACATTGCAATTCTACGAGATGATTACTTAAATATGCTTCGTATTTTCGGCTATCAAAAATAGAGACGACCGTGATTTGACGGTATTAAAAAAAAAAGATTAGAAACGCCTTCAGGAGTGTTACGTAATAAAAGGACGTCCATTTCTTGAACCTTTTGAAAGGGAAGCTCCCGTAGTGACATTCTCTGGCAGGAAACAAGAAATTAAATCGCCTATTACATTCAGGTTCTCACCATCCTTAAAGAACTGGGGCTCGTAGTGCACAACGAAATCTCTAGTGGAGCAAAAGTGGCAAATAGTTTGAACAAATATTGCGCTACTATGTTCTCCGAGAGCGCGTCTACTGAGGATAGGCCATGTGTGTTGCAATTTACATGAAGGCACATCAAGTATGAAATGTGCGTTTCTAGAACCAGCAACCAAACACATTGTATATTTCCGTTTTATGGGCCTCAGGAATAGGAGAGCGCGCGGTGGTGATCGCAGTCGAACTGGTCCACTTACACACCTACTTGACCATTTGGTGCTGGTACACACCGTTCTGATCAACTTGTGTCTGACCACAGCAGCCTTTCACGAAAAACATGCGGCACATTAAAGTTAGAGGTCAGTAGATTGGGAAATCGTGAATTAGGAATGATTTTATAAAATATAGAGCGTCCAATCGCAGTACGCGCCTGTTATTTCAAAAGCATTAGAAAGAAATCCGAGCAGCTATGCACTATTGATGCTAACACTGAGGATAGAGCGTAGCTGGTGGCTTTCCCCTCATTTCCCTGCTCCTCATCCTCACATAACTCTTCCTCACCACCTTCATCTTTACCTCCTGCTCACCCCACTTTCGTTTCCTAGTCTTTGCTATACTATATTATAGACGACTATGCTATGCTCTACATTATCCCCTCCTCATCGTCCTAACTTCAGTCCTCCGCACTCTCACATCCGTATATCACTCCTTGCTACACTATACTATACTAGACTACGCTCTACTCTCGCCTCCACTTTTCCCTCTTCCCCACCCTCACATCATTCTCCCTCACCCTCGCGGCCGTTTCACCCCACTCCTTTTCACACGCAATTCCTTTCTCATTTCATACTGTTAAAGCGCAACTCCGGTGGGTTTTGCACCATGTTCTGATATCGATGTTATCCAATGGGGCTGATGGTTCTGTAGCAGCCGGGATGGGTCAATTTGCTCAGAAAAGCAGCAATAATTTTAAATGTATGACCGAAAGTCGTGTTAGAACCGAAAGCGAAACGGGTAGACGCTTATGGGATGACGTCACAGCCTCCCTGCCTTCATAAATATGGAGCTGATGCCAGAAAAATCGACAGTGGCGAGGTCATCCGACCTCGTTTTGAGTTATGGCAGCTTTTCCGAATTTGGCAGCACCGATTTGAGCGCTGAAGTAGGGCCGTTTTGCATTTTGACGGCCCGCTGGCTCTGGTAGGCAGCATTGAAGGCGATGACGTAAAAAACACAGTGTGGTCCGCGTGGGGATCCGCTAAATTAAAAAAAAAAATCCTTTCCTGGAAAACTAAATGACTTGCAACCGCCTGACTGGGCATCTATTTTCACAGTACCGAGGAGAATATATTTCGGAAATTTCACTGAATTCAGAGGAAAATGAAAAATCGCCGGAGTTGCCCTTCAATACTATCTATGCGTGATTGTGTCACCGACAGACAGATAGATAGATAGATAGATAGATAGATGACGAAATTAACATCACAAACGCAATAAGGAGTATACATTACTCCTTGATTACTACTTGCCGTAAGACACAAACTGTACACTACTAACCTCCACACAAATCTTTTTAGCTGGTCGATGTAAATTTGATGACGACTTAACACTTTGAACTCACTTCCTATAAGAATGAACATGATACTATGCATTCACCAAGAAAGTTTGCGTGTGTCTGCTGGGGTGTATGATTGCGTGTTTATACTGTTATATAGACATGTGTGTATGTATCTGTGTGCCTGATACCTATCTATTTCCATTTCGTCTTCACACATCCACTCCGGCATAAGAAATTATGGATTGCATTACTCATTACACATCACAACCGCGATTTCTTACAACCAACAAATTTTTTTTTGTCATATGCGCGTACATCGCAAGGAAAAATGCGTCTGTGTACGGGACCACGTGGAAAATTTCACGTAACTAGGCACGCGGCCGCATACCTGCGCGAACGGAGAAGGGAAACGCCTCGCTAACACACGATTTCCACGCGCGCCGACCTTGCTTGCAGAGCAGTTTTAAAAACCGTGACGTTCTGGATGTCGCGATCAGCAAAAATAGAAGATCGCGGACATTTTGAGACCAAGTACCGTACATAATAGTAACGCAGGTAGAAGATATCGCGGATGAAAGGCTTTGAAAGAATGTACGTTTAACGAGGCGAAGCCGCTGCAACCGGGACCGTCAAGGGTCGCAGGTTCGACGCCCAATCCCCCCCCCCCCCCTTTTTTTTATACTCCTCGAGATTACGTCGGTAGGGGGGCCTGGCGACGGTTGGGGTATGTGAAAGGCTTTGAGTCATTCAACTGCCGTTTACGACTCACTCCTACACCAGAACAGGAATTGGCCTCCCTGGTGAAGTACTTGGCCACCACCTCCCACACGATGTCTACAATTAAACCCACGCCCTCAGTGTCCAGCAGCTGCAGAACATCTGTCCACGGCGGCGGTCAGCTCTGGGAAGCAGCAGAGGGCGGTAACAATCACTGGACCCGGACAGGCCGCCACTGGAAACTAAACATTGGAACGTTCAATGCAAGATCCCTCTCCAGCGAAGCTAGACTAGCAGAACTACTCGAGGAACTAGAGGGAGTTAGTTGGGACGTCATTGGCCTTAGCGAAGTTAGGAGAACAGGTGAAGCTTACATAGTCTTAAACAATGGGCATGTCCTCTGCTATAGAGGATTACCCGAAAAGAGGGAATATGGCGTGGGGTTCCTAATTCACAAAGATATAGCGGGCAACGTAGATGAATTCTACAGCATTAACGAAAGGGTTGCATGCGTCGTAATAAAACTAAATAAGCGGTATAAACTTAAGATAATCCAGGGATATGCGCCAACAACGAGCTACGACGACGAACAAGTAGAGCAGTTCTACGAGGATATCGAATTAGCAATAAATAAAGTACAGACACAATACACAGTAGTCATGGGGGATTTCAACGCAAAAGTAGGGACAAAACAAAGTGGAGAGCAGGCGATTGGCAACTACGGCGTCGGCCATAGGAATAACCGTGGGGAAATGCTAGTACAATTTGCCGAAAGAAACCGACTCCGAATAATGAACACGTTTTTCAAGAAACACAAGAATAGGAAGTGGACGTGGAAAAGCCCTAACGGGGAAACAAAGAATGAACTCGACTTCATAATGTGCGAACAACCAGGTATAATTCAAGACACAGAAGTAGTGGGGAAGGTAAAATGCAGCGATCACAGACTAGTAAGGGCAAAGATTGTACTTAACCTAAAGAAAACAAGAACTAAATTATTTACTAGAAAGAAATGTAATTTAGAGGTAATCAGATCCAAGAACGAAGAATTTAAAGTAGCCCTAAGCACCAAGTTCGAGGCCTTAGACGAAAACGGTGACTATGTAGAGGAAATGAACAAAACCATAACGAAAACAATCCTTGAAACAGCGATAGAAGTCGGGGGTACAACAACTAAGCAAACAACAAGTAAGTTGTCCCAATCTACCAAGGACTTAATAAAAAAACGCCAACAAATGAAAGTAACCTCGCCAAAAGATAAGATTGAATTCGCAGAACTATCAAAATTGATCAATAAAGCCAGGCAAAGAGATGTAAGAAACTTTAACACGAGAGAAATAGAGAAAGCTGTAGAGAAAGGAACCAGCATTAAAACGGTCAAAAAGAAACTGCACTTAGGGCAAAACAAAATGCATGCGCTAAAGGATAAACAAGGTAACGTTATCAACAGTTTCAACGAAATAGTAAAAGTAGCAGAAGATTTCTACTCTGCACTGTACAGTTCTCAGACAGACCATACAACCTTAATAGAAACAGAATCTGAGGAGGACAATGAAATTCCATGTATAACCGCTGACGAAGTCAAAAAAGCTGTCAAAGGCATGTCCCGCGGTAAAGCAGCTGGTGAAGATGGTATAACAGCCGACTTGATTAAAGACGGAGGAGATATTATACTTGAAAAACTTGCATCGCTCTTCACGAAATGTGTCAAGACGTGTAATATACCACGCAGTTGGAAAAATGCGAATATAATCCTTATCCACAAGAAAGGTGACATAAAGGAGTTAAAGAATTATAGACCAATTAGCCTACTCCCAGTAATATACAAGCTATTTACAAAAGTAATTTCTACGAGAATAAGAGAAACACTCGACTTTAATCAACCGACAGAACAAGCTGGTTTTAGGAAAGGTTACTCGACAATGGACCACAGCCACGCTATCAACCTAGTAATTGAGAAGTACGCGGAATATAACAAACCTCTTTATATGGCGTTTATCGACTACGAGAAAGCATTTGACTCGATAGAAATACAAGCAGTTCTAGAAGCTCTACGTAGACAAGGGGTACCTGACATATACGTGAAAACCATCAACAACATATACAAAGATTGCACAGCCACACTACTCCTACATGAGAAAAGCAGAGAAATCCCGATCGGGAGAGGCGTGAGACAGGGAGATACGATATCCCCGATGCTATTCACTGCATGTTTAGAGGAAATCTTTAAACGTCTAGACTGGGAAGACAAGGGAATTCGAATAGACGGAGAATATCTCAGCAATTTAAGATTCGCAGACGACATTGTGCTATTTAGCAATGATGGAGACGAACTACAAAACATGATTGATGACCTAAACAGGGAAAGTATTAAAATTGGATTAAGAATGAATAGGCAAAAGACCAAAGTTATGCTCAATAGCCTAGCTAAGGAACAGAAATTTAAAATCAACAATGAACCCTTACAATGTGTAAACGAATACGTATACCTGGGACAGTTAATAACAGGAACTCCTAACCATGAAAAAGAAATTCTCCGTAGAATAAGGTTGGGCTGGAGCGCATTCGGAAGGCATTGTGAAATCATGACTGGAAACTTACCGCTCTCACTAAAACGAAAAGTATTCAATCACTGCATTCTCCCAGTACTAACGTACGGCGCAGAAACGTGGAGGATAACGAAAAAACTAGAGATAAAACTAAGGAGCACGCAACGTGCAATGGAAAGAAAAATGTTGGGGGTAACGCTAAGAGATAAAAAACGAGCGGAATGGATCAGAGAACAGACAGGAATAGCCGATATTATTATATCAATTAAAAGAAAGAAGTGGACCTGGGCAGGACATGTCATGAGGAGGAAAGATGACAGATGGACAGTAAGAGCAACGGAATGGATACCAAGAGAGGGAAAACGTAACAGAGGCAGGCAAAAGATTAGATGGAGCGATGAAATTAAAAAGTTTGCAGGCATAAAGTGGAACCAACTCGCTCAGGATAGGGTGGATTGGAAATCGTTGGGAGAGGCCTTCGTCCTGCAGTGGACCTAAACAGGCTGATGATGATGATGATGATGGTGTCACCGTTATTCCCGGTGGGACGCCAGCCGTGACGTGGCTGGTTGCTAGGAAACGTGAGGCGGGCTAGACCAGCACGTCGAGTTAGAAAACCTTCGTCGTCAAGATTTTGATACAAGCTCGTCCGGTCGGGTAACCCGTTACGCACAACAAAAGTTACGGTAACTGACCAAGTCAAAACGCTTATTAGAATGTTGCGTTCACGCAAGTGCTATCCTTCTGCGATAAACGTTCTTGGCTTGCATCGGAACAATTTGGTTTTCGTAAATGTTTATCAATTGAACAAGGTTTATTAGTATAGAGAGAAATCATTTTGAAGGGATATGAAGAAAACTCACATTGGGCGCATATATAGATTTGTCTTAGGCGTTCTGCAGAATATGCCACTAAGCTCTCTTTACTAAACTAGAACATTATGGTTTCAGTGGTGTAGCTATAAATCTCCTCAAACCTATCCTAGAACACAGAAGGAAGTGCGTAAACATTAAAGACGAAAGTTCCGCCTGATTGGATGTAAACACCGGCGTTCCACAGGGGAGTTTGTTAAGCACCGTGTTGTTCTACATCTTTGCAAACGATATAATAGGAACACTCAATTTTCTTTTTCAGTCTACGCCGATGAAACAAGCTTGTTCTTTGATTCCGATGATATATCTAATCTCAAAATATTTACTCATTATATAGGCTGCAAAACCTGCTACATAGGATTGAAGTGTCTGGTTACCAGTGCTGTAAAACGGTGTGGCTCTGTTCAAGCGAAATTATATATACTATCGTCGAGCTCCTTCTCGGTGACAAAAAGATTGATATAATGAAAGAATGTAGACACGGGGGTCACTTGCAGTGAGTACAAACTGGCATTCCCATGTGCAGGAGGCTGCGAAAATAGTTGTGAAGGCATGGGGGTACCTTCAAGGTTCACAGATATTGCTGATCACAAAGTCAAGCTGCTTATTCACAATGCCTTATTTCAACCGCATATCAGCCATTGTAATATTGTCTTGGTAAACATCACGAGAAAGATGAAACTAAAGAATACGGAATGCAATCGGACATATCGCACGTGATCCATCGATGCTCATATACATCAAACTTGTTAACTCCGTTTGACGTGCTCTAATTAGAGCAGCTGAATGGCTTCAATATTTTTGGTATGTACAAGCGTGGTTGAAGAGTAAAATCCTTTTATTTCTCACAACTATGTCAACATAGAAAATCATCTGTAGCGCCTTAAAATATTAGGCAAGAACGCACATAGCATATGCCTTTTTCATGAGCGCATTACAATTTTAAATGTCTTAACACCATGACAAACTTCTTCAATTTCTTCAACAGTGAAGGCCTTACGACTGACACGTTGTCAAGTTAGCAGTGGAAAGAATACTTCACTAGACACCCCACACAATAACACTTAACGTGATTAACCTTGAACTTGATTTTTTTACTATGTATTGCTTACACAAACTTATGTTCGGTTTGACTTTTGATATCAGGTGTGTTAATACAATTCAATTTTTCCTCCGTTTAGGTGTAACGTTGAGCAATTTATGTATTTTTGTTCTTTTATTATGCGAAACTTCCTGCAATTCAGTAATATTTATTTATCTGTGTCTCTGTGTGTCTCGTTTTTCAATTTTTTATTCTCCAAATATACAGCTTATTTTTCATCCTATGCCGATTTACATGGTTTGTGCAGCTATATTTTACCCCTGTGTTTAATAATGTTTGCTTGCATGTATTTCGCTTTTTATTTCTCTTCTAGGGCCACATGTTTTCCTTCCAACTGGTCAGTGTAATCCGCCAAGCTGATATTTTCGAAGGTTTTAATTCCCGTCCGTGCATCTTTTCACCTTCTAATAAGGTTCGATTTTTTTTTGTCGTTGTTGCTGACGATTACGATTTCAAAACATTCAAGAATTGTACTATGAAGCTATACTGCAACAGAATGCTGAATAAACTGAAGCTGACATTAAGTGCCTATCCCCTTGTGCGCCTCGAAAACGCTCCTTTTCAGAGGTTTGATTTATAGCGTAACAGCAGTACTGATCCCCTCAAAATAAAACGAAAAAATACTTAGCGTTGCGCTTTCTGCCAAAGAGGAATAACACGAAAACAGGTCAATCAGACCTCTCTCTCTCTTCTCTCTGCATAATTAAAGTAGACACACCGAACGCTCCACAAAATTCACCTCGTATTTATTCATCCTCCACTAGTCTGTGGCGGATACGTTTCTACTGTCCGTCAGAAACTGCTCGAAGAACGACTCTCCGCTTGCAACATGCAAGGAAAAGCGCTCTAGCAGAGAGCGTTCATCTCAGCCATCATTTAGAAACAGCGATCTCGTCAAACACCTTAATATCCTCAGAAGTATATAGCAAGCGTTATCTTGTAACCAGCGTTATCTTGTGAGTCACGCAATTTCGCAAGAATAGCATTAGATGAAAGTTGAAGGTTGGCGAAATGAAAGCACACGGCCGATTCACGTTAGCACCAGATGTCTGCTTTAGACGTTTCGACGGGGCTGCATTCATTGTCAGGCAAAAAATAAATGTGCTAGCGGTCCTTCGCTGTCCCTTTATAAGAGAAGCTGAAGTCAACGACTTTGACAGTCGCCACCGAGAACACTGAGCTCGAAATGGGAACCAAATCCATTCAATATGTTCTTAAGTATAAATATTTTTGATGAGTCAATCTCTGTTATCGTGAGTCGCGCTTTTGACTATGAATTCTACCGCCAGCCCTTAAAGTTTCGTAAACTACTTGGCCGTTTGGTTCGCTAGTAAAGGAAATATGTACACCCAATGCGAGACACACGATGTACACAGAGGACTCGCACGGACGACCGTACGTATCTGTCAATATCAGTGCGTAGCGTCCTTTTCACTGTTTCTATATATATATTTACTTTAGCACCCGAAGCCGAACCCAAGCTAATGGTCTGTGATGAAAAGCATGGTTCGCCTAAATATCGCCTTTTTTTGCGAAGACATATTAGTATAGTTATTATTATACTCAAATGCCCATGCAAATTTCAACATCCCAGAACACCATAACATGTACTACTATCCTACTATCCTGGTTGTTACCTTTTACGATCATTAATTTTTGATTCATGCACCCTTCTGAGCATTTTCTACCGATGATTCAGCATATACATGCCCCTTAACATAAATAATCTATTCACTGTTTTTGTGTTATACTACTACTAATATTCTCCACTAGTGCATCTATCATCTTATGTATAAAGTTATGGAGTGTTTAAGTTCTTACTGAGCTATAAATTCGTGTACATAATGTTTGAAGAACTTAAAGTCCAACTCCTCGCTTACTTTTTACAGGTCACTATCAAGACGAGATATATGGGCTTTCACCTTAAAGGGACCGACAACTGAAATTGCGGTTAAATTAAACTTGGCGCAGCCTGGCGGTGAAGCCTTGGTACTGCTTTATGGAGTCTGTGAACTGCTGCACGTCGTCTGCTGCTGTTCACATGACCATAACTCGTTCTTAAAATTGCAGGCAATACCTAAAAACGCATCCCAGTCTCATTACTCGCTTTTTATTCAGCAAGAGGAGTCGACGCTGATAAGCGTCGCTGCCCTCACGCAACAGGAAACCTGCTTTTATCCGAGGCGCATGCAGGCAACATTTTCTAGACGTTGCGCGCCGCGCTCTGTGGGGGCAGAACCCGGTGCAAACACTCACGACAGCTGTCAGCCACTGTTTGCAACATGTATTGCGCCAAGATTGCATACGCAAGAAATGCTGATAAAAAAACTCCACGCATCTCCACGAAGTGAACCATGACGAGTGGGCGAACCTGGGAATCGTTCTGTGCTACCGTAAATCACCCGTGACATTGCCCACTCATGCATGTAAATAAGTGACAACGCGTGTGTGTACAACACACGCGTTGTCACTTATGCTCCTGGTCTTTATGAGATTCCTGCGTTCCCACGTCGTAGATGGTGCCGAGTTCCGGAATAATTTAGTTAATGCGCATGCTGCGAATCCTAACGGTTCAACTACGCACAAGAGAGAGAAATCTCCCGCCGACACCGCATTGCAGGTCAAGATCGAGTGCATATATATATATATATATATATATATATATAATTTGGCGAAGTAGATAGCTTCGGCTGCAGCATGAATGTAAGTATGAGACGTAGCACTTCAATAATATTTCATTTATTCGTCGACGTTTCGGTCAGAGCCTGACCTTTCTCAAGACAATATTTCTTTTAGGGGCGAAGCTCCTTAAAGGGCAACTCCGGCGGTTTTTTTCACCATGTTCTGATATCAATGTTTTCGAATAGTATTGATAGTCCTGTAGCAGCCAGGGTGGTTCAATTTGCTCAGAAACGCACCATTAATTTTAAATAACCGACCAAAAGGCGTGATCAAACCGAAACCGAAACGCGTAGACGCTTCTTGCAGCGTATGCGATGACGTCACAACCTTCCCGCCGTCAGAAATATGGAGAAAAATCACAGCGGCGAGGTCATCCGACGATGTATTGAGTTATGCCAGCTTTTCTGAACTTGACAGCGACGATTTCAACGCTGAAGTACCGCCGTTTTGCTTTTAAAGCCCCACAGGCTCGGGTAGGCAGTGTTGAAGGTGATGACGTCAAAAACACAGGGTGGCTCGCAGGGGAATCCGCTAAAAAATTTTAAAATTCGTTTCCAGGAAAACTAAATCACTTGCAACCACCTGGTTTGGAATATATTATTACAGTGCCGAGGGGAATCTATATTAAAAATTTCATTAAGATCAGTGGACATTGAAAAATCGCCGGAGTTGCCCTTTAAAGCGGCACCCGTTCGTCCCTCGTCGTAGTCGTAGTAGTGCGTAACCAGTCTTACGCTTTGACCTCCAAGGTGGTGCCGGTGGGAGATTTCTCCTGTGCGTTGTTGAACAATAAAAAATTCGCAGCGTGCGCGTTAACTAAAAGCCGAATTCTTCTGTCTCTCATTCCCCATTAGCAGCCATTTCGTGCGTCCCCGATGTATGTAGTAGTAGTAGTAGTAGTAGTTAGTAGTAGGTAGCCACCGGCGCGTGCCTGCTGGAGCGCACGCACGCGCCGAGGGCGAGCGCGTGGCACCTGGCGCTCGCCCTCGCCGCGAGCGCCGGGAGCCACGCGCTCCCCGGCAAACTCGACACTGCCCCGGCAAACGCGAGAGACAACGTTGGCGCAGGCAGCGTCTCCTAGCGAGTTTCTTGATTGAGAAATACCGACTGCTCGCGTTGGAGAAGCGTTCACCGGCAAAACATATATATATATATATATATATATATATATATATACACTGGATCTTGACTTGCAATGAAGTGCCGGTGGGAGATTTCACTTGTGCATTGTGCATAGTTGAACCGTGAGGATTCGTAGCATGCGCGTTAACTAAATTAATCCGGAACTCGGCACGATGTACGATGCACATCCCGAGCTTCGCCCACTCATCATCATTCACTCCGTGGATATGCTGTAATTTTTTTCTGCTGTTCGATTACCTACGCACGGAAGGGCGGAAACTGTTTTATGATCAATCATCATTTAAGTGAGTGGGGCAAGATGGGAGGGAGCAGAGGGGCGCCTTTGCGTGCTCGTACAGTAACAATTTCGAGAAAGCAGCGGCAAAGGACGGGGGTTCTGGGCATGTGGCATGCTTCAAGGAAGCACTGAAAAAGAAAAAAAAGGAAAAAAGAAAGAAAGAAAAGGAAAACGAATGCTGTTCCGCGTACTGCATCGGGGCGATCCTGGGAAAGCCATCGCCAGCCTTGTAGCACGTGCAGCGACAGACATGGCTCTAAGTGCCCTTCCATGCATATATATAAACGAACAGGAGAAAAAGAAATATTGTCTTGAGAAAGTCAGGCTCTGACCGAAACGTCGACGAATAAATGAAATATTATTGAAGTACTACGTCTCATACTTATATATATGGGCTGGCCGGTGAACGGTTGTGGCGCGCGAGCAGTTGATTTTTCAAATCAAGAAGCTCGCTAGCAGACGCTGCCTGCGTCAGTGTTGTATCTCGCGTACGAGGGCGCGTTCTCGTTCCTTGCGAGGCATTCGTCGAAGATGATTGATGATGATGATGATTGTGGTTCGGTTAGGAAAGGACGCTAATTTCTGCAGCCCATGTAGGGAGCACGGCTAAGCGTCCGTGGGGGTGGGGGAAAGGGAGTGAAAGAGATAGAGAGGAGAGAAAAGCCGTAGTGGAGGGCTCCGGAAATTTAGACCACCTGGGGTTCTTTAACGTGCACTGACATCGCACAGTACACGGGCCTCTGGTATTTTCGCCTCCATCCAAAATGCGACGGCCGCGGCCGGGATCAAACCCGCGTTGTTTGGGTGGCAGCCGAGTACCGTAACCACTACACTACCGCGGCGGACACACACCGTCTGAAACTCATGACTGCCGCTGTCGAAGAGAGAGAGATCGCGCGCCGGGAGGCACGCGCCGAGAGTGAGTGCGAGCGTGGCTACGACACACAACGGGAGACAAGCCTCGACCATAAGGAGCTGCGCCCCTAAAAAGATTTGCGGCGATTCCCCGTTGTCATTGCATGATTGGACAATCTGTCCGGTAAGGTTTCCGTTCAAATAAAGAAACCAGGTAACTTAGGTACTTTTAAATTTGATTGGCGATTCTGTTTGTGCACCTCAGCTAATTGACATATGGCTCATCGTAAACAAAGTGTATAAGTCATGCAGTCGCGACACACCGCACAAAAAACAAAGAAAGCCCTTATTATTTCAAGTGCGACTTTCGCGCTTTATATTTGTCAAAATAAATCCTAAACTGTAACGTCAACACATTCTTTTTTTTTATTTCTTGAAAGTTCTCCAAGGAATATATATTTTTTTCAAATCAAGGAAACCGGGGCTAAATGCTGCAATAGCTGACGAAGGCCTCGGCTACCCTGTACAGTCTCACATAAACACATACAAATAACTGAAGATATAACAATAAAATAACAATATAAACGCAAAGTCACCTGCGCTGCAGGTGTCACATGATGCAGTTACAAGTGAAAAACGGTGTTACACAAAACGAAAACCAGACGCTATTAAATATTTCTTTGTTTACTTTTCAACGTTTTCAATGAAACATCACGCTCAACATTTAACGACATTTTACTAATAGCCAAGGATACTTATAGCACAGGATGGTGAGATCTCGAATTGGGCAAGACTTGAGGAAGGACCGCAATAAGCAAGTACGAAAGAAATTGATCAATGAGCTAGCAGTGAGACGGAAAGTCCAATAATTCAGGATAGCGCTGCGAACAGATATTCAGCTCTAACCGAGCAAGCAGACATCTGCGTTCAGGAAGTCAGCGATAATTTCAGACGCATTGTCACTGGTTTGTGCAATAGAAGTAGGGAGTAAGATCGATAGACAGATCACTAGCAAACTTTCCCAGGAGACAAAAGACTTGATGAGAAAACGGCGAGGCATGATAGTATCTAACGCAACTGACAGAATAGAACTACCGGAGCTTTCGAAGTTAATCAATAAGCGTAAGGCAGCCGACATACGAAAGTATAATATGGAGTGGATTGAGCACGCTCTAAAGAACGGAAGGAACCTGAAAGCGGTGAAGAGGCGTCTAGGCATAGGCAAAAGTGATACGTATGCATCACGAGACAGGCAGGGCAATCTGATCACGAATAGCGATGAGATGGTTACAACAGCCGAGGAGTTTTACAGAGATCTCTACAGTAACCGCGATAATCAGGATAATAGTGAACGGGGAAGCAGTTTAGAAGAGGCGGACATTCCAACAGTACTGACAAAGTAATTGATCAAAGCTTGAAACAGATACAAGCGGGTAAGGCACCCGACGAGGATGAGATAACAGCAGATCTCTTAACGGATGGTGGGCAGATTATACTGGAAAAACTGGCAAGCCTGTGTACGCAATGCCTAATGACTGCGAGCATACCGGAATCTTGGAAGAATGCGAACATCATCCTAATCCACAAGAAGGGCGCTAGAAAGGACTTGAAAAATTACAGGCCGATTAGCTTACTGTCAGTTGTCTACAATGTGTTTACCAAGGTAATCACTAACAGAATTTGTGCCACCTTAGATTTCAGTCAACCTAAGGAACAATCAGGGTTTCGTAAAGGCTACTCAACAGTAGACCATACTGCACACTATCAATCAGGTGATAGCGAAATGCGCGGAGTATAACCAGCCCCTATACATAGCTTTCATATATTAAGAAAACGCATTTGACTCGGTCGATACCTCAGCAGTCACGCAGGCATTGCGGAATCAGGGCGTAGACGAGCACTAAGTAAGACTGCTGGAAGACATCTACAACGGCTCCACAGCCACCATAGTCCTCCATAAGAGAGCAGGAAAATACCTATAATGAAGGGCGTAAGACAAGGATACGCAATGTCGGCAATGTTGTTCACAGCATGCTTACAAGAAGTATTTAGAACACTGGATGGGGAAGAGGTGGGGGTAAGGATTAATGGTGAATACCTCAGTAATCTCTGATTTGCTTATAAGATTGCCTTGCTAAGTAACACGGGTGATGAAATACAAAACATGATTACTGATCTAAACAGCAAAGTAAAACAGTGGGCCTGAATATTATTATGCAGAAACTAAAGGAATGTTCAATAGTCTTGGGCGAGCGCAGCGAATTGAGATAGCTGGCGAGGCATTGGAAGTAGTAAGTGAATATATCTAGGCAGGCCAAGTAGTCGCCCCTGATCCGAATCATGAGGCTCAGATAATTAGGAGGATAAAATGGGGTTGAGTGCATTTGGCAAGCATTGTCAGATAATGAATGGTACGTTACCATTTCTCTGAAGAGGAAAGTGTAGAACAGCTGCGTCTTACCGGTACTCACCTACGGGGCAGAAACTTGGAGGCTAACTAAGAGGGTTCAGCTTAAATAGAGGACGACGCAGCGAACTATGGAACGGAAAATGGTAGGTGTAACCTTAAGGGACAAGAAGAGAGTGGAGTGGTTTAGGGAACAAACATGTAATAATGACGTATTAATAGAAATCAAGAAGAAGAAATGGATGTGGGCTGGCCATGTAGTGCGAAGAAAAGACAACCGTTGTTCATTAAGGGTAACAGAGTGAATTCCTAGAGAAGGCAAGCGTGGCAAGGGGGGGGAGAAAGTTAGGTGGGCAGATGAGATCAGGAAGTCAGCGGGGATAAATTGGGCCCAGTTAGCACAGGACAGGGATAATTAGATATCTATGGGAGAGGCATTTGCCCTGCAGTGGGCGTAGACATGCTGCGGCTGCTGATGATGATGATACTAATAGCCGCAGTTACCTGATAAATTAATTTTTGTTTGGCATAGTTAGTACGCGTCTTAGGGAGACGGTAGATTTGTTTACGTTGGTGGTGTGTGGTATTATATACAATATTATTTTGAGTGTCTAATTTATTGACTTTCATGTGCTGCAGAAAACGAAAATGCTAGACTTGGTTCGCCTTAAGAAAATCGTAACTGCGAAACAGTGGCAACGTAGAAAAACATCTTGGTCTGCCAGAGAAACCGTGAATACACCGCAACGCTCTCTTTTGAACGGCTAGTAGTCTCTGGTAGTTAGTAGATGTAGTTGTTCCTCATACTAGAATTCAACTGGTTAATTTACATTATACAAGCGCGTAATGCATCTGCAGTCTTAACCACACAGGTACCAGGTTAGCTACTCTGTAGAGACAGCCAACACTCGTACTTCAGGTGCCGGTTTTGATACATGCATGTTCCAGGAGAGGTTCTGGTGGAACCAGACACCGAGAAATTTAATACAATCCACCTCATGTATTATCACGCGTACAAACTGAATGTTGACCTTATGGAAATCAGCAGTATTAATTGACCAAAAAGTAATACAGCTAATTTTGCACAAATTTAAGGAAGACATGTTATATTGTAGCCAGGACTGTAAGCTACTCAATTATCTGCTTACCATAGCCACAGCTTGGACAAGAGATTTGGATGTAAAGAATATGTTCGTGTCATCAGCATACATAATCATGTCATGAGAGCCTGGTACTTTCGTAATGTCATTGATACATATCAAACACATTGGTGGTCCTAAAACAGAGCCCTGAGGGGCTCCGCAAGTGACAGTTAGTCGGTGGGATGAAACATCACTCGCCCGTACTTATTGCATCCTACGATGTAAATATTTCTGCCCTAAGTGAAGTGCAATACCGTACGTATGGCATCCTACGACGTAAATTCAGGGATTAACCTTGATGGTACTGTCTCAATGATGATTTCTGGGGTTTCACGTCCCAAAACCACCACGATATGAATATGAGAACTGCCGCAGTGGAGGGCTCCGAAAATTCCGTCCATGTGTGGGTTTTTAACGTGCACTGACATCGCACAGTACACCGGCCTCAACATTCCGTAAATACTAACTTACTTATTTACTTTCTAACAAACTAACTGAAAAATAAATAAGTAAATAAATAAATAATAAATAAATAAATAAATAAATAAATAAATAAATAAATAGACGCGTTGTGAATGTGATGATCGATTCTTTTTTTAATAAAAAAGAACAGCTGCAACACCCAAGATATGAAGAACGTGCTATCGCGCAAATGGATTACCAAGTGTTAGAATTTTCCTTCCTTTAGAAGTCCCAATATTATATTAAAGATATCGGACCTCTGCTCTACGCAGGTTTCAAAATTCTGTAACACATATATGTGACAACCAAACCAGTCGTACACGCACAGACACTGAGCCCCCAAACTAAACAAAACCCAGAGAGCGTTCCTTAAAAAGCAATGCGAATCCGAAGCATATTCAAGCAATAAGCACTGAGAGACACCCCGCTCCCCCCTCGTCCTTAATTTTTCAAGCACAGTTGCCAATTTCATCACGTATCACATGCAAAAGCAAAACGCTCGCGTCGCAGAAAAGTGCAGTTATGATATTTCGCACGCTCCCGCATAATATTTAAGAGCGTTTACTTGTTGTAGGTATGTCGGGAGATATCGAAAATTTCGAGCCGGGACAAGTCGCTTTCGTTTCTTCTCATTTGCCTTATTTACGCGGAATTTTACGTCAGTAATTCATGCCGCACGGACTACGTAGTGTAGGGGACCAACCAACCTTCATAAAAATTTCTCCTCCATCGAAACGCAGCCACCGGGGCCGTGATTCGACGAAGCGAACTGCGGATCTGCAGCCGAGTGCACAGCCACTAGATCACCATGGCGGGATAGGGGGACGGTCTTCGTAAGTTGCTACATGAATGGAACAGTGTAGCGTGACAACTGCGTCTGTCCTTAAGTCCGCTAACGCTCCCGTGGAGCAACGGCTGCGTTGCGTCACTGCTTGCCGTCGACAAGCACATTTAGGTAGAGCACACGGCGCTACCGAGGATAGGCTATTCCTGGGTCCATTAGTGAGCAGCGGCAGATGAAATGGTTGAGTCACGCGTTGTATAAAGACGCTCGGAACACGATTCTCCAGTGGCATTGAAGTAATTTTTCAGTTTCCTGTTTGGTCAAGCACGTTGCACAGGACAGATTCCACATTTGACATGAGAGTCAATGGTCGACTCGTGTTGCTTCTTATTTAGCTTACTAAACTCAGCATGAATATCCCATAATTTTAGCCATGGCTACAAGTGGCTTCATTTACCCGTTGTTTCTTTGGTTCTTTTAGTCAAGTACTAATAAAACTAGCAAAAGAGGGAAGCGTCGATGTTCCTTGAAGGAGGAGATCCGCCGTGTCATAAAGTAACACCCCAAGGTTGCACGAACCTACCACTGCCACATTTCCACCGTCAAACACGTGCAAGATAGAGCCATTCTCATTGTTATTTGTAGGGACCACTGTTCTCATATACTCACTAATACCGCGAGCTGGCTATACGTAATATGTATGATTCCTAATGCAGGAAATGTGATCTCCTGTGTATTTTCTTACTGAAGAGAGAGACACATTCTTCGGAGATTTGTTCTCCTGCAGGTCCTTGCATTTTCAAATATTGGTGACGTTCTCTAAATAACATTTTCTACTGCCCAACGACCGGTAGAATTACGTTTTAACATTTTAACGCCACAATGTTAACCACTCGCGAGCAAAAAAAAAATGAATTCGACGTTACCATTTCACGTGCGTCCTATAAATTGCCCATGATAAAAGAAAAGCACAGACACATTTTCAGCGGGTAGGCGCGTTTTTGTATTTTTCTAAAGAGGGAATTCTCGCACAAAACTCTCGGACCTGGAAGGTACAGCAGCTCTGCCTTTGTTCATGGCAGTTTCCAGCAATCAGCGACCTCCTGTGTATATTCTGGCTCGGCTTTGTCCATTGTAAGAAGTAAAATAAAAAAATTCAAATGATATGTCGGAAAATTACCTACGTAGTCACCGAAAGCAAGATATGCCGATATCCAAACGTTTATCTACTGAATCCGCATGTGTTGATCAAGATAATTATGAATACTACGATTTTATCGCAGTAAGCCGGTATGCGGCAGCAGCAAAATGCGAAGTGCGTGGCGTAATAAATTTCAGATAAACGATAAAACGCTCTTCCCACGTTCTAATTTTGGCACACCGCGAAGTAAGAGCTTAATCAAAGTGTCGAATCACTCGCCTCATGTAAAGAGTGTTGCTTATGTACCGTCATTTAAACGTCACCTTTAAGGTTTTTCGTTTAACCTGTAAAGCAATTGTTTTGAAAACGCGTTAGCAGACAACCTTACCTGTAAAATTTACAGACCTTCAGGCCAAGCACCGATCAGTGGAACTAAGGAGAAAAATATATTTTATCCAATAGCCTTCAATTGAGTGCATATTAATTGTAATGTGACTTTGAAGCACATTGGTTCGTATTTAGCTGTGTTCATAAACTAATGAGCAGGGATTCTACTGATCTGAGGGTCGCGGGATCGAATCCCGGCCGCGGCGGCTCCCTTTCCATGGAGGCGAAATGTTGAGGCCCGTGTGCTGTGCGATGTCAGTGCACGTTAAAGAACCCCAGGTGGTCAAAATTTCCGCAGCCCTCCACTACGGCGTCTCTCATAATCAGAGGTGGTTTTGGGGCGTTATACCCCTCATAACAACAACAGCAGGGATTCTAAAGCGTTTCTATGAGCAACTGAGAAAAAGATCCTGCATAGATCCTGTCGTTTCTCTCATGAGGGAGGCAGAATGTGAGCGGGAACCTGCCTCCTTACACATGCTGAAAACCAGAACTCCAGCTGCATCATAGAAGCAGTGCTATACACGAAACCAGCAAACATTAGGCATCAGCGGCCTACACTAGTCCATTGTATCTATAAGGGTACGCACCACCTGGATAGCGTTTCGTTTTATTCTTTTCCCCTACACCACCAACAAGAACGTGCGCTGTCAAATTTCAATGTTATTTAGTTGATGAATAATGACCTGCCATACGTCACAAGTTCCGTAGGAAATGCAGTCGCCTTTATTTAACATCGTAAAGGCCACTAATTAAACCAGTGCACGCTGTGTTGCGCACTAGTGCGCCTCATTTCCAAAATATATCATGGTTTCTGAACTTTCTATGCTCGGAATAGATGCAGTTGTATAGCCGTTTAAGCAGAACCGGCATGGCACGGCAGCATTCAGAAGCGGTGCGCTGAAACCTCCCCTCGGACGGTTCGACCTTCGCCGTCGCAGCTCGTGGTCGGCCGCAATAAACGTTCCTTACAAGTGGTGGAAGGGCCGTATATATATATATATATATATATATATATATATATATATATATATATATATATATATATATATATATGTGTGTGTGTGTGTGTTAGCGTGGGCTAACAAGCTGGGTTGTCAACAACCCAAAACGCCAGCGTCTCCTCCGTCCCAGGCAATACGCCGTTGTTCTCTTTTTGTCTTGGTGCGGTGTAACGGCCCTGCGACGGCGCGCGATGCCGCAGCGACACATGATCTGATTTGTTTTTCGGCGTGTGTGTCCTTAGTTGTTTTTTTGCCTTATGCTTTTGTTCAGTCGAAGCCCGTAAATACGTCCCTGCCAGTAATCTCCCAGAATACGTTTGACTTATTCTACTTTCTACGGTGGTTTCCTTTCGTACTTTCTGCGTTTATATTTTCGACATCCCACATACATTCCCTCTCGCATCGTAACCTTTTTACTCGTGTAACGAAGCACACCTGGTGCTTGGAAGAGGGTCTGGTCTTAAACCCTCTTCGCGCTGTTTGTCATGAAATTTCTGTTTATGTCCTGTATTTCTCATTTTGTACGCTTTCATGCACGTGAATTAGCAAACCAGGAAGAACTATTAACGCTGTAAACAGGTTGAATAGATGTTGTGTGTTTTGAAGCTGTGCAGGCTCATGTGTCGTTTACGCGGAAGTTACCAATGTTTACGCCCAACACTCTATGTACTAAACAGAACAGCTTACAAGACGAAAATGACCTCATTTCGATGAATCCTAAATATTCATGCCCATGTGCTGTGCGATGTCAGTGCACGTTAACGAGCGCCAGGTAGTCGAAACTTCCGGAGCTCTTCACTACTGCGTCACTCCTAATAATAACGTGGTTTTTGGACATATAATCTCAGGAACTATTCGAAATGCGAAGATATCCCTGGAACTGTGAGAAAGAAGAGAATTTTTAGCCCTTTCATGGGCTTGCCATAACATTGGAGAGGGAACACCTTCCGAAACGGCCTTCGGGAGAAAATTATCCATAATGCAGTGTCAATCGTCCATCTGTTCCCTTTTAGATGCGGAGCATCCCTTGCTCGCGGGTATGTAACGCGTCAGGCGTCCGCAATCACACTACGCATGCGCGACTCTCCTCTCCCTTCCCTCTCTCCAACAGCTGCTGCAATAAATAAAGCGGGTAGAGAGAGCGCGCGCGGCGTCCGTCCGCACTCACACTACGCATGCGCGACTCTCCTCTCCCTTCCCTCTCTCCAACAGCTGCTGCAATAAATAAAGCGGGTGGGGACTGAAGTAGAGTACAAGCCACAGCCTTCCGCCAATTACAAACGAACACATATCCCAGCAGAGCACGTTACCACCAAATATACCCGGAACTATACACTTCAGACCAATGCATAATATGCCGACCGCAAACAGCAACCATCACGCACATGCTATGGGATTGTATCGAAAACCCACAAGGCGCTACTTCAAAAACCCTCCCGCCGAAGACGGTCTCTGCCCTGTGCAGCCCCAGCTTCGGTGACCAACTCTGGGCCGTCCAGCAGGCCCTCGAGGCGGCAAAGAGACAAGGTCTCGACGTCCCTTCGTGGGAGACCCAAGGACCCGGTCGGCTAAGGCCTCTGCAGGACACTGAATAAAGTTTGCACCAACCAAGGGAGAGCGCGCGCGCTTCGCTTCAGTAGTATCTCCTCCTTCTCCGATGAAAGAAGTTGGTGGTGTTGTGTGATGGAAGCAACAGTTCCGTCAACGAGTGGGTTCACGCAATTACGCATCAGCATCAACCCACACTCTGACAACGGTCACGGGATGCGTGGTAACGAACCAAGTTAACAACGTAATAACACGCAAGGTTGACCGCAAGGTTCACCGTAAAGGTAACACCGAAAACACTGTATTATATATCAGCATTTGGACGACCGGGCGAAGAAAAGGAGAACGAAGCAGCGTGAACCGCACTCTGAGCTTGTGACCGCGCAGCGTCTCGGCAGCGTTCCAGATGCTATAAAAAGCACTTTATAATACTGGCTTCTCGGCAGTCAATGGAGGTTTGCGCAATCCTTCAATCATCAACACGTCACCTGGTGCCGCTTCTTCATCGACAACCCAAGCAAGAGGAACGGGACGGTCGAGCGTAGAAAAGATTATGCACCAGGTGACAAGGTGTGGATAAAGAACTTCCACAACAATCCCCCTTGGCTACCAGCTGTAGTAGCTGAAGAATGCGGCAAGAGATCGTTTGTAACAGTGACCCAGGATGGCACGCGGCATCGCCGTCATGTTGATCATATAAAAGGAAGGCATATGATGATCGGAAAAGCATCCTATTATGCTTATCCAGGGAAGGAATCACTTGAGGACAGTCTATTGACAACATCAAGGCAGGCCGAAGATCCGCGCATGGCTTGCGACTCATTTTCTAATGCGTGCCCAGATTCGGCCACTGAAGCAGGGAGGGACGAGTGACGCGACGCAGCGAGCAGATGTTCAACCGCCACCGATTTCAGACTGTGTGCCTCGCAGTCGTTATGGCCGTGTTCTGAAAGCACCCTACCGGCTAGGAGTTTGAACAGATGAACTTGGAATGGACGGTGGTGCGCTTCAGGTTACTAGAGGGGGGAAGTGTTATATATCAGCATTAGGACGATCGGGCGAAGACGAGCAGAACGAAGCAGCGTAAACCGCGCAGCGTCTCGGCAGCGTTCCAGATGCAATAAAAAGTACTTTATAATACACTGCAAACCTGTAAACACCGGCGTTGAAGGCACCGTTGAAACTCCCAGTGATGCTCCGCATCCCCCATGGTCCCCTTCGGGGAGATGGTGTAATTTATATTGTTAGATGTCCCGCAGTGCATGTAATCAGCTTCCTTTATTATTCCTTAAGCTTACATAAACTCAGTTTTCCGGTGCAGGTGCAGCCGAACTCTACCCGCGGGTTGCCTAGGCTGGACTTTATGCAGCATGTGACCGAGAAAGGCAATTGCTGGGTCCAATGAACTTGCGCGTGCGCGTCGTGCTGGCTAAACAGTTGCAGAAAAACTTGTGGTTTGCATTGCTGTATAGCTTCGTCAGCGCTCAAGAGACGAAAAGGGTCTTTAGTAATCGAACCCTGGAGCATGTGGTTCGAAACCGTAACCTCTGGCACATTGCCGTCAGGGCGGATGAAAACTGTTGTTTGGATCCGCTCTTACGGGGAATTAAACTACACTGGATCAACGTACAATGTGCTGTAAAAGAAAAACTACATAGGTAATTTGCCCTATACCTTCCTTCGCCGGCAGCTGTGCTGCAGGGCAGCGCTTCTCAGGAACTTGGGAAATAAGGCTCTTTGCCTGCGTGCACACCTGATTGCTTCCATGGCCTTACTGCCTGTTGGATTCATGCATTAGGTTGCGTAAAGTAATATTAGTAACTCATTCGTAGCTTTCAGTGCGAACATTGCCATATGCTAAATGAATGAAATACGAGGCTCCAATATTTTCCACGATTTTTCCGTTGTTTCCAATTTTTTTCTTCCCTCAATTTTAGATTGAACTTACTGAGAGGTTAACCCCTGAACCTTAACGATGTGTAGCAAGCACCCGGCGCTATAACAACGTTTCACGGTTCTTAAATACAAGTGATCAGTTCCAAGAGCCTCCCACTTAACGACGAGTGTTAAGGATTGTTATGGCACTGGTACATAAACGTTCTTGTCTGAAAAATCTGTGGCGTTCTACGCGCTCAACGGGCCATGTGATTACGACGCGGACCGTCGGGAGAGGACTCAGCAAAACATTATTTTTTTATCGCTTGGTGTTCTTCACGCGTGCTCGTAAATCCTGGTACACTCTTCTTGCATTTCGCCTCCGAAAAAGAGGCGGTCAATGTCGCTGGTAATGAAAGCCGCGTCCAAGAACTTAACGGGCGTGAAAGCTTACCTTGCTAAGCGTCTCTGCTGTCCACGCATAAAATTGAAGATGGTGTCAGTTTCTCGCTTCGAGCAAGTGATAAATCTTGTTAATAAAGCTACGTAGCGCGTCGTTCAGCCTCGCAAGGCTGTCAGATTAGCATTATTACTTGTTTTTCATGTATGATGATTTCTGGGATTTAACGTCCCAAACCTATGATTTGAATATGAGAGACGACGTAGTGGAGGGCTCCGGAAACTTCGACCACCTGGGGTTCCTTAACGTGCACTGACATCGCACAGCACACGGGCCTCAACATTTCGCCTCCATCGAAATGCAGCCGCCGCCGCGGCCGGCGTTCGATATCGCGACCTTCGGATCAGCAGCCGAGTACCATAGCCACTAGACCACCGTGGCGGGACTTGTTCTTCATGTACAGCAGGCAAAATAAAGGGAAAAGAAAAGCGCAAGAATGCGTAAGCTTCGTCTTCAAAAATGCAACGCCGGAGCGTTATCGGACTCCGTGCATGTCGCGATGCTATCGTCTCCTAATTCACAGAGAACTTTGATTAAACCCAGCGCCTATTATATAATATTGATGTATATATTCCTACGCGTGGCGCTGTTCACGAGGTACATGAGTGCCAGATGGACAATCTTGAGGCAAGTAATTTACCCAGGCCAGCACCTTGGTCTACGCAGGTGGCACTAATTTTCTCCACCACAGAGCACCACCAATTGTAGAGTGGATCTATCTATCTATCTATCTATCTATCTATCTATCTATCTATCTATCTATCTATCTATCTATCTATCTATCTATCTATCTATCTAGCTGACAATACATCGGCGCCCTCCTGTCATTGAGTTCACTGCACCAAAACTAGGATGGTAGGGTATTAACCAATGTATGATGAATGTCAATGAGTGATCTTGAAATCACTAACAAGATATACTCGCCATGTGCGTAATCATTAACAATATTTCAGCTAGGTGGGGCTCATACCCGTGTACGCTGCCCGTGGTATGAAGGTATGCGCTACATACGTAAGAATTTTAGGGAACCTATGCCTATCAAGAGCCAATTGGAACAGGCATTTAACATATAATAAGGACATATTTAAAACAAAGAGATCACAGTGTTTGCAGCAATTTGCTGCCGATACCGACCACCGGCGAACTCGCTTTTATATCTGAAGGCAACCGACCGAGCGGTAGGCAGGTATCGAACCGGGCCTCCGAGGTGCCGATCGAGCACACTACTACCAGGCTGAGGCAGCTGCTCCAACACTGTACATATAGTATGTAAACCTGTTGCTCTACCAGTTGGGGTGATCGTGCAACGTCGATCGCGATTCTTCCGTGTGTCAACTATTGCACTAGAAGTACAACAAATATTACACACGCTCTACTATCACTCGGTACGCTGTTGAGCGCCTTTGCTCGACAAGCAGAAATACTTGAACGAACGACTACTGTGACACACCCACTAGCGTACCGTATAGCGTTCGTTTTTTTGTCGACAAAAAAGACGTCTGTGTACTAATGTGAGTGCTAACGTTGCGTCGTACCATCAGATACCGAAGTATTTTCGATGTGCTTGGTTAGCCGCCTTAAGCATACACCGACTCAGAGCTCTGCACAAAAACGTTCGTCCTGTTTCAACACTTCGCAGGACGCCTAACCCGCGATAGGCGATTTCGTTGCAGTATGCTTCTTATGACACACAATCACATAATGCGTGGGATCTGTGCAATTTTTCTATTGTAGTGCGTCCAATGACAAATCATTGCAAATAAATGCATGGTTCCCTCTTTTTTTTCGTGGACGTTTGCAGCACTGAGAACTTTGAGGGCATAAACCGCGCCATCACAATCCGCTCGCGTTTAGAAGGTGCCCTATTCCAGCTTTCGCGATGTCGCCAGCTCCCACCCGTTCACTATTCTAAGCAGTGCTGCTGACACAGCATCTTTTCCGTGTTGTTTGTTTCTTTCTTCTTTTCTTTTGTGGATGCCTGGGCACCGACAAATGCACAAGAATATAAAGTGCTCAAACGGAGGATAACCACGAATAATAATAATAATAATAATAATAATAATAATAATAATAATAATAATAATAATAATAATAATCAAAAGCTTACTTAACGTGCCAAGGAACAACCGTAAGGTTTTTGTACTGCGCACGAAAAAAGAACAAGCAATAAGACAAGGAGATAAGGAAAAACTAAATAAAAACAAGAAAGGCCGACATTCATAAAAAATATCAGGGATAAAAACGTTATAAAACTGCACATATACAACTATGCGCAGGCAAAACAAGAAAAAAAAATGTCAACAGTGTACGACACTATGCTAGTACAGTGCAAAGCTCGGAGCAGAACAGCGACTGGGAGCTGTGAAAAACATCGAGCTCTAAGAAGTAAGCATTGTACAGACATTGTATCCTGTCAACAGTCGAATATTCACAGAGGCAGGCGGTTACATAAAAAGGTCTATTCTCTCTGGTCAGCTTACGTGGAATTCGGAAATTAGGAGAGTTGAGCAGTACGGTGCAGGATATGGTATCATGCACAAGCTTGAAAAGAAATAAGAGATGAGCACGTTTTCTCCGGCAGTGTAGTGATGGCAGTGACACTAATCCAACAGTGCCAATGCAAGAATCAGGGCCATTCTAGCGAACCTATGGTTATAGATGTTCAGGAATTTTTTCTTGACTCGCTCGATGGCGTTGCTACTGGAATTAGAAATGCCATTCTAGAGCACAGATGCATACTCAAGTTGAGGAAGACATATCGCAGTGTACAATTTGTGGAAGGACATAGGAGAACGGAATTCTCTAGACATTCTGCAAACACAGCCTAGGGTGCGAAGACCCCGCAAAGCAACACGCTTAGCATGAGCAGAAAAGTGTAAGGTGCTAACAAACCTTACAGAACGATAATAATAATAATAATAATAATAATAATAATAATAATAATAATAATAATAATAATAATAATAATAATAATCAATCAATCAATCAAGTGTTTATTTAACGTGCCCAGGAACAACCGTAAGGTCTTTGTACTGGCGCACGGAGAAAAAGAAATACAAGAAACAATACAATAAGGAGACTCTACAGAAAAAACTAATAAAAAACAAGATAGGCCAAAATTCATAATAATATAACAGGAATAAAAAAAAACGCTATAAAATTGCCCATATACAACTATGCGCAGGCAAAACAAGAAAAAAAAATATCAACAGTGTACGACACTATGCTAGTACAGTGCAAAGCTCGGAGCAGAACAGCGATTGGGAGCTGTGAAAAACATCGAGCTCTAAAAAGTAAGCATTGTAGAGACGTTGTATCCTGTCAACGGTCGAATGTTCACAGAGGCAGGCGGTTACTTGAAAAGGTCTATTCTCTCTGGTCAGCTTACGTGGAATTCGGAAATTAAGACATTTGAGCAGTACAGGGCAGAATATGATACCACAAGCTTGAAAAGAAATAACAGATCAGCGCGTTTTCTCCGGCAGTGTAGTGATGGCAGTGATAGTGATCCAACAGTGCCAATGCAAGAATCAGAGCCATTTCTAGCGAACCTATGGTTATAGATGTTCAGGAACTTTTTCTGGACTCGCTCAATGGACTCGCTCTTTCTGGACTCGCTCGCTAATAAAAATAATAATAATAATAATAATAATAATAATAATAATAATAATAATAATAATAATAATAATAACTTCGCGTGATTGTATTTCTTGAAATGTACTCGCGTTGAATATGTTAATTCTGTAAAATACCTAGGTGTGCTCTTTGTTGGTGACCTCTCCTTGAATGACCAATCAGCCTGTGTTTGTGGTCGTTTACGACGCATCTGATGGTTGCACTTCAATATCAAATCCATTGCCCCTGCTCACATACAAAAGACTATCAAGCGTGCTATTGCTTACAGCATTCTGCGTTATGACATAACATTGTGTGCTTTTCCTTATGCACATGGCAATGCCGCGTTGACGATATTTTAAAAAGCATGCTGGAATGCTATTACAGTTAATTGTTAATAAAAACAAATGACTTCTGCCACGAGCAGCACAGTTTGCGTTGCCGACAGAGGTCGTATACATAAATAATCACGGCTTTCTGCTTTGGTTTTACACCAATTTAGCTTGAAGACACGTGGGCTCTAGGACACGTATACATATTCTTAAATGGAGACAAATGTCACCGTCATGCCACCGTCACAAAGCTGTTGCAACATGGCCAGAACGCTACATTGCCGCGAAAGACAACTGTTGCTGTGTAAATTGCGACGGTATCACTGACGCCCTTTCAACCACATAACTACGCCGTCACGGTGCCTAGAACGATGTGATGGCAGTCCATTATCATCACTGTGATTACAGTAAGCATTATTTACGTGGTCCGAATCACGCTCAAAAACACGAGCTAGCGCGCGAACTAACGCAAGAGGGAAAATATACAAAAATACGAATATTCAAATGCACTAAGCATAAAAATCGCGCAGGACGTAGAGCGGTCCTCGGCAAACAGTGGCGGCGCAAAAGAACTTGATAAGAGAGGCGTTTTTTATATAGTAATCATTGTTCAGTCTTTTCCAACGATGCTTCGGTACTTCCGCGTGCACTTCCGCGGAAAGCACTTTCACGTGTTTGTAAGCGTGGGCGAATTGTGAACGCGTGGGCGTATGTTGAAATGAGTGCGCGCAACAAGACCCGATAGGCGTAGCTGCTGGAAAAAAGACCAATGCTGCTGATAGAGAAAAGAAAAAAAAAAGCCAGCGATAGCGCAGAGGCGCTCTGCTCTGAGCTGTTTAGGCGCAATGCACGCCGCAGTTCGAAGCGCTCTTTAACGTACTGGGAAACCCTCAGGGGCTTTACAACAGCTGAAAAATTTTCGCGTTTTCGATGTGTAAAGTGGAAGGGAACTGGAAGCTCGCCGTGGAGAGCCTTTAAGGCAATGCGCCCCCTGAGACACACGAATGTCAACACAGGAGCACGCTGTCCCGTGGTCGTTTTGATCGACGATTTCACAACCAGCCACTTTTCATCGGATGTCGTCAAGACGTTGACGAGCGAGACTCTTACGAGGGTTACATTACACACACACGCATGGTGACGAAATGCAAGATAAGGGCCGGCTACGAATATCCGAGGGAGTTAAACCTTTCATGCCCAAGAGAAATCTTCTTTCTTGTAGGTTGGTAAAAAAAATAATAAAAAAATAATAATACCCCTTGGCAAAAAAACTATAAAAAGAAAACAAATCCCTGCAGACTTCACGCATTGTGGCATTTGCCAGCACTCCCAGTACATGAGAATAGGTACAGGTGAGCGTTATAGTTTGCTTATTAGCAAGGTGCCAGAAGTCTATTATCATTGGAAACGACGCTGCAGCGAGCTTTGAGACCCGTGCATGTCGACTTGACGCTGTGGTCAAGTTGAATCCGTCACCGTGTCACCATCACATGTTGTGTTAGCACGTAACGTCTGGGGCTTCCTTAGCATCAATAATCAGTTTCATGAGGCAGGAGAAAAGAAATGGAAATGCCAGATTTTAGGGGCGAAGCTCTTTAAGGCGTGGGTCGTGCGTCCCCGATGTATGTAGTAGGTAGCCACCTCTCGTTTAGTTCTTGGAATGTCCGCTAGATGGCGGTACTTGTCTATGAGCGCTGGAGGTGCCGCTGCTCTCTGATTAGCTGCTGCGTGGGGCTGCGCCGGGAGCGCTCCTCTCATTCTCCTGGCCGCGGCGGTCGCATTTTCGATGGAGGCGAAAATGCCAGAGGCCCGTGTACTGTGCGTTGTCAGTGCACGTTAAAGAACCCCAGGTGGTCTAAATTTCCGGAGCCCTCCACTACGGCCTTTCTCTTCTCTATCTCTTTCACTCCCTTTCCCCCTCCCCTACGGACTCTTAGCCGTGCTCCCTACATGGGCTGCAGAAATTAGCGTCCTTTCCTAACCGAACCACAATCATCATCATCATTCTCCTGGATCGTCGCCGCACTCGTCGGATCGCGCTTCATGGACCATGGACGAAGAGAAAAAAAATTCCGAACGTTGTGTCCGAAGCGCGGAATCGAACCAGGGACCCCTCGCTTCCGAACGCGCGGCGCTAGCCACTACGCCACGAAGCGCACATGGACACATGCACCACGATGACAGTAAACACCCAATATTAACTAAAGACTGCGCGTTTTTAACGCGTTTGTGCTAGCGCGTTACGACCCGTGTAAGAAGCTGGTGTAAGACGCAGAGGCCTCTCCGCCTTTTACTCTCTCAGCAGTCATGTGATGGCGTCGGCAAACGCGGTGCGCGTTCCGGCCTGTATAAGGGGCTGCGTGAGACGCCTTTACACGATTATCGACTGGGCGAATTGCACGGAAGATTCACGGTTTACCGATGATTCTCTCCGGAGCTTCGCCCACTCATCATCATTCACCCCGTGGATATGCTGCGATTTTTTTCCCTGGCAGCAGCGCTTAACAGAAGCACTCCTTTTTTTGCCTAAAAACTGATACGGTATCGTCGTCTATGTGGCTACAAACTCGCCATTGACATTAACCTCAGAATACCTCTAATGAGAAAATAATTTACACCCCCTACTTAATTAACGATGCAAATTTCTTGTGTTTCATGATTACGGACGTCCGCCAAACAATTTCTTCCATAAGAAAATTTATTTTCCTTCGCAAAAGCGTATCTTCTGAAAGAGAGAGAGTGTATTTCGCCACCCGCCGGAATAAATCCAAGAAGGGCTGGTGCACCTTTGGGTGCGAGCCAGCGGGATTCTTGAAGGTGTTCGCTGACACCCGAGTGCAACTCCTAGCATGGCCTCTTTCGCGCAGCTTATATTTTTTTACCACATGTTATAACGTCTTTGCCCGTTTGTTAAGTCGGGGCTCAACGGGAGGTGCCACACCCCCCCTCTCCCCAAAAAAGAAAGGTGAAATATGTTCCGTGGTACTCATCCCATTATAAAAAGGGAACAGCACGTTAACGCATATCTCGCTAAGCTGCGGATGAACCAGGCTGGTGCTTGGCAGTTGCGTTGAAAGTACAATACTTACCCCGAACAGGCAATTCATGTCCTTGCCTTAGGTAAGCCAACACGCCGATGACGGCGTGTTGCCTTACCGACAACTGCGTTGAATAGACAGAACATGATAGATTATTAGTTTCATAAGCAGGTCAATAGTACCTAATCGCAAGTTACAATAATGTTCCCTTTTGTCATGTTCACAGCCGAAAGTACCTAGGAACCTAGGAAAACAGCGCGGATTTTGGCAGCATCATGTAAAAATAAAGAACAGAGCTCGAAGGTGGTGCCTTGCAGGCACTGCGGACACCGTAGTCGTTCTGTTCAATCGCGAGCAAGGGAATATGGTAGGCTACGAGAATATGAATGGAAGAGAAATAGGTTGTTGTTTTGTGGGGTTTAACGTCCCAAAACCAGTTCTGATTATGAGAGACGCCGTAGTGGAGGGCTCCGGAAATTTCGACCACCTGGGGTTCTTTAACGTGCACTGACATCGCACAGCACACGGGCCTCAACATTTCGCCTCCATCGAAATGCGGCCGCCGCGGCCGGGATTCGATCCCGCGACCCTCGGATCAGCAGCCGAGTACCTTAGCCACTAGACCACCGTGGCGGGGCAAGAAATAGGTAAATAACCTTGCTGAACTTTAGTTTTTGACAGTTCTAGCAAGCCTCAGAAGACAGCCATGTGGTATCCTTTAGAAACGTCAGGTAAAAAACGGCCAGCGAGGCTCTCGCGGTGAAGATCATGCCCCAGACATGGTGAAACGGAGAACCGCCTCCATTTGCCTGAAAGGCAGAGTTCATTACAACGCTCAAGGGTGCTTTATGGAGCGTTCTTCCGATGTCAGTACACTGTCGAAAAGCATTGCACGCATGTTTTGCTATTCTTAAAAGGGTCTTGTGAGGACCGTGGAGTTGCACGGTTGTTATTTTAGCACGGAAGTGTTTTGTGGCGGGGTTCACCAAGAAATCAGCGACGTACTTCCGTAACGGAAATGAATGTCTGAAAAATGAATGCACATCTACAATAAACAAGTGCCACCCCCGCTCGGACTCGAACTCACATTCACCCTGGATGCGAAGAGCTGGAAGCGTGACCGATACGCCACCGCAACATAGCTCGTACAGGAGACAGGCGGGCTTTTGTATCATCACTACAGGTCTTTACAACTTGCTTTACGACTTTACTCTAAGCAAACGTCTCAACATAAATTTGTTTAGCAAGCAAAATTACTCTTAAATCAACATCGCCACCCTTCCACTGCACTGTTGGCTCGCTTATAGGTTCGATGTTGTGGTACCGCCATCTAGGAACGATACAACGAAGCAGAGTGTCATTCTTATGCGCGCTGGCCGTCGGGACTTCGGTAGTCATTGGGCCTCTATCGCCGCTGAATTTAAGGGGTTGGCGGCGTCGCGAGGGTGCGTTCCTGTGGCGGAGCGCAACCGCGGAATCTACAAAATTTGTCTTGTGTGGCCTGGTCTGTTGAATTGCGACTCTCACTGCTCCACGAATGCAAAGACGGCCGTCGAAAAGCAAATGATGTGCCTTTCGTTGCAGTGGGCTGTCTCTTCACAAAACGATCCGATGACAACCCGCTCAGTTTAGCTTGCAAAGTGTCACCATTTGGGGGCGCTCATAGTCTGTGGCAACTTGGTGCAGGGCTCTGGTGCGTGAAATTCAGTGTCTCCAGATCAATGTGAGTCGTTTGAGAGCTTTCGCTTGTGTACGACAGTCAAACATCCCTGTACCATGTCCAGGCGCGCTGATACCTACATGTAACGTGTTCACATGTCCAGAGTGCCCGGCTAATCCACCGCCCATCTATTCATCAGATTGCCGCTTATGCATTCCATAACTTCGGGAAGATAGGTTTCACATTTATGTTATACCGATTCCTGTGACAGTGTGATCCGCCATATGTTTTTAACTTCTTCGATAAAACTTAGACCCGGTTTGTCGAAAACATTTCGGCGCAATATCAAGTCAATAAGGTGGTCGCTGAGCGGCTACCATGAACATGTCTTTTTTATATTATTCCCTCAACTTATAATTCTACTTAATAGGCTTGTTAGCACCAAGAAGGGAACTAAGGTCTACCTTGGATATTTGGACACCTGGCTACAATGCTTTGAATAATTGTCGTGAATTCTGCTTTTGTTTCATTCCGTAAGTGCGTCACTCAACCGATGACCATATCTGCTGTTATAAAATGCGATAAACATTTCGGCATCTTTCAACCGCAGCCCACTCGATGTCGTCTGAGCTACACCAAGAAAAACCTACAGCCCTATTGCATGTACGCGCTGAAGGCGCTCTTGGGAACTTTGCGATATGCCATGGAGAATAGGCGTGGAATAAGTAATTTTTTGTTTTGTGAAGGCACGGTTATGGACTTATACTAGGAAATAGATTGATCCTCCCCATGTGGTGCCAGCGGGCTGGCGAAGTACGTCAACTACTGTGTTGACTTGTTTTTCAATTGCACGCATTGCACGCACTGCAAGTGTTTGTGAAGCACGACGCCAAGGTTACACAAACACTACGGTTTGTGCTTCGAGCGTAAGTTTGAAATCACTGAGATGTCACCTAGGGAGAGGAAAGTACGGCTCTTTTTGCGAGTGAGAGACTCAAATTTCTTTCTTGTAAAGTGCTATAAATATACTCAGCGCCTTTTCCCGAGCTATTTGGATCTCTCGTATACATGCAACGTAGAAGCCCATACGCAGATAGCATCTGAGTACTGCAACTAATTTAATCCAGGTGGCAAATTTTGTGGTGAGGCTGCCAATTCACAATTGAATAGACGCTGACTGAGAACGCTTCCTTTGGAACGCCCTGTGTGACGATGCCACATTTGCTTTTGCCGTCAGTGGTTTCCATAAATGTTTTACTTTCGTCTAAAATATGTGATACCCCCGTGTTCGACCCCACATTCAATGATCTAGCATGCCAGCAAGCACGTGTACGTTACTTACCGTGTCGAAGGCTCTCTGGATACCAAAGAATACTGCAAGTGTCACATATTCGGACATGCGTCCAGGCTCAACGCATGTGAGAATGTCTGACACAGCATCCATTGCAGTCCGCTTTTGTGGAATGTCTGTCATGTAGATTGAAAGTAACCCAGTTTGTTCAGACCACCACTGCAGTCGACTCTCTACCATCTTCTTCATTAACTTACAAAGACAGCTTGTGAGGCTTACGGGTCTGCGGAAGTCAAGAGAAAGTGGAGTCGTCTCTTATTTGAGTGTTGGAATTACGCCAGCTGATTTGCACGAATTCGAAAGAGTACCTCTCATCCAGATACCATGAAATAGCTCCAGAACAGCATGTCGACGTGCTGGACCGAGTTTATATGTTTCAAGAGGAGAATTTGTGGTGTGTAAAGGTAGAAAGGCATTGACTGCCCCTTCCTGTGTATGCTCTCCTGCATAGAAAGAAGAATAGGCCATTAACTAGGAGGAAAAATAAAGAATCATTAGCACACACACTTCCCAGTCTGGAAGGCCTTTGTCCTTTTCCGTCGTCCGGGCTTTTTTTACTAGGGTTTGTCGCTGTGTACGTGTTCGACAGGGTCGACTCCCGCGCGACTGTCGTAACATTATGTTCTGCCTATAGTTTAGGATCGCAGTCTCATGCCCAGACCACGTGAAATAAAGCATAGGGACAGTGAGAGGGCGAGGTAGCAGAGGTAGCATAGAGGAACTATTTAAATGTGCACACAAAAAATTAGGGCAGCTGCGCACGGTAGTGACATTCTGCTCCTCTGCACCCTCACTTCCACTTCCCAACTCTTGCCACACTGTACTGCACAAGACTATGTTCACCCACTCCGCTCCTCCTTATCCTCAGATCACTCTTCCTAACCCTCACCTCCTCATCCCTCTTGGTCACCTTCACGTTCCTTTCTCACTTTTTGATACACTAAACTGTGCAAGGCTATGCTGTGCTCTACCCTCCTGTTCTCGTTTCCCTCTTGCTCAGCCTCAACTCATGCCTCCTCACCAATACCTTCCTTCTCCAACTCCTTGAAATACTATTTCGTGCTTAACTACGCTGGACTATACGTTTTCCGCTCCTCCTTTCCCTCATATCCACCCTCACCTCCTAGTCCCACCCCTTGTTAACTATACTGTAGGAGACAATGCTTGCCTCTACCATCTCCCCTTCTTCCCTCTTTCACATCCTCAAATAATTTTTTCCTCACATTTACCTTGCTTTCCGACCCTCCTACCCACCCTCACTTCCTTTTCCTAGATCTTGCCACACTGTCCTATAAAAAACTGCTATGCTCTAGCTTCATTCAACCTCCTTTCTCTACTTCTCACCCTCGCGTCATTCTGCCTCACCTCTCTGTCCCATCCCTTGCTGCACTATAATGTACAAGACAATGCCATGCTCTACCCTCTACCTTATCCTTTCCCTCCTCCACACCATCGCATAATTTTTCTCACCCTGGCCTCCCCTTCCAACCCCTCCACTGTTCCCTCCTGCTCACTTTCCTTTCCCAGTTCTTGCTACACTATGCTATACAGAAATTCTGCTCTTCTCCTTTTCCACATCCTCATGCTCGCGTACTTTCATCTTCCTTAATTCTTACGCCATACTGCACGAGACTATGCTGTACTCTACACATTCCCCTCCTGTTTTCCCTCTTCCAGGCCCTCAGATCATTGTTCCTCAATCCCACCTGCCTCTCTCGTCTTTTATCCTCACCTTCGCCTTCCTTACCACAGCTTCGCCGGGAGATGAAGCTGTTGTAGTGGCTGCTAGGCAACGCGAGAAGCTCCGCGGTGGTTTTTTATAAACATCACAAATTTTGCAGCAGGCGGAACGGCTTCTATGTTAAAAGTCTCAAGTTTCGCTTTCAATGTGACCTACTAAGATGAGCATTCAAAGGACGCTGGTTTAAACAGGTCCGTCGATGTCGACTTTTGGATGGAGCCAGAGACGCTAGAGGCCCGTATACTGTGTGTTGTGTGTGCGCCTTAAAGAAAGAGAGGCGCCCAGAATGTCTGGAGTACACCCCTGAGACATTTCTTTCTTTTCTACTCTTTTACTCCTTTACCCTACCCCTTGCGGACGCCCAGCTGTCTTCCCTTTGAGCAGTGCTCACGCGTATTGCGGCGCCGAGAAGCGCTGTTCCTTTCAATGCACGCTTTTCGTGGCCGACATAGGTGGAATGGAGAATGCAGATTAGTTTCAGTTTCAGTTTGTCGGGATTATTTCTCACAGCTGTGTAGAATACAATGGTTTAATATATATACACAGTCATAGCTCGTCGCGCATAAAAATTAAAAAAATAAAAATAAAATGCGATGAGCAGTAAAAAAAGCTGTACGCACAGGAATAAAAAGCTGCTCAGGAACGGCTTGACAAGACTCCTGACCCCGAAAATTTGGTTGCAAAGAAGCGTTCATACAAAAATCTAATAAAATAAAAAAGAAACAACGGACATAAGGAAATCGGAGAGCTAAGTACAGCTACATTAACATATCAAAGAACAGAGCCGTGAAAATGTGTGTACATACTAAGCACTAAATTAGATTGAAAGCGACGAAATTTACCGGGTATAGCGGAACGCTTGGGTGGTTAAAACCTCTAAAAAATTTGGTGCTATTGCATACGCATGCATGTTATCAGTGAGATGGTGGGATTAGACGGCGATCCTATAATTGGATTATCTTTGTTCAGGCTCGCCAGAAATGCTTACAAAAGCGAAGCACGGTAAATGAAAGTGGCGACTTAGTTCGTTTCTTGTTAATTAAGCAAAATATCCCCGAGCTTAATCACAGGAAGAATTTCTTTGTTTGCGCTACGAAAGATGGCGGCGTAGTTATATGACAGCGCTGTCACAATTACCGGCACTCCAATTACGCCCCGGTCCCAAGTGATCAGGTAGATAATTGTCCTTGTCACATCAGTGCCTCTATGTCGTGTCCCCATGAGGCGCCTTATTAATTTAATGCAGCCGCGGAATGAATGGAGTTTTGTTGCAAGTGTGGCGTAACCTCGACTGCCTGCGAGGGAAAAGTAAACGCTGGATATTTTACGTTAATATGTTGTAGGCATACTACTTTATTGGTGAAAAAGAGCGATGTAGAAAGGAGTGCGAATGATATGTGGTTCTATTGTAGTGGGGAAGCGCGAACCTCCGCAGTGCAGTGGGACACGGCCTGAGGAAGAGGCACGAGCCCTGATCTCGAGCTGACGACGCTGTCCAGAACTACGGCTGCTGCCATCGTCGCACCGCCTGTCCATACGCTATCTAAAACCAATAAACCCCCTTCCAAAGTGGTGGAGGTGCCGGGGTAATCAAACCTGGAACTACGAAGTCGTACGCTACCTGCTATCCCGACAATGGCAGACGAACCCGCCCAGCCAGCTCTCCCCCAACCTCCGCCTGTCATCGTAACCGGCACGCTGCGGCAACGCGACCCGCCCTTTTTCAGCGGGACCGACGACTACGATGTGGAAGATTGGCTGGCGACATTCGAAAAGGTGAGCGGCCACAATAAGTGGGACGACCCGTCTAAACTGCAAAATGTGCCGTTCTATTTAAAAGACGTAGCAAGCCTGTGGTACCACAACCACGAGTCCGACATCG
>CM023490.1:67037315-67119491 GCA_013339685.2 Hyalomma asiaticum | reverse complement strand
CTCAAGCTTATTGGACTACTTGTGGGGTGCAAGGCAATTGCAGCACAAAATGCTTGTAAAAAAAACCTCATCTGGCAGTCAGCACTTTTTCTCACAAATATGATTGAACTAATCATGAAGGTTTAATTGGAAATGGCTTAATGTTACTTGCTACTGCTTTTTTACTATTCAGTCTTATAACCTCACCTTCAGTTTAGGAATGTCATGCAGTTGGGATTTGTGCTTGGCTGTGACAAAACCTGTGCTGGCAGGATTGGAAGACAAGGCGGCGGCGAGATTAAAGAGGCGTTTTTTATTCACATATTTGCTGACCCATGTGTCGCTAGGACGTCGGTAGTTTTTATCAGACCGAGTTAGATTTTCTAATTGGCAATCACTCGATTATCACTTTTTGGCATCAATTTCCTTCTTGCAATGCTATTCATTTAAAAAATAGGACCAAATATTATTAGGCAAAATACGAAAATTATGCTGAACACTACCTAAAGAACGGGAGTTTAAAATAAACAATAAGCCCCAGAATGGACGAACGAATGCGTATATCTAGGGCAGTTACTAACAGGGTCGCCTACCCATGACGAGCAAACCCTCCGTAGAATAAGGAGATATTCCTAAATCATTACTGGAAACGTGCCGCTGTCGCTAAAGCGAAAAGTATTCAATCACTGCATTCTCCCGGTACTAAGGTACGGTGGAGAAACATGGAGCATAACTAAAAAACTAGCGATAAAGTTAAGGACCACGTAGCGTGCAGTGGAATGGAAAATGATAGGTGTAACGGTAAGTGATAAAAACCAGCGGATTTGATCAGAGAACAGCCAGGAGTAGCTGATATCCTTATATCAATTAAACGAAAAAAAGCCGGAACTGGGCATATCATGCGGAATATCATGCGGATTATTGATAGACAGTAAGCGCGACGGAATGAATACCAAGAGAAGGGAAACGCTATAGATGCAGGCAAAAGGTAGATGGAGTGACAAAATTAAGAATTTCGCGGAAATAAAGTGGAACCAACTCTCTCAGGATAGGGCAAATTGGAAATCGTTGGAAGAGGTCTTCGTCGTCCAGTGGAAGTGAAATAGGCTGACGACGACAATAATCATGATTTACTAAATTTCATTCCCTTTTCTGTTCTTTGATCACGTGTTTCTTCGCTTGAGTATATATGCGTCTGTGTTCTTGAACAGATTTGACTTGGTAGTTTGCGCTGTGTACGTGTGTTGATTTGCTGTGTCTGTGTTGTTAGCGCTGGCTTGAAGGGTGCATCCGGAAAGGATGCCACAAATAGACATGATCTGAGCAACAGAATGTGCGCAAGTAATGTCTCCAGGTGGTTAAATACAGGAGATTGGACGCGCTATTTGAATCTATGTGCGGAACTATGCAACCAGGTCTCCATGGCGCTTACACTACAATGCAAAGACTCGAAGTGCCACCTGCGTTGCTTGGATTCGACACCAAGTAGCTTTGATACATAAGCTTTCTGCAGTTAATGCTATAGAACTGTAACAGAGCTTACAACGGGTAAAGGTTGAGCATTTCACAACACGAGTGTGCACGGGACGATCGCGAGTGCGAAACAAGGGCAAGTTCATGCTCCCGTCGATTGATTGCACCAGAGAGGTGCTGAGCTAAACAAGGACGGCTCGAGAATTAGGGGCGAAAAAAAGCAGGGAGGACGAACGGATCTAGTGTGGCATGAACAGAAAAGATACTTTGGCGTGAAGTGGGGTAAGTTATGGTGTTTATTTCAAATTTTCTTTGCATAAAAAGTAGAGAGAGACTGTGATTCCATTATTTAACATATTAGGGCTACCAAGTAGTTGAGCTTCGCGGAACAAGGGTCGCCGCTCACTTAGGAAGGGGACGCTTATGAAATCCATTTAGCTAAGGTGATGCCTAGGTAGCTGATTGCTGGTGGCTAAAATCAATCTAACTGGTCGCTAAAATGACAAGAGAAAAACTTATCCCTCCACCGAGAATAAGCACAAAGTATATTGTGTTCAGCAGCGGGCTAGGCAATTCAAGCGCGACGCCTGATTCCGAGGGAGCTGTCTTCCGTTACCATGGGCAACGACGTCTGCGCCTTGCGAGAGCTCATCAGGGCTGTTGTCAAGGAGGAACTGCAGAAGATGCAGGCGACCGCTACTGCCCCTGTAGAGCCACTTTCCATTGCGGAAATAGTGCGCGCCGAGGTGAGACAGGCCGTCCACGTTCCTGGACAGTACGAGGGGCCACAGACGCCGGGCCAGCGAGTTGAACTGAATTACGCCGAAGCCGTGCGCCGTCCGCCACCCATTAATGCGTACGAGGGGCCACAGATGCAGGGACAGCGAGTCGAAAGGAATTACACTGAAGCCGTGCACCGTCCGCCGCCCCCTAATGCTTGCAGCATGGTACCCCCAGCACGGCAAATGGAAGTAAGCTTCGGGTCCCGCAGTCCACCGTTCGTCGCCGAAGCAAGACCTCGGAAGAGCGACGTCTGGCGCACCCCCGACTACAGGCCTCTTTGCTATCACTGTGGTGAAGCCGGACACGTGTACAGAATGTGTCCTTACCGACGTGTGGGGCTCCGTGGGTTCTCGCCGAATGCACCTCGTCCACGGCCTGGTGAGCGACCGCCGGAAATAGAGAATTTCGTCGCGAATCGTCCAAACGTCAATCAGCGGTGGCACGAGCCCCGTTCGTCGTCTCCTGCTCGTTACAGATCGCCGAGCCCAGCCTTCTCCCGCGGCACTCCTAGACGCCGCTCGCCTAGCCCTGCAGGTCGGGAAAACTGAGTTCAGCGACCTCCGGAGGTGAGGCCGCTGACGTTCGCTGTACTCAAGATCCTCCATTGCGACGACAACGACGACAACAGAACGGCGCAGATACGCAGACGCAGTCAAATACGGTACGAGAAGTCGTAAAGTCGAACATTCCCGTAACTGTCGACGACGAAGAAATAACGGCGTTAATCGACACCGGTGCTGACACGTCAGTCATGAGCATGGATCTTGCCACAAAGCTGAAGAAAGTTTCTACCGTGTGGACTGGATCTCAGATTCGCACTGCAGGGGGCCACCTCCTAACTCCGGTAGGAAGATGCACAGCACGAGTGAGCATTCGCGGCTATACATACCTCGGAGATTTTGTTATTCTGCCAGGTTGTTCAAGGGACCTCATTCTGGGAATGGACTTTTTGCAGGCTAATGGAGCCGTGATTAATTTGCAAAAGTCTCGGGTAACGTTTTCGACTGCACACGCCTTAGCAAAGAACACCTGTGACGAAACTCATGTCAACGCCTTGAGGATTGTCGACGACAACGTCACAGTGCCACCAAGAAGCAGCGTATTGGCCCTTGTAACATGCGACGCATCCGACAACCATGAGGGTATTGCCGAGGCAAACATCCCACTGCTGCTCGAAAGATACATCTGCATCGCGCGAGGTCTCGTCCGGTTACAGAATAAGTGCTCGCATGTTTTGCTGACAAACTTTGGCAATGAGTATCAGCACGTCCCGCAAGGCACTGCTGTCGCATTCCTCAACGACATTGCTGAGTTCTCCGACGTCGGCACGTTGCAAGTTGCTTCACCTGATGCATCAAGTCATGTCAGCTTGAATGCTCGCGTTCACATTAATGCTGAATTAACCGAGCACCAAACGACTGAGCTACTGGGCCTCGTGAAAGAATTCGCTGGCTGTTTCTCTACAGATTCTAAAGTTCAGCGTACCTCCGTTGCACAACACCGTATTGTTACAGAGGAGTCGGCACGACCTGTCCGTCAGCATCCGTACCGTGTGTCACCTATGGAACGGGACGCGATTAAGCGCCAAGTACAGGAAATGCTAAATGATGACGTGATCCAGCCGTCGACAAGTCCCTGGGCGTCGCCAGTAGTGCTAGTAAAGAAGAAAGACAACACACTCCGTTTCTGCGTCGACTACAGGCGGCTTAACAAAGTTACGAAACGCGACGTCTACCCCCTGCCACGAATTGATGACGCTCTGGACCGTCTACGCCACGCCCAGTTCTTCACTTCATTAGACCTAAAGTCCGGGTATTGGCAAATTGAAGTCGATGAGCGCGACCGTGAAAAAACCGCCTTCGTCACTCCTGACGGGCTATACGAATTTAAAGTCCTCCCTTTCGGCCTCTGTTCTGCTCCTGCTACGTTTCAGCGCATGAAGGACACTGTGCTCGCTGGGCTCAAGTGGCAGACATGCCTGGTATACTTAGACGACGTTGTTGTGTTTTCCAGCACGTTCGATGAGCATCTCGTCCGACTAAGAAGCGTGCTGACTGCAATAAGCAAGGCAAATCTGACAATCAAGCCCGAAAAATGCTACTTTGGCTTCCGGGAACTCAAGTTTCTAGGTCACGTAGTCAGCTCCCAGGGCGTCCGACCAGACCCAGAGAAGTTGGCTGCCGTTGCAGAGTTCCCTCGTCCTAAGGACAAGAAGGCTGTTTAACGGTTCCTAGGACTCTGCGCATACTACCGTCGTTTTGTTGAAGGCTTCTCAAGAATTGCAGAGCCTCTCACAAGACTAACGCGACAAGACGTCCCCTTTGTGTGGGCGGATGACCAAGAACAGGCCTTTACAGAACTGCGCAAACGACTTCAATCAGCACCAGTGCTGGCACATTTCGACGACGCCGCGGAAACTGAAATTCATACCGATGCAAGCAACGTGGGACTAGGAGCCATTCTGGTGCAATGGCAAGACGGCGGAGAACGTGTAATTGCTTATGCGAGCCGCAGTCTCACGAAGGCAGAAGTTAACTATTCGACAACCGAAAAGGAATGTTTAGCAGTCGTCTGGGCCATCAGCAAGTTTCGACCTTACTTATACGGCCGGCCATTCCGAGCGGTCAGTGACCACCACTCGCTCTGCTGGCTTGCCAATCTCCGAGATCCGTCGGGCCGCCTCGCTCGTTGGAGCCTCCGCCTTCAGGAGTACGACATAACTGTCGTCTACCGGTCCGGCCATAAGCATAACGACGCTGACTGCCTGTCACGTGCTCCCATTCCTTTGACGTCATCCGACCTGGAGCAAGATTTGCCGTTTCTGGGGGTCGTCGACGCGACGAGCATGGCTAACCATCAACGCGCAGACTCTGAGCTGCTTCCACTTATTCGGTATCTTGAGGGAGCTGACGTTGTTGTCCCGCGCCCCCTTTCACGGTGTTTGACGTCATTCTGTTTGCGGAACGATGTACTGTACAAGAAGAATTGCGAAAACAGCCAGGATACGTTCCTCCTCGTCGTTCCGGCAGCGCTACGCGAGGAAGTTTTCCAGGCGTGCCACGACGATCCATGTGCCGGTCACTTAGGCTTCGCGAGGACTCTAGCACGCATACGCCAGCGATACTATTGGCCACAGCTTTTTTCATCTGTTCAGCGGTATGTCAAAACGTGCCGTGACTGTCAGAGACGTAAAGCCCCACCCGTCAAGCCTGCCGGCCTGCTTCAGCCTTTGGATCCGCCTCCGACGCCGTTCCAGCAAGTTGGAATGGATCTTCTTGGTCCGTTCCCTATCTCATCCTGTAAAAACAAATGGATAATCGTGGCAACCGACTATTTAACCCGATATGCGGAGACTAAGGCTGTGCCCCGAGGAACTGCAGATGAAGTTGCCAGCTTCTTCGTCCAGAACATCGTGCTGCGTCACGGCGCACCCACTGTACTCATTACTGACCGTGGTGCAGCGTTCACAGCGGAGCTATTGAAAGAAGTCGTTACGCTCACGCACACCAACCACCGAAGGACCACAGCCTATCATCCCCAAACTAATGGCTTGACAGAGCGCTTAAACAGAACATTGGCCGACATGCTCTCCATGTATGTCGATATGGAGCACAAAACGTGGGATGAAATTCTGCCATACGTGACGTTTGCTTATAATACCGCTGTGCAGGAGACAACCGAGTTCACACCATTCGAGCTCGTTTATGGCCGTCGCGTTACAACACCCTTAGACGCGATGCTCCCAGTCGACTACGGAGCCACGACAAATGAGACCACTGAAGATTTCATCGAGAAGGCCGAGGCAGCTCGCCAGCTTGCTCGGCACCGCATCCGTACCCAGCAGATTACCGACGCCTGCCGTTACAACCTACGTCGCCGGAACGTCCAGTACTCGCCAGGCGACCGCGTGTGGGTATGGACGCCTATCCGGCACCGTGGGCTCTCCGAGAAACTGTTGCGCCGCTACTTCGGTCCTTACGAAGTTGTACGCCGCCTCAGTGATGTGAATTACGAGGTGGTCCCTCAAAGCTCTGACCCTGGTTCGAGCCGACGTCGCCCTCGTGCTGAAGTCGTCCACGTTGTACGGATGAAGCCGTACCACGCCCGCGAGACATAAGCAACCCCTCAAAGACGGTTCTGGACTGTGTACATCTATGTGTTTCTTGTTGTTCTTTTGTGTGTTATCAGCGTTGACCATATTGCTGTACCGTTACACTTGCAGCGACCGGGACGGTCGCTTTTGAGGGGGGAGAAATGACGCGAGGTAGATTGGAACGCTGTGCCAACGGCCCCTTGAAGCGAGAACGACGAAGTTCTTGGACGCTCACGTGCTCTCGGACGATCTGCTTTTGCTGAAGCCAGACGCTCGCTGCCAAGCTCGCGATTACGAACGCTTCTTCCTGGCGGTAGCTTGGACAACGGCCGATTCCTTGCTTGTAGGCAGCTCTTGTGTGTAGTAGCTTCGTGACAATATAAGGAATTCCTGGAAGATGATCAGGAGCGATGAAAAAGAAAATACCCGCAAAAGCCATACACTCACTTGATTAAGGCATACCGTTTTCATGTTTTGTGACCGTTTCACCTTGCTCGATTTTTTTTCTAATCTCATATGTTCCGAGCCCGTTGGTTGATCCGTTCCCGAGTACATGGCAGATGACGTGATTTCCTTCTTAAAGACGATAGCATTTCTTGGGCCACCTAAAAGAGAGTCTGCCTATTTGTCACTCGACTCAACCGCCCGGCCAAAACTTATTCAACCGACAGACGAAAACCGAGCGAGCTACTAGCATTGCTAGCACGTGGACGTGCCCGTCCGCTTTATACAGCGCTGATGAAACCTCAAGCCCATTTGAGGCAAAATATATGTACAAAACCGTGATCCGCAGTGTTCATTAAATGAGAATACATGTTGGATTGATTTTTACGTTATTAAATGAAAGAAATGTCCTTTCATGCTTGAGTGATATAAATCCGTACAGCACGAAAGCTACACCTGTGTTCACGATGTTATAGAACGCATAAGCGGAAATCTGTTGAATTGAGGGCAGGGAGATGGATTGGGTACTGTGGACATATGAACACGTTACATGTAGACATGAGCGGGATATCGACAAGGCCCAAGGATCGTCGAGATTTGCACGCAAGGGATTCTTCTCGAACGACTCAAATTGCTGCGGAGACACTGACTTGCACGCGCAAAGCCCTGCGCAAACCTTCCATAAACAGGAAGCGTCCGCAAACAGTGAGATCTTGCAAGCGGAATGGAATGGGTTGTCAACGTATCGTTTTGTGAACACACAGCCTATTGCAGCGAAAGGCGCATTGTTTGCTTCTCGAGGGCGGTCTTTGCGTTCGTGTAGCAGAGCGCGTCGCAACTCAACAAGCCTGGCCACGCAAGACAAATTTTGTAGCGGCTGCATTCGTAGTTTTCCCCGGGAACGCGCCCGCACGATGCTTCCACGTCCCTAACTTCCGCGGCGGTCGAGGTGCGAAGGCTAGGGAAGCGCTGACCGCAGACCCGCATCACAATGACAATTTTCTTCACCCCATAGGCCCTATAGACTGCGGTACCAGCGCAGCGTACCTAAGCAAACCAGGAATGAACTGGACGGGACGTAATATTAATTTTAGAGTACATTTGCTTGCTAAAGACTATTATTTGCTTGTTAGACACCTTTATGTTAACCCTACGACGGTTATATGCAACTCGTAACACACTGTAGGGGAGATATAAGGCCCGTCTATTCTCTGTATGAGAAATGTTGCGGTGGTGTATCGGTAGAGCTTCCAGAACCTTTCCTTCATTGCCTTGTGAATGTGAGTTCGAGTCCAAGCGGGTGAAACTTCTTTCACTGCAGATGTATGTTCATTTTTTCAAACATCCACTTCCGCTACGGAAGTATGTCACACATTTCTTCGTTGCTCCTGGCATAAAACACTCTCGTGTTAAAATGAACGGGTTAGAAATGATGTCGATGAGACGCCACTTGTCAAAAGCAAGCCGACAGAAGCCGCGTCTCTGTTGCCAGCTTTACGCCAACAGCAACAAAATTTTCCAACAGGTGGCGTAAGAGCTGGGGAACGCGGGACATAATAACTGAATTCAGCGAAGTCTCCACTCCGTCCATCCTTGGAGGAGTAAGAGTGGAGTGGAAAAGCGTGAGGAGTGGGAGGGAGGAGAAGAGAGGGTGTTACGTATCAGGGGTGACAGAAGGCTATCGTCTGTCGACGTAGTTCGCATCGCAGGAAGAAGATATACGGTCATATTTTGCTGGATTCCCCTTCCTTTCTCTTCTCCCCTTATCCCCGCTTATATCTCCTATCTCGTTTCCTCGCTCCTCCACTCTCTTTCTTTTCTTTTCATAATATCCACTTTCTCAAAACAAGGCTCTTATTACCCTATTCATGCGCTGTGACATGTTCTGAGCAGTTCTGCAACATCCACATCATCCGCGACTGCGTAAGTGCCCTCGGTATGCATTTGCTGCTATAGCATATTCAAAGAGGCACGTGTTTCCTGTGAGGATAACTGGCTTACCTTTACAGCTTCATGCAAACCCGAGGAAAGATTCGGTACGAATTTAAACTGGTATCTACAAGCGTCGCGGCCGTGTTTTGACCTGCATTTGCCATTGCAACACGAGCATTTCAAAAAACCGACGTGTGCACTGTTTTAGAGAAGTTTCTCGGTATACTACTCTAGAGAACATCTATTTAGGTGCATCCAGTGACGCTTGGTGAGTGTGTCTGTATTTCATGTTCCAGCACACATGGCGTTTTGAGGAATTAATAGAAAGTAATAGTTATATGGTGTAATCTGCAAGGGCACTGAAGTCTTATGATGAAGGAATTCAAGTTATTAAGGCTGGCTTTACAAATGTGACATTGACTCTTCGATGCGAGTTCTATTCCTAGCAAGAGAGTAGTGACATTTAAAAGGAGTATATGGTGGCCACTTGAATTCTGGTGAAAATTTCTGTCCAGTTCTAGAGCCTTTGTGTGATGTCTGCGTCTATGACAGTCAATGATTAAATATGAGTAAAACATTTCCCACTGATAATTTCACACGCTCAAGAAACAAGAATGATACCGCGGTTAGCCTTTTTCTCCCTGTTACTCATAATTTCAGCTTACATGATGTAAGCTGACCTTTCGTTACATGTAATACTCTTTCATAAAGCTTAGTTAAGGCACGAAAACAGTGATTAGCAAAAACGCTGTCGTAGCCCCGAAGTGGCTAGTGCCGAGGGAGGAGGCAGGCGTAGTGTGACATTGAGAGCATTATTCAAAATAAATACAACTTCTTAGGAGCGCACATTGAAAGCAATAACCATCCGCATTTTGGGAAGCATGATTATAAACCCCGATTATTTATTTTCAGGAATCTTGGAACGAATTCACAAAACCTCTTATTCGTAAGGGACCCTTGCGATTAATCAACCGGCTTGGCCAATTTAGCACCCCACATTTTGATTAGTCGAAATATTTTCTAACGAAAATTTTTACCGGTTGATGTTTTTTGTAAATACGGGTCCGTGTGAACACGCAACGACCAGCGAGTAGAAAAAAAGATCATTTAAAAAATGTTCGTAGAGACTCGAGCACTTTGCGAAAACAATGTATACGTCATGATTTCACGCTGACAGAATAATCCATGGAATTCTAATTGAACGCTCGTAAATACCAAGGACTCTCTCTTTGGGAGGCTGGTCACTTTTGCACAAACGCGTGTTTTCTTTCTTCCTTTATTTTTTTCATAAGCGAGGATGTTTCACAGATAACTTGCTTTCTTTCGGTGATTCGCCGACCTTATTGAGTTCATAACCGTGCAACGTTCCCACCGATAAATGCATTTACTTGGGAGACAATGCTAGCAGTGTAAAACCTGTTCAGTTAAAACAAGGATTGCCTCTCCATTTTAGGAATCGCTGATTGCCGTCACGTCCAGAAAGGTGGAGCTGTCCATGATGAAGTGCCTTTTACCGCAGTTTGAAACGAGGCCGACCTGGTTGTGCAGTTACGAGCTCAGACTCCTCGGTGACGCTGCTTCGTTCTCCTCCCCTTCGCTCAATCGTCCCAAACGCGGATATTCATGTTCATTTAAGTACGATATTAAAAGAATCCCCAGCTAAACTTTTGAGATACACATCTCCAAAAACATCTCTTACTAACACCTAGTGATAAAAGATCACTTAACGACTGATGAAATAGGTATCCGACGCTTTGAACGAACATTTCAAGTCCGTCCTCACATGCGATAACGCACGCACACCTCATTTTGCTGGATTTGGAAACCTGCCTGCCATTGATGATTTGGACATTGTTGAAGCGGGAGTGTTTAACCTTTTGTTGAAATTAGACGAGAAGCAATCCCCTGTACCAGATGAAATGCCTAAAGTGCCTTTAAAAAGGCATGCTGAGTGGTCGTCCAAATTTCTCAGTCATATACAATGCATCTTTCTGATCAGGTACATTGCCAGACGACTAGAAACTGTCCAAAATAAAGCCTTTATATCAAAGTGGAAACAAACAACTTATTGGAAATTATCGGCCTATAGCTCTAACCTGTTGCTGCTGTAAGCTATTAGAGCACATCATACATAAACACATTACTTCCTTTCTTGATACTCATTCTATTCTCTCACCTGGTCAGCATGGTTTAGGCAAGGTTTTTCGACCATAACCCAACTCGTTTAAGCAGTTCATGACTTCGCCTGCGCTATAAACGACCGAAGTGAAATCGATACAGTGTCCTTGGACCTCGCCAATGCATTTGACAAAATTTCCCACACGAAACTACGAATTAAGTTACACAGAATGCTGAAAAACAACCAGCTTTGTAATTGGCTTCAAGCATACCTGACATCTCGGCAGCAGTATGCTGTGTACAATGAACTTCCAAGTAAACTTCTACCGGTCGTATCGGGAGTTCCCCAGGGTTCCGTACAGGGACCTTTGCTTTTCTTGCTTTTCATATATGACATTGGTGACGAGTGCAACTCAGGACTTCGGTTGTACGCGAATGATTGTGTTTTATATTCTCTAATCTATGCACAGAATGGTCAAGTCAAACTGAATGCTGGCTTCAATCGGATAATGCAATGGTGCGATACATGGCAGATGTGTGTGAACTATGGTAAAGGTGTTGTTTTGATTATTACAAAAAGGCAGCACCCAATGATTTTTTTACTATTTTGCCGACGGTAACCAACTTTTACGTGTTTCAGAATGCAAGTACCTAGGTCTACACATAAGTCATGATCTGCGTTGGTGTGATCATATAAACCACATTGATAATATCGCCATGGCAAAATTACATTATTTGAAGCAATGCCTCCGTCACTCTTCTAAAGAAATTAAGCTTTTAGCATACAAATCTTTGGTTTTACCCCTGCTTGAATATGGCAATTTAATATGGGACCCATTTACCGCTGTTGATATCAATAAAGTAGAAAGGGTGCAAAATAAAGCAGTCAGGTTTATTTTCAATCAGTATGGTATTAAGTCTCTGACTGAACTGAAAGGTAGAGCTGGTTTGCGGACATTATCTGAACGAAATAAAATTTCTCGCCTAAATTTTCTGTTTAAAGTTGTCAAAGGGAGACTGAGAAGCAACACTCATTAATACGTCATGTTTTCCTCAGGTTACGCCACAAGACGCAGAAATCATTTCACTTTAATTCCTTTTCAAACAAGAAACAATGTTTTCAAGTACTCCTTTTTCCCTCGCACGGTCTTTGAGTGGAAGATGCTGGATAGTACATTGGTTGAAGTGGATGATGTAGACGAATTTCAGGCGCTTATTGAAAATAGTTTGTCAATTATCTTTATGATTGTTTTATTGTTCCTTTGTCGTGCCCCTTGAACTTCGTACTTTTATATTTTACAGATGATGTTCTTTCTTTTTCAAGATTTGTTTTCTTCAACTGCATTGTTATTTTTGTTTGTACTGATGTTAATACCACCCTGCTACAGCCCCTAATCTCGGGGCTAGTGTTGTAAAATGAATAAATAAATAAATAAATAGAAGGGGGCGCGTTCCCCTTCTAGTTATCACGTAACACACCTCCGTAAATGCCCCGTCGACCTGTTCAACCGCCTAATCGCTCGGGTGGTTTCAAACCACAATAAATAGTGCGGTATGATCGTGATAATCGCGGTTCGGTTGAGGAAGGGACGCTAATTTCAGCAGCCTATGCAGGGAGCACGGCTAAGCTCCCATGGGGATAGGGGAAAGGGAATGAAAGAGATAAAGGGGAGAGAAAAAGCCGTAGTGGAAGCCTCCAGAAATATTGATCAACTGGGGTTCTTTAACATCCACTGGCAACGCACAGCACGCGGGCCTCTGGCACGCCCCGCCACGGTAGTCTAGCCTTGGTACTCGGCTGCTGATCCGAGGGTCGCGAGATCGAATTCCGGCAAGGGTGGCTGCATTTCAATGGAGGCGAAATGTTGAGGCCAATGGATTGTGCGATGTCAGTGCACGTTAAAGAACCCAAGGTGGTCGAAATTTCCGGAGCCCTCCATTACGGCATCTCTCATAATCAAATCGTGGCTTTGGGACATAAAACCCCAGAAATCAGTCAGGGCCTCTGGCATATTCACCTCCATCAAAAATGTGACTGCAGCGGCCGGGATCGAACCCGCGTTTTTTGGGTGGCAGCCGAGTACCGTAACCACACTTCGCCGCGGTGGACTAACTACTCCGGGGCATAGAGTACCGAATAGGTGTCGGCCCTTCCGGAAAGAAAGGAGGCTGACCAGATGTTCCTTCCGTTCTGTCGGGCGACCCTGCTTCAGTGCGGGCGTCCCGGAACACGTTAAAGGAGGAGTCGCAGGCCGTGGGCGTGTCTTGAGCTTGCATTGCTAAACTGAGGTTTCCCCTTAGAACATTGAAGTTTTATTGCCGGTATTGGCGCTGTAAATGAATACGGTGCTGCTCATTAAATGGCCAACCACAGCGAAGGTATTTTAGGTTGAGGCACGCTTAGAAAATCATAGCAAATGTTCACTTTCTTTATGAGAAAGCGAGAAAAAGGACCTCCATAAATGCGGCTAATCAGCACGGCACTGGTGCATTTCAGGCCGCTATTTTGTTGCTGAGCTCCATAATTATGCAACACTGTGCAACAGAACTCGAGTATCTTGTTCAGCAAAAGTCGTGGGATGCAATTCTGGCCGCAGCGGCTGCATTTCGATTGAGGTGAAACCTTGAGGCCCATGTACTGTGCGATGTCAGCGCACGTTGAAGAACCCCAGGAGGTCAAAATTTCCGGAGCCCTCCACTACGGCGTCTCTCCCAGTAAAATCGTGGTTTTGGTACGTAAAACCCCAACAGTCATGAACCTTGAACGCAATTCCTGGGGTATAAATTACACTCGGTTAGTATGATTCAAAAATATTACCGGTATACGTGGTCGCTGTTTTAATAAAATTATCTAATTTGTTTCTTCAATAAATCTTCTTTCTGCAAATTGCGAGTATATGTTTTGGGGCTGATAAGACGGCAAGAACCCATGCGTATTACGCGTACGGTAAGATACGTGCTGTCGCAATGATGCGCGGTCATCCACTTCAATCTACCCCACGACTTATTTCTTAATGTTGGGGGAAATTGTGGAATTTGAGCAAACATGTTCTTGCGGTGCTTAAGGGCCCCAAACTGGAAGATCGGAGTTCAATAAATGCGACTACTTAAGGTATCGTGAAGTTCATAAGGAAGCCTACATGCCACTCAACGGGTGGAATATGGAGGGAGGGAGGGAGGGGTTTGTTTTTTTTTCGCATTTTTGAAAAATGTAAGAAGGAGCGTCAACGAGAACGCCAGGTGACATTTCATTTGATATTTTTTTTGACGGTTCGTTAACCCCGCACACTATATATGCGTGTGGCATGAATTGTGGCTATCAAAATTCCACGTGAACAACGAGGATGAACCACTTCTCCCGGTTCAAGCTTTCTCGATAGCATCCGACATACCCACAAAAAAGGGGGGGTAGGGGAGGGGCAACACTGTACAAGTATCATGTGGGAGCTCGCGAAAGATCGTACCTGTACTTTCTTCGACGCAAGCGTCTTGTTTTTGTAGGTGACACGTGATGAAACTGGGTAGTGTGCTTGAACAATTGGAGTTGGTTCTCTCAGTACTTCGTGGGCGAATATGCTTGGATTCACATTACTTTTGAAAGGCAAACACTCACGGCTTGGTTTAGTTTGGGGGCTCACAGTGTGTGCATGTGTGATTGGTTTAATTGTCGCATAAATATATTATTGACTTTTGAAACCTCCCTACAGGAGAGGTGCGATTGCAACTTCTAAAGAAGGGAAAATTCTAGCAATTAATAATATATTTACGCGATAGCACCTTCTTTTTTCTTGGATATTGTATTTGTTGCTTTGTATTAAAAATAAAAGAATCGATGATATCATTCACATCACACTTATATACTCTTAATTATTAACTTAGAACACGCTGCGCATCAGATATAGGGGCATGACAGGAGTGTCGAGGGTGGCCCTAAAGATGTTTATTTCTAAGATGACAGTCTAAGCATCTTATACAAGTCAGAAATCCGGACCATTGAATGCAAATTTATTTCGAGAGTACATTTGGTTTATTACATCACATCAGTAAATTTCTTTAGCAGCCCCGACACTTTTGGCTAGTGGCGACGGTACTCGACTGCCGATCCGAAGGTCGCGGGATCGAATCCCGGCCGCGGCGGCTGCATTCAGATGGAGGTGGGAATGTTGAGGCCCGCGTGCTGTGCGATGTCGATGCACGTTAGAGAACCCTAGGTGGGCCAAATTCTCTTCAGCGCGGCGTCTCTCATAAACATATTGTGATTTTAGAACGTCAAACCCCAGAAATTATTATTTCTTTCAACAATGCACTGTTTAGGGGGAGGATGGCAGGAATAAAGCTACATATCTGCAGATTGACTGGCCCCGCCGTCTACTTACTACAAAATACAAAGTGCGAAGCAAGCAACACAGTGAATAAAGCATTTCAGTTGCCTATAGATACTACACTAAAGAGAAAAAAAAACAACCCACAACAATTAAGCGGGAAAAAGAGTGCGGCATACGTACGTACATACTGTGAGCAACTGCTTTTATTGCAATCGAGCCTCAATCTATGGCGACCAAGATGGCGAGGAAGCCAAGCAGCTGATGATGATCCATGTAGATGGGGGAAAATGTAAAAGTGATGATAATGTGCTGTGATGAAGAAGAGCGAGTCGTATGTTGAGCTCTCACTAATTCCCTCCCGCGGTGGAAGCGGTCGCCTGGCCGCGCTGAGGAATTACGAAACTCGCCGAATATATGGTTTCAAGCGAGAAACGTGCATGATTTCTGTCCCTCGGCAACGGTGGTCAGATGGGGACGTAAGGGGGCAACACGCGATAATTCACCGGTGATGCCTGTTGACTGACTGTATAGGGTCCAATAAAACGACTGGTTAGTTTTTCACATAAGCCTGTAGCGCGCACGGGAGTCCTAAGAAGCAATACATACATACAACACACACGCACACACACGTAACAGTAAAAAATAAAATGAGATGTATATAGTAGTATCTGGGTAAGCATTGCAAGAAGGAAATGCTAAAAAGCCTCTAGCAAGAAGTACTGCGTGGCGGATGTTTACATATTCTAGTGGAAGGTAATTCACTCCGTCGAGTTATGGTGGATCGAAAAGTTATATAAGGGATGAGTGTAGAAGCGATGTTCCTGCTTTGTCTAAAAATGCTAAATGCGGATGATTCGTGCGTCGTTAATGTAAAGGCGCCGGGAAATATGAAAGTTTTATTTTTCGCGAACCACACACATCATTTCTATCTATCTATCTATCTATCTATCTATCTATCTATCTATCTATCTATCTATCTATCTATCTATCTATCTATCTATCTATCTATCTATCTATCTATCTATCTATCTATCTATCTATCCGCCTACGATTTCGTGCTTTCCTGGCCGTTTAGCTAATCGGATGTTTACGAAAATTGGTATGCCACATCTTGACTACATGAACATAAATGACCGGTCATAACATGAAAATCATGATATGCATGTCATGAGCGGCATGATTTACATGCCACGGCCTTGGTGCTCTCCTGGCCGTTTCGCTAATGGGATGTATGCGAAAATTGGTGTGGCACAACATGACTGCCTGACGAACATAAATGGCAGGTCATAACATGAAAATCATGACATGCGTGTCATGAGCGGCATGATTTACATGTCACTCGTTTCCATAAAGGGATGTATACCAAAATTGCTATGGCCCAAGACGACTGCATGACAAACGTAAATGACAAGTCATAACGTTATGAACTGTTCAATGCGACTGGCTTCCCTGCGCGAGCGTGGCATGCTCTTCAATAGTGGCTGTTATATCATATAACCAGTGGGATCAGTGCGTGAATCCACATTTACTTAAGATAAATATGAAATGTTCATCTCAAGGTAACAGCGCACAAAAAACACGAAGACTGACAGAAGAAGCGACGCACACAACAAGCGCTGCCAGCCTTCGTGTTTTTTGTGCGCTCTTACCTTGAGATGAACCGATACCAACTCGCCCAAGTTGCCGTCTTACTACATGAAATGTTTTTCTGTAAACCTCCTTGTCATCTTAGTTGAATTGTCAGTCGAAGGAAACCAGGCTGCAGTAGTACATCCCAGTAATGATCTGAGAAGTACACTTAGATCAAGTACCGCTTAGCGACGGAACATTATATTAAATTAAATGCTCCGTCATGTGCATCCCAGACAGCTCTATCCGCTTGAACGTATAATGCGACGCTATGTTGTGAGGCTAGCCATAAAAATTCACAGCATATCCACGGAGTGATTGATGATGAGTGGGCGAAGCTCGGGATGTTCATCGTAGATCGTGCCGAGTTCCGGATTAATTTAGTTAACGCGCACGCTACGAATCCTTATGGTTCAACTACGCACAAGTGAAATCTCCCACCGGCACTTCATTGCAAGTGAAGATCAGTGCATATATATATATATATATATATATATATATATATATATATATATATATATATATATATATATATATATATATATATATGGGTGGCCGGTGAACGGTTCTCCAGCGCGAGCAGTCGGTATTTCTCAATCAAGAAACTCGCTAGAAGACGCTGCCTGCGCCAACGTTGTCTCTCGCGGGTGAGGGCGCGTTCTCCTTCTTTGCGAGCTGGTAGAGCGTTCATCCTAAGAAAGAGCGTTTCCATAGTCAACGTGCGCCTTTCGCTCTTTCTGTCTCTCTCTCTCTTCGCTTTCTCACAAGACAGCAGATGGAAGAGTGAGAGAGCTCGCGCGCCGGGAGGCACGCGCCGAGGGCGAGCGCGAGCCTCCCGGCGTTGCATGGCGTTGCATGGTATTGTGAGTGGTGTAGGTTACACGATACGACGATACGTGACAACCGACCCAGAGCATAAGGAGCTTCGCCCCTAATATAGTATTTTAGAGAGCTTTAATATAGTATTTTAGAGAGCTTTGCGTCCTGTAATCTTTTGCTGTTGACTGCACTACATTAGAGAGCTCCTAAGCTGGCGGAGACGCCGGCGCACGGTGACGATGTGAGTTAGTTTTGTCCTGCGTGCTTTCTCATCCTTCTTTCTCTCTCCCTACTCTTCCACTGTCGTCTCTGCCCTGCTCCTCTTCTTCGCCGGTGCGTCTGCTTCATCTTCTTTGGTGTCTTCGCCTTGCTTTACTTCCTTTTCATCTTGTTCATCATGGTCGTCATGCTCTTGTACATCTAGGAAGGAAACAGCTCCCATTATACCGTACCAACACGGCCAAGCTTCATGTTAGCTGTACACGTCCACTGTCTTCCCGTATCGCGAGAGACAACGTTGGCGCAGGCAGCGTCTCCTAGGGAGTTTCTTGATTGAGAAATACCGACTGCTCGCGTTGGAGAAGCGTTCACCGGCAAAACCCATATATATATATATATATATATATATATATATATATATATACACTGGATCTTGACTTGCAATGAAGTGCCGGTGGGAGATTTCACTTGTGCATTGTGCATAGTTGAACCGTGAGGATTCGTAGCATGCGCGTTAACTAAATTAATCCGGAACTCGGCACGATCTACGATGCACATCCCGAGCTTCGCCCACTCGTCATCATTCACTCCGTGGATGTGCTGTAATTTTTTTTTGTTTTTTTCTTCGTCGTTGTGCGCCTTCTTCCTCCTCTGCCTCATTTTCTTCGTAGTCGTCTCCTTCCTCTTCACCTACTTCGTACTCCCCCTAGTCTTACCTTGTTCCTCGTCTTTGTCGATGGCTTATAACACACGATGTCCTGAAATACTCTTCCCACCATGCCAGAGCCGTGGCTGAGAACGCAGAGTTCCAGAGCGTAGTGAGCAAGAAAGCGTGGTGATAGTCAGGGTTCGTGGCCACTGCTCCTGTTGATCTAGGTTGAAATAATGCAGGTATTGATTTTTTTTCTTGTTCTGAGCGATAGCTTTAGGGCTGCCGGCCGGAAACATCGCAATTACTTTCGACCATTGTCGACACGGGGCACTTGAGGTATACCTTCAAGCCATAAGCAACATGGACACATATTGCAAAGCCAACCTACTCCTCCACGAGAGAAGCGGAAAATTCCAACTGAGGAGGGTGGGGGGGAGCGGTCAGACAAGGAGGTGCGATCGCTCCTTTGTTATTTAGTGCATTCTCAGGTCAAGTGTTGAAGCGTCTAGACTGGGAAGAAAAGGGAATAAGAATAGACAGAAAATATCTGAACAACTTCAGGTTTTGCAGACGACATTGAGGACCTAAACAGGAAAAGTCTTAGATTGGACTAAATAGGAATAGGCAAAGAACGCAAATTATACTCAACAGTATGCTTAAACAGGAATTTAAAATTAGCGGTAAGCCCTTAGAATGCCTGAACGAATACGTATGTGTAGGGGAGTTACTAACAGAAAATCTTGCCCATGAGAAGAAAATTCTACGTAGAATAAGCATAGGCTTCCACGAAGTCGCCCATTGAGAATAAAAAAGGCGTGTCGTTTCTGTGCCGTTAACAACGTGTGAGTCGCATCGAAAGGCATGAGTCATTGTTATACAAAGACATATACGCTTTGTGACAGCTATTAAGGCGTTGTCAGTTCGAGTTAGCGAATTTAACAATATGTGATTGCCGGGGCCATACAAGAAATTGATCGAAGAAATATCACAGCGACTGTAAAGTCATCGTGGAAAAGGTTAAATGTGCGGGCTAAAAAAGCTTCAAGAAGTCACGAAAGCCTGAAGATCTGGACTTATGAGCTTGGTGCAGCTGAACTTAATTTGTAGCGAAAGTAACGGTAATCGAGGAAATGTTTGGTTAACAAAGTGCGTTCCCATGGAAAAAATGGTGAGATTGTCCTAAGACGTAACACGAATTATTATATTGTCCAGATATTTTCATTGCAGCTTCCCTGTTTTATTTTTATATTCATGCAATAAAGTAAACGAAAAGCTTCAGTCGCGAAAATTGGGGTCCATCATATAACTTACACAACTCATGAACACGAAGCGCCGTGTTGTCATATCTACTTGCGCGGTTGTTTTCAGTTGAAGTGAATAACGCTGGGACCAGTGTTCGCTGTGTCTGCAACGATCAATAACGCTGCCAACATTAAGCGAAACATAACTTAAGCGTTCATCGGGTGTAAACAGGAGATTAAATTCAATGCAATGTTTACTTATCTTTCAAAGATAGAAAGAAAGGAACAGATACAAACAAGCTACTGCAATGAGTAGCCTGACGGGGTGACAGACCGCTTAGAATGACAGCAACAGAAAGTGCGTAGGACAGAAATAAAATAAGAATAAAAAGAAACCCATTGAACAAAAAAGGTACGCAAGAAATAGTGATACACGCTAGGGGAAGATTAGTGAAACATAGGGGAAACAGAGAACCTTAGTGTAAAAACGGTTGAAACAGATTACGTAACAAAAATAAGAATGGTGAACTAAGGCCACATATATAACAATCGCGAACACCGAAAAGATTTTTACAAATAGAGAGTCTCATAATATGAATTGATAATACGTATCTATATGGACATATCACGAACGTCTTTTAATCTTAAGCTTGAAATTTCAACGCATTTCCTTTGTTGCATCCCGTTTAACAGTGATGGTAGCTGGTAACGCAGCATTTGCTTCTCATAGTTCGTACGACTTGCGTTTGTAGGATGCGTCTTTTGCTCTATGTTTAATGCGCTGAACTACCCAATCAACCTGACGTCATGGTTATGCCGTGAAATAGGGGCGAAGGTATGCTTCACACCGTAATATTATCACGAAGAGTGAAGAAGAAACCTTCCTCGTCTAGAGCAAAGCACGTTGAGACTTTTTTCTGCGAAGCGGGGTGGCATCGTGCCAGCACAAATCCTTCCGCCGAAGAAACACGCTTAGTGAAACGAGCGAGTTTGTTTGCTTTGCCGTCACGAGCGCCAAACATTGTCCCGCCCATTTTCTCGTTGCAGATGGTGATAGATGTAAAAAAGTATCCCTCCACGCGATTTCATTCGCGCTCTAGGTATAGGTGGCCGCGGTCCGGATGAATGCATTCACTTGCAAGATTTTCGTGTTACAAGTATGTGGAGTAGTTGTTGCGTCACAGATGACCGATATACGTAATACGTTCTCGAGGACCACAACCATTTTACCCCGTGTTTTTTTGTTTCGCTAACGATATCTTATCAACACAGCTGGCCACTTGTGCCTGCATGGCTGGCCGTTGCTATGGTGACCAGCACTAATGGGTGTAGGAACCATGGAACCGTATCTCCTGGTTGCCGTACAGTGTTCTCAGCTACACGCGAGCAATGCCAGGTACAACACTTGAGCCTAGAGACGTCAAAGAAACCGTTGTTATATATGCGCAGATGGCAGTTACGCGTGGTTAAACGGTCAGTGTTGTGGGGCAGACATTGTGCGCAATAAGCTTTTCGGCAGTTATCTGCGTGTAACGCGCGCGCGGATTGTACTTATTAATCGTCATTATAATTGCTATTCTTCCGCAGGGAGTGGTAAGTATGATTCGACGAATCTTCCGATAAAGATGCGTATCGTAAGGAACCGATGGCTTAGACAACGCGTAATACATGTAATAACACAAGAAGTGACCTGTTGTAATCAAATTCTCAAGCCGCCAGTATACAAGAAACGCAGCTCACGAATGCGACCGATGTCATAACACGTTGATGATGGCCGCGACAAAGGATCGCACATGACAAAAATCTCCCGAAGCGCAGACATCCATAATCAGTCAATGTCGATTCCCTTCTCCAGCTATCGAACTTATCTTTCGAACGTAATCTACTTCCTAAGTTGTTGTGAGACAGTCTGATAAGCCGCAAAAAAAGGTTATCACCAGCTTTCAGAGCGTGACTTTGCATTTCTCTATTTAGAACCCTAGCACTCGCGCTGAGCGTCTGTCCTGCATGAAGTACTAGGCTTCCCACGAGACTTCGGACAAAAACTCAAAAGTCAACATGTGTTGGGACACCAAAGGGCACTTAGCCGCTCTTTTGACACGTGATGAAGTCGTCAAGTGCTGTGGCGAAGAGATATGTCACGCGGGACACCTGCCAACCCACTTTGGTTGAAGCCGGTGCTGGAAGAAAGACTTAACAAAGATACAGCGCTTACCGCGATGCTTGGTGACCACGTAGCGCAGTGATACTTCGGAGCAGCAGCGAGTGGAGAGGAGAAGCGATGAAAAGTGCCCGCTCCAGGTGACGGTTCAGCCAGCATTGAGTACTCGGGCAGTGAGCGACTCCGAACGACCGCTACTCCGCAGGCGCCATCTGCCGATGGTGGCGGGAACCCGGTATTTGAAGTACGGCCACACAGCGCGGTACACTTGTTGCTTTGTGGACGGAGGTGCTGAGAGCCCGCGGCAAGCGCCTCCTTTCATCGCGTTGGTCTATTTATGGAATAAACATACAGAAAACGCGGAGCCGCGTGTGCAAGGGAAAGGACCGAGGCGGATGGCTGGGTCCGTATGGATTGCCTGAATGTTGACCTGCAGATGTTCTCACGCTTCAATGTACATATTTGTAAGCGGTGCCGTCTTTTCCTTTTATTACGCAGTGCATCTATCTATCTATCTATCTATCTATCTATCTATCTATCTATCTATCTATCTATCTATCTATCTATCTATCTATCTATCTATCTATCTATCTATCTATCTATCATTCAAGAAGTACTGTAGGTCCTCTTCAAAAGTAGATAAAAGAATGTTACCCTCCCGAAAAATGCGCGTTTTTCGGTCAGAGAAGGCTTTGACACGGCCGAAACGTTGAACGAGCAATTTTCCTAAGTGTGCAATGTGTTTCACCACACACACACACACACACACACACACACACACACACACACACACACACACACACACACACATATATATATATATATATTCGTGTCGTAAACAAATCCTTGCTTTAGCAGTTAAAGCACCGTAATTTATGACTTTCATAGCAATGAGCTAGTACGCCCAGCAATGTTTAGATCGTAATGAGCCATCAGACCGCTTTACTGTGCCACGGTTAGATGCTTAGATGCAGAATTTCTGCTTAAAACTTTCATTCCCTTATTGAGTTCGCCAAGCCTTGAGGCAAAATCCTGTTATTAACGTAACTTCACGCAGCGCACTTCGCAAGTGATTGGACGCGCGAATTTATCTCGAATTTCGTCACCAGAGGGAAAGGGAGGAGGGTCTTGGGGAACACAGGAGGGGATGAGTCTCTTGGGAGATTGGTCATAGTGGTAGTAATTTTAAAGGGAGAGGGAGGTTGTTATGCGCGTTTTGTGAGATGGGTATAAGTTTCTTTCTGCGCATTTAGTACCCTGTCTGACGAAACCGGACTCCGCGATTTTGCTTAAGTTGTCTCTTGAATTTTGCTTTCTCCCGTTGATTTTGTTTTCGTTTTTGCAACTTGATTCGTACGTCAGCCACTACTCGCTTACTGGTCTATTCCTGTAAAGGTGGCAGCGCTGGTCTGCATGCATGAGTGTGGAGAAGCCACTGCAGGAGTTTGACGGCAACTGAGACCAGCACCGACCGTATCCCAGAAGGTAGTGTCGCGTAAATCTTAAAAGGAAAGCATTAACCGATCTTAGCAAAGAAACACATCACTCCTCAACGAAGAGAATAGACAGGTCTAGCCGATATTCTTATATCAACCAAAAGAAAAAAGTGGACCTTGGCAGGGCATATCACGCAGAGGACAGGAAACAAATAGACAGTAAGAACAACGGAAGGGATACCAAGAGAAGGAAAACGTAACAGAGGCTGGCAAAAGGTTAGATGGACCAATGAAATTATGAAGTTCACGGGCATAAAGTGAAACCAACTCGCTCAGGATAGGGTAAATTGGAAATCCCTGGGAGAGGCCTTCGTCCTGCAGTGGACTTCAGTAAAACAGATTCCTAGGCTAGGTAATTTTGCATATTTACAGTGACGAGCAGCGCAAGTGGGGCACACAAAAAGGACGAGGCAGTCAAATAGAGGCGCTACTAACAACTGATTTATTGCAGGAACACCCACCGATATATATCGATCATGTAGAGCATGCGCTAAGGCACAAAACGCTGTGGCAAAGATCACGTGTGACAAATTCCGAAATCAAACGCAGCGTTGCATGAAAATGATTTCGGAGGGATGGAGCGCGATTGAAGGCGCGCTTATACAGAGTGTTGGGTGTTCCTTTGTAAAGAAGGCTTCTAAAGCCAACCGAGCTGTGCAGCTCTTGCTACGTCCAAGAATCTTAGTTTCTTTACAACGCGCCACGCAACCACATGAAGTGACGTGTGCAACCAAATGTGCGTACTTGTCATCTCCTTTACTTACTTTTTGAGCATGCTCCCTAGGACTGTCATTAATACAGCGCTCAATTTGGCCGACGTACACTTTACCACATATAAGGGGATTAGAATAGACTAACCCCACAGAGCATTTTATTGGGAAGGGGGACTCGTGGCTCGTGGTGCACCCATGTTGAACTCTAGCACTAATTCGTGGGCAAAGCTTTGCCGACTTGTTTGGGGCTGAAAAAACCAGAGGGACGTCATGTCTGCCGGCAACCATCTCCAGGTTGTGTGAGAGCGCGTGAACATACGGCGTAACCTCTGGCCTGCCCCTAAGACACTGTGTGCGAGTTCTGTCCCCCTCTTGCTCCGGACTTCACTCATTGCAATAGTGACTCGGCGACTACCACAACGACCTTCGAAGGGAATCCTGCTGCCAATAGGTGACCTACTTGATAATTAAAGCTCTCCTGCATGCGATGCGGGCACGACTTTAGGAGCGCAGATTGCATGCACTCGAGCGCGATGCCTCTTTTCACTATTTTTGAGTGCGCAGAGTCGAAAGGAAGCAAGCCCTTTTTCACACGTGGTAGATAGGCCAAAGAAATGCAGTCAGCACTAAAATCAAATTTTAGATCCAAAAATTGCAAACAATTGGCGTCTGGTAGTTCGTAAGTGAAACGGAGACCTTGCCCCTGCTCCCTAAAATATCTAAAATACTAAAAATATAAGCAGAGGATGTAAAGTCACGCTGCTTATCTAAAAGGATTAAAAATCATCTACGTATCTAAAAATTTTTAATACCGTTCCCCGAACGAAAGCACGCCGAAGTGCTTTGTCAATGTCCGATAAAAATATATCACATAAAACGGGAGCTACACAGGAGCCAATGCAAAATCCATTGCGTTGCAAGTAAGGCTGCTCGTTAAAAACGCTAAAGTGACGCTAACTTAAATCCTAGTAAAGAAATAAAGTTACCCACAGACAGCCCTCTAAAATTGATAAAATTCACTTCCCCGTTTTCTTCAATACATCATTTTACAGAAAGAAGGAGTTTGTCCGTTGGTACGGATTAAAACAGGTCATCTATACCAATAGAAAACGCACTCCCTCTATGAGGTGTGCACTGAACATATTTAGCCACATCACAAGAATTGCTGACGCGAAAAGGATCATCCAGCAGAGAGCTTGTTTAGTTTCTTTAGAAGAAATTGGCTCGCATTAAGCTTCCACGACCCCCTTTCACTTACAGTTGTCCTGTAAGGAATTTCCGGCTTGCGGGTCTTCGCTGTAAAAAACATGTTCAGGCTGCCGCTCCTGCAGCTTCTAATTTATTTAGCAAGTCCGCTCAGTTCCAATTTCTTGCCGAATTTCGTAAACTTTGGTTTCGTTCTTGTTGCACTCTTCTTGATGGGAACAAAGTTCTTTGTCACAGCAGCTGTAGCCTTTTCGTTAAAAACGCTATTGTGCATGACCACAAATCCGCCCTGTTTATCTGCTTATAGTAGCACAAGGTCATTACTTCTGAAAAACTTGACTACACCTTCTAGCCTCCTCTCTTTTAAATGCGAAGCATTTCTCAGCGAACTTCGGCGAGTTTGAGCATATCTATCTATCTATCTATCTATCTATCTATCTATCTATCTATCTATCTATCTATCTATCTATCTATCTATCTATCTATCTATCTATCTATCTAGCCGCCTACGATTTTGTGCTCTCCTGGCCGTTTCGCTAATGGGATGTTTACGAAAATTGGTATGCCACAACATGACTACACGGCGAACATAAATGACAGGTCATAACATGAAAATCATGATATGCATGTCATGAGCGCCATGATTTACATGTCACAGTCTTGGTGCTCTCCTGGTCGTTTACATAATGGGACGTATACGCAAATTGGTAAGCCACAACATGCCTGCATGACGAACATAAGTGACATATCATAACATGAAAATCGTGACATTCATGTCACGAGCGGCATGATTTACATGTCACAGTCTTGGTGCTCTCCTGGTCGTTTCGTTAATGGGATGTATACGAAAATTGGTATGGCACAACATGACTGCATGACAAACATGACTGACAGGTCACAATATGAAAATCATGACATGCTTGACATGAACGACATGATTTACATGCCACGCGTTTCGTTAACGGGATGTATACAAAAATTGGCATGCCACAACATGACTGCATCACGAACGTAAATGAAAGGTCATAACATGAAAATCATGACATGAATATCATGAGCGACATGACTTACATGCCACGGTCTTGGTGCTCTCTTGGCCGTTTCGTAAGTGGGATATTTGCGAAAAGTGGTATGCAACACCACAGCATGACGAACATATATGACAGGTCATAACATGAAAATCGTGACAAGCATGTCATGAGCGGCATGATCTACATGGCACTCGTTTCGTTAATGTGGTGTATACCAAAATTGCTATGGCACAACACGACCTCATTACGGACGTAAATGACAGGTCATAACGTTAGAATCATGACATGCGTGTATGAGCGGCATAGTTTACATGCCACAGTCATGGTGCTCTTGCAGCTGTTTCGTTAACTCCATATGTACCAAACTCGGTATAACGAGACAACAATGCAAATCCCTTTTACGTTCCTGATGCGTGCTTCGCAGTTCCTTGATTCCCACTGCACGTGGGATCTGCCAATTTTTTTTTCTCTTGTGAACGTGGACGGCAGGATTTTAACAGGCAATCTACTCTGTCCAGCAAACAACGTTTCTTGTTTTCTTGACTTGCCATCGACGATAGGTCCCGGTTTTTCCCGATAAGTTCGTGGAAAGGAACAAGTGCTGGCAAAGCGAACATCGGCCCTTTCTCCCATACTTGAGTAACGTCCTCCGGTAACTGGACGTCACCCAAAACAACTACAGGCTCGTCCGCACGAGCAGTCCTGTTGACCTGGAACCCCAGCAAGGACCTCAGCATGTACTGCCACAGGGTATTCCTTGATGAGCAAACAGACAATGAAGCCGAGGAAAGCATAGGGGAAGTTACTTGTGGTATTGTAATTGTGGAGAAAGTAGAAAGGAATTCCTTTCTACTTTCTCCACAATTACAATACCACAAGTAACTTCCCCTATGCTTTCCTCGGCTTCATTGTCTGTTTGCTCATTAAGTTGTTTCTAACAAATAAAGAACGAGCCCTTGACCCCTTCCATTTGGGTATTCCTTGAGGCACACCTCACGTAGGCAGCCATGAAACAGCCGAACTTGCACCACAGTTGGGACCTTAAAATCCTTGCCACTCTTTGGACGTGGTTCCAAAAAGGCCTCACCGCTCCGAAAAGGCCAACGACTTCCAGAGGGGTAATACCCTTGCGGATGCAAAGGGCGTAATGGTCTAGCCCGGCAAGTAGCGTCGATGATCTGAGCGAATCAAAACATCGGTGGGTGAAAGCGAACTTTACACACAGAAGAAATGGACCACTGTGCTAGAAATATAATTCAATAAAACAGATTCTTGGGTTAGTTGTTTTTGCATATTTACAGTGACGAACAGCGCAAGTGAGACGCACAAAAAGGAAGAGGCAGACCGCTAATAACAACTGATTTACTGCAGGAACACCCATCTATATATATCGATCATGTAGCGCATGCACTAAGGCACAAAACGTTGTGGTAAAGATCACGTGTGAGAAATTCTGAAATCAAACGCTGCGCATGCAAGAGAGCTTTAATTATCAAGTAGGCCGCCCATTGGCAGCGGGATTCCCTTCGAAGGTCGTTGTCGCAATCGCCGAGTCACTATTGTAAACAGTGAAGTCCGGAGCAAGAGGGGGACAGAACTCGCACACAGTGTCCTAGGGGCAGGCCAGAGGTTATGCCGTACGTTCACGCGCTCTCACACAACCTGAAGAAGGTTGCCGGCAAACATGACGTCCCTCTGGTTTTTTTCGGCCCCAAACAAGTTGGCAAAGCTTTGCCCACGAATTAGTGCTAGAGTTCAACATGAGTGCACCATGAGCCACGAGTCCCCATTCAGAATAAAATGCTCCGCGGGGTTAGTCTATTCTTATATTTAATATATGTTCCTAAAGAGGGAGTCTACCTTATATGTGGTAAAGTGTACGTCGGCCAAACTGAGCGCCGTATTAATGTCCGTCCTAGGGATGATGCTCATAAAGTAAGTAAACGAGGTGACAAGTACGCACATTTGGTTGCACACACCACTGCATGTAGTTGCGAGGCACGATTTAAAGAAACTAAGATTCTTGGACGTAGCAAGAGCTGCACAGCTCGGTTGGTTTTAGAAGCCTTCTTTATAAGGAAACACCAAACTATCTGTGTAAGTGCGTCTTCAATCGCGCTCAATCCCTCCGAAATCATTTTCATGCAACGCAGCGTTTGATTTCGGAATTTGTCACACGTGATCTTTGCCACAGCGTTTTGTGCCTTAGCGCATGCTCTACATGATCGATATATATCGGTGGGTGTTTCTGCAATAAATCAGTTGTTAGTAGCGCCTGTCTTTGTCTGCCTCGTCCTTTTTGTACGTCTCACTTGCGCTGTTCGTCACTGTAAATATGGAGTGGATTTAACAATAGGCAGATGATGATAATTATTACCGAACGAAAACCTCTTTGAGCTTTCAACGAAGTTGTTCGGAGTCACGAACACCCGAGTTTTACATCGCCCGCCTCCAGTGTACAACGCCTCAATAACCTGCATTATTTCGCTGCCTCACGCATCGCAGCGTGATTACCCAGAAGAACCAAGGAGCTTTTCGTTCGTTTTAATATGATTGTAACATTTCCTGCCGTATTTAATATATGTTCCTAAACAGGGAGTTCATGTACGATGAATCTGTTCTAATTTTTTCCTTTATTTTGTTTGTGTTTTATGAAGACCGTATTGCGTTTCAATTATTGCAATTTTGTGAAATCCGCTGCTTGTTTCCCTCTTGAGATTTCCAGGACCTGCCAAGCCCTCTCAGGGAGCTGTTTGCATCGCAGCCCCAGCTGTGTCTTCCAAGTACAGTGCTTTTTTTTATTTTCACTAGCGTAAGAAAGGAAGTTATGGTTCATATTTTTCTCTGTACTGAGTCTGCCGACATGCAAACCGTATACTTTTCTTTTCCCCATATACACTCGTAGAGAGGTATGCGTGCTCTTTCACTTCATACTTTACATAATATTTATTTAGTATAATATAAGGTTACATGTTATATTACGGTTATGAGGGATGCCACAGTGGAGCCCTCCGCAAAGTTCCACCAAATGAAGTTTTTTTTTTTTTTTTTAATGTGCACGGACATCAAACAGTACGCGGACCTGTGGCATTTCGCCCCCAATTGAAATGCGCTCGTGGCGGTCTGGATCCGGTACGGCGGCGTTGGACTTAGCGGTGAAGTGCCGTCGCCACTACACCACCGCAGAGCGTTTCTTTTAACCTTAACTGGCAACTCCGGTGGTTTTTCAGTGTCCACTGATCTCAATCAAGTTTCCCCAGACATATTCTGCTCGATACTGTAGTAATATATGCCAAGTCAGGCGGTTGTATATCATTTAGTTTTTCTCTATATGAATTTTAAAAATTTCTAGCGGATTCCCGAGCGGGCCATCCTGCGTTTCTGAGGTCATCACCTCCGACGCTGCCTACCCGAGCCTGCGGGCCGTCAAAAGTAAAACAGCGATGCTTCACCGATCCAATCGTCTTTGTCATCTTCAGAAAAGCTGGTATCACTCAATGCACCATCGGATGACCTCACCGTTGGCATTTTCTAGTACCAGCTCCCTATTTTAATGGCGGGGATGCTGCGACCTCATCGCATACGCCGCACGAAGCGTCTCCCTGGTTTGGTTTCTGTTTTAACATGCCTTTTATTTGGTTATTTAGAATTACTGGTGCGTTTCTAAGCAGAGAGAACCACCCTGGTTGTTACAGGACTGTCAATACCACTGGAAAACATTGATAACGTAACATCGTGAAAAAACCGCCGGAGCTGCCCTTTAAGGCTAAGCGGCCGTGAGTATTATTCTGGGGCACGCATGTGTTCACGTGCACTGCTTGATAATCTGCAATCTTAATGAAAGCACGATGATATTGGACAGACTTGTCACATTAATATTTTCAACATTGCTAGTAATGTGTAACTTGTACCACGTTGGATAATAAGGCAATAATGTGTATGCCGCATCAGCCTTGTGTTGGAGAAACATGCATTTTATTATAGAGAAGATGGCTAACTCTTCTGTTTTGCATGACTAAATCTAAAAGAACAAACTAAAACACAAATAACAAGAAATTGTGGAAATTTTCGTTGTTTCGCACTAGAAAGGGTGCATACTTTTGTGCATTCAATTAACTCTTCAACGAGGCTATCTACAGCAGCGGACAATAATATCAGCGCGCGTTATTTTTACGGAAATAGTTTACTTGCGGAAGAAGGCGCTAAAAATTCCAGAAGGGTAAGCGTCTTTCCCTGTCCACACTTATCCTTCCGAAATTTTTAGCGCTCTCTTCCGCAAGTACGACTTACCAAATAGCCCAACACTTCACTCTACGGAAATAGCTGATAAAATGAATGTCATGCAAGCCTCGTGGATACACCACGCGAAGGCGAGCTACTCGGTAACAACTCACCTTACTTCTCTTTCCCTCACAGATTAATAGCGTTTTCTCTTTTGATGCTTCTTATAAGGCCACCTGACAAGCCGCCGTTCTCGCAGAGCGAGTGTGGGACTTGGTATTCTGTCTACATTCTGCGTTCTACTGGTCAGTGCTGCAACTGCTTCCATGTATACATGGCTCAAATACCTTCTAGCGACATTCCTCGTCGTTCGAATAGAAATATGGTTATGAGGTACGCCGTTGAAAGGGGGATCTTTTATAACGGGCACATAAATATAAGTAGACGGACGTTGTATTTCGCCTCCACAGAAACGCGGCCGCGCGGCGGGAAATCAAAAACGATCGTTGCGGAATGTGCTGTGCCATATTACAAAGCGTATAAGCAACAGAAACCTAAATCGCATGCGAGAGAAATCAGGTTAACGTTCACACGGTCCGCACTGAAAATAAAAAAAAAAGATGCACGAAGAAACAAACCGTTGCAAGTATGCAGGGCGATAAGAAACAGTCACACATTCGTTTCTACAAAAAAAAAAAAAACACTGCAGGTGCTCTTAATGTTACTTCGAAGGGTTCCCAAACACCCATCTTTATCGGAGAGCTGCGTAAATCGAAAGACGGACAGACAAATGCCGTAAGAACAGCAACTACATGAGCACGGCATGAGTAGTTAACAAGCCAGCAACATTCCAATTACAAAACATGAACAAAATATGTGGTCTTTCAAGTCAAGTTTTGTGGGCTCAAGTGACCTGTATTTTAGGAGGAATAGGGTTTGGGCATGTACGCTGTTCATTGTCAATCAGAAATTATAGCGCCGAATACGATGCGCAGAGAGAGACAAGACGACGGGGCCAACGCTAAGTTTCAACTAAAGATTTATTCCAGATCTCGCTCATATAGTAGCACAATATCTGAAATTGCAACAAAGCAGAAAAAAAAGAGTAATAAAGCTAAAACTGCAAGTGTCGCATGTCGTCCACATAAAAAGACTGCAGTTCCGCAATCCACCTTGCGGCACTTCATTTCCTTGTATGCATGTTTTCGATAGCGCAGCAACGACACGCACTTGCAACTTCCTGTCAGAGATGTAGGAGAGCAGAGCGTTATACAAACTGCCACATACGCCATTGCTATCGAAGTCGCGCAGTATCCAAAAACACAAGGCAGCATCATACGCTTTTCGTAAATAACAAAGAAAAAACACCCAGGCATACACTGAGGGCGCAGTACAGGGGCAGGTTAGGTTAGGCTTTATTGCGAGCTCTGCCAATATTTTCTTTAATTCTGACCTTATTCAGCTTCTGTCTTTCCCCTCCCCCTTCCTTCCTCTTACATTGTTGGCTATTTAAGGTTCATCTTCTTTTTAGTCCTCATATGCTCTCTCTTTTGCTTCGTTTTCACCGCCTTCTTCATCACCGTTTTCTTATTGTGATGATGATGACCAGGAGGAGGAGGAGACCCTTTGGCTAAGCATCACCACCGTCTTCTGTTGTTGTTGTTGTTGTTTCCTTCAAGTCTGGCACATACCCACCCTGGGGTATTGGCCAAGATGTAGAAGATGAAATAGTTAAGCTGAGGTACTATTGAATACCAATCAGAATCGAATAATCAAGATGAAATTAACGGTGAAGTGTACGAATTTATGAAAAGAACCGGCCTGAATCAATTATGAATTTTGAAACAGTAGAGCACACATCCCCGTGGCAATGTCCTAATGAGGAGGCTCCCAAAGACAGAACATTAGACACGGTGAACTGCAACCCAACCCTGTGAAAAGAATCTTCTAATGTGTGTTTTCTTAATGAGGATAGCCGAGTGCATTTTAAGAAGTAATGTTCGATATATTCATCTTCGCCGCAATATGGACACAAAGGCGATGGGGCCAGACCAGCTCTGTGCATATAAAAGTTTAGTTTTGGAATGCGACAGCGTAATTGCGTAAAGATAACTTCTACTTTTCTGGAGAGGAATGCATTTCTATTCCAAGGGAATAAGAGGTGTCGATAGTCATTAAGATTAGTTAATAAGGAATTACTAGATTCCTGCTTTATCGCCCTTCTCCTAAATCTTGCAGCAGTTATGAGCGCTGATGCCGGAAGTAGAGGGACAATTGGACCACTAGTAGACGCCCTCGCCAAGCTGTCCGCCATTTCGTTCATCATAATTCCTTTGTGACCTGGCACCCATACCAACAGAATTACCGTTACATGACTAGGGACAAGGGAATGAAAAGTACGTAGGATGCGAGAATCCCTGTTAGCAGTAAGGGCATAGAGAAAGAGAATCTGTGACAATTACGACTGATGAGATAGCTGAACTTAATTTTCGTAGGGCCATAACAACAGCCAGAAATTCTGCAAAAAATACTGATAAGAAATCTGGAAGTCTTAGTGAAAAAGTCCAATCAAAACTTTCAGAAAAAATGCCAATTCCAGATTTTTCGTCTATTTGTGAAGCATCTGTAGCAATGACATCTTTGATGTGCAGGTTATCTAAATGATTTTGTAATAAGCCGTTTAATAGAGTCTGCGACAGATGTCTAGCGTTGTTCGGATATATGTCATCAAAGATAATTTCAAGGTTGTCTCTTTCACCGACTGGGGAAACATCGTACAACCGCACATCTAGGGTGCCAATAAGCGCCTGCACGTAGACTACCTGAGGAGTACGAAATCCAGGCCAGTAAGACTGAAAAAATAATTGCGGCTGATGCATGAACACTATTTGGAGTTTGATAGGGTATTCGTAGATCCTCAAGAACGTTTGAACGGTAAGTAAGCGGAATCTGCATAGGAGCGAAGGCAACCGAGCTTCTAGGTAGAGAACATTGGTGGCAACTGATTTTGGTCATCCAAGGCATCTACGAAGAGCCTCCCTTTCCAGAAGAATTAGTGGATGCAATTTATAACTGGGAGCGCCTGAATACAGCACGCACTCAAATTCTAATACAGGGCGCACGTATACATCTTATATATCATGATAAGTGTGTGTCTCCGCATACCTGAACGATTATTGCTAATTTTGTGCAGGATGCCAAGAGCGCGCACTCCTTTTTTAGCTATGTAATCTATGCGTGCTCGCCAGAGTATATGACTATCATAAATTATTCCTAAATATTTCACCGTGTCCAACTGTGGTATATTCTGAAGGTTGCAAGTAAGTGTTATATTAACAGTGTCATTTAATGGGAATACTATGATAGAGCTCTTGGCAACATTGAGGGACAAGTGACTTACTTTTAACCAGTCTTCTATTGCGCACATATAAGCTTGCAAGCGATTACACAAAGAATGTAAGTCGGTGTCTGATGCAAAGAACGCGATGTCATCTGCATATACGTAGGTGTATATACCTTCATGGCTTGGGATGGAACTAAGTAGTACATTAAACAGCAGAGGGGAAGTCACAGCCCCTTGAGGAACCCCGCGTGACTGTCGATGACAGGGAGAAGAATGACCTTTCAAGGAACAATAAAATTCCCGGTTGTTTAACAACTCATGAAACCAGCTCACCAGATAATTCCGAAAATTGTAACTCTTTAGTTGGTATAATAATATGTTATACTCGACACTGTCATAGGCTTTTGATATGTCTAATGTTACTAGAGCAGCTACTTGTCTGCGGAAGCGCGCTAATTTTATTCGGCTTTCTGAGTCCACATGAGCATTCCATATGGAACAGCCGGGTCTAAAGCCAATATGGTGGGAGCTGAGAAGGTAACTATCAGCTATAAATTTTGCCATATGAGCATAGATAATCCTTTCTATCAACTTTACTAGATTAGAAGTTAGAGCAATCGGGCGAATATTGTCAAGAGTATATCCTTTCCCGTTATTTTTAAGAACTGAAATTATTTTAGCTAGTTTCCAGTTGGGAGGAATCCAAGAACATTTTAATGAATCATTCACGATGGCTAATAAATCATCTGAGGCCTCATTAAAAAGAATTTTTAACATGTTTGCCGTAATTCCATCGCCACCAGGGGCTGTATTTGGAATCTTGCCCATAGCTGTAGCCAGTTCGCTAAACGTAACTTCAGTGAAATCATCAGTCGACTTATTCAAATGGCTACAAGGGGACAATAGGGATGAAAATCTGCTTTCTAGACCTTCCGCTATATCTTTTAACATCTGTTGAGTTTCTTCCTCAGTTTAAGTTAGTGAGTCAATATTATTTGGACGCGGAATTACTTTCCTTCCACGAAGAAAGCTCAAAAGTGCTCAAAAGCTCAAAAAAATAATCGAAGTGTTCGTTGTCATAGTCTTCTTTCGCTTTAGAAATAGTACGTTTAAATGAGGCTCTAAAGAATTTGTAATCGCTCCAGTTTTTCGGGCACTGATTGCATAGTAAGCTTTTCCAGGCTGCTTTCCGTTTTCTGTAATCCCGGGAGCAGTCGTCATTCCACCATGGGCTGAATGAATTATACTTATTAGGGCGAATGATAAATTCTGATTTTTTCCTGGAGTCTTCAAGAGCCTTGCAAATTATATTTGGCTTTTCTTCCACCGAAGCCATAGAAAATGAAGCGATCGCAGACTTTAATGAATTCTTGAATATGCTGTAGTGAACAAAAGTAGTACTTTTTTCAACAGTATATGTTGCCCGACGGGAAATGTGAAAAAGTACTGGCAGATGATCGCTAGTGGTGGCGCAATCATCAGTAGACCACGAAGATAGAGAGAGGCTGCTGCTAGAGAATGTTAGATCTATTGTGGAGCAATGCAGTCCGCTGACAAAGGTACAAGTTCCGGAATTGTGACACGAAAGCTAATTTTTATCTAAAGACCAATGCCACAATCGATTACCGTAAAGATCTGTCTTTAAACACCAGGACACGTGATGCGAATTAAAGTCCCCGGCAAGTAAAATATCACGCCCAAAATAACTTAAGGCCCTGTCTAAACAGATAGTGTACTGAACACCATGAGGAAAATAAGAGTTTATAATATACAGCGGATCACACAGATAGAGGTGCAACTCCACGACCAAGATTTCACATTGAGGTTCCATGAGTTGGAATAGGACTTTAGCTTTATGGTATACTTGAGCAGAAATGAATGTAATTAGACCACCACCTCCTGTGGGGCGGTCTAACCTAAAAGCTCTGTACTTGTTCAAATGAAAGCTTTTTTCAGATGATAACCAAGTTTCTTGTAATAAAATTATATCCGGATTAAGTTGGTTGGCAAGACAAGAGAGGTCTACCGAATCTGAAAAAATTGAGCGACAATTCCACTAGAGAACTTTCAACTCTGCTATTTTGAAGCAACTAATGTGGCTGAAATAGCTTTTTCTAAAATACTTTCTTTCTTTCTTAATAAGCGACTTCTTCCTTCTCTTCTTTGCCATCTTCTTTGTCTTCGTCATTGTAGTTTTTTTTCAATTGTTCGTTCATGAAAGCACACAGGGCGGCTGTCAACATATAATTGCCTGAGACACACTGCTGAGAAAATGAGGGGCAATGACGTGAGGGTCTGGAAGGAAAAGAGAAGGACGTCACAATCACACCTTGCGCGCCAAGCAAATATGAACCTTTACGCGTTACCCCTACCACGTGACATGACGTCAAAGCTAGTCACGTGACATAGTCCGACCGAAACCATGTGATGGCTATTCACGCAATTTAGTTAAGCTCGTAAAAGCCTGAAGAAGCTTGGTTGGCCACAAGATTCGCCTGGCACCTTTAGTGCAAGTTGCCTAGTTTTTTCAGAGTGAACGTGATAGCAGTTACGGACACGGGTGGCAGTGGCGGCGGACACCACCATTGCCAGTTTTGTTCAACGTAGCGAGCTCATTACAGCATACACTGTAAGAAAGACAGAGAAGCAATACGGCTTGTGTTCAATTGCGTCTCGGATTTAAAATTCCAGGATTACTAAGCTGTCTGTTGTACATACTCTCGGACTCGAACCAGGTAAGGTTGGATGCCGGATTTCGTTAAAATCTACAATGTACGTCAGACTACGAATAATACTTTTCTTTTCAGATGTCTTCCATAAGAAACTAGTCAATGCAATAAGCCTGTAAGTTTCTCTGTCAGATGCATTTTGCTTTGTTTTAGGATTGGTATGTCAACATCCTTTTTCGACGAACGTGGCATATGCCAACTGCACAGGATCTTATTTAATAGGCCCAGCAGTGTTTCCGCAGTTGCACGGGATAGTCTTCTTATCATCTCGCAGGTAGCCTCATTTGATACTGCAGCTGAATTTGATTGATTTCAAGGGTTTTAAGTTCCAGAACTAGCTATGATTATGAGAGACCCCGTAGTGGAGCTCTTCGAAAAATTTGACCACCCGGGGTTCTTTAACGTGGACCGACATCGCAGAGTACACGGGCCGCAACATTTCGCCTCCATCGAAATGCAGCCACCGCGGACGGGAATTGATCCGGCAACCGCCGATTTAGCAGTGGAGTGCCACAACCACTAGACAATCGTGGCGGGGCGCAGCTGAATTCCCACGACTACCCAGATGAACATGATGTTCGTCTGCGCTTGTTCGAACATGCGCTTGTTGTACCCCTGCCTTTGTGAGTTCCACTGGGTGGCAATTGCCAGATACTAGGACAAAAGTCTCCTAGAATATTACGCGGAACTATATATGCGCTGGAAACGCTCTCCTAGCCCATCAGCTTGACTTCCAAAGCTCTTATAAAGGATGCTTGCTAGTGAAACGAGGCTCGGATGCTTTGCGGGTCGTGTTATAGACTGTGTTTCTATCAGGAAAGGAATTACTCACGAAAAGGTGCTGAATCCCGCTTTCTATGCTATTTTTAGGGTTCTACCATTAACTTTACTCTATTTGAACTCTACTAGGTTCTCCGGAATAGAATATCGCGACAGGATGCCCCATACTTTGTTTCGTTTTTCTTTCGCCTGTTGACATTCCCTATGCTAACATACCTTTCCGGTTACCTTGATGCTAGAGCCTTATGGATTTCACTCATTGGCGGCGAAAATGAGCTTCGTAATAAACGTTGCCTTCTTCAACTAAATGGTCCTCACTGAACTGTACTATATGATAGTGGCGGTAGTTGACTAAATTATTCTGTATTTGGTCTTGACAGTTTACTTTCATTTTGAATATGGGAGGCTCTGGTGAAATCGTTTCAGTAGAGGGCTACTGGAAAGTGGTCATTAGTATACTGACTGTCGATGACTTCCCAGTTTATATGCAGGAATGAGTGATAGAAGGGTCAGTTGATGAATATATCATATGCGGATCACTCTGAAACGTGGGCTCTCCATTGTTCAACAAGCAAGCACACGCGAGTGAAAATCCTCTTTTTTCATGCGTCCTCCCGCATTACGGCGCGAGGCACCCCCCATCGGGTAGTGGAAATTAAATTTTCCAGCCAATATAAATGGCTCCAGCAGCTACTCCAATAAATTTTAAACCTATCCCTGCAATTATACAACCTGGTGCGATGTAACGTCTAAGTCGCTCTCAGTGCAAACATGTAACGGCTAAATTGTTATCAGTGTGTCAAACACTGTCGTCCGGATAACATCGAGCTCAAGAGCAGTTTGAAGCCTCGAATGGCGGCTTACCACAGACCTTTCCGTAATTATTGGAGAACTGCTAGCTGCAGAAAGACCGCGATGGCGGCCCTTAAGACTGGTAACGCATTGCTTTAGTATCACATATTTAATTGATGTTCTTTAGATTCTCTGGATCCACAAGACATTTGGCTCATAATCTGATAACAGCTGTTTGATGTTATCGATATTGCACAAAAACCCTTCAGCATTCTAATGAAGCAGCTGCGTAGTCATTATAATAAATAGAAAGAGAAAGTTGTGCTGAAGGCTGGGAGGCTAGCCAGAAAAATAATTTTCAAGTTGCTACTGTGCTGTGATGAAGGTACGGTAAAGGGACACAGAAAGGTAAATGTGTAAAGAGAGAAAGCGAGAGAGGCCTAGGGTTTGATAAACTGCTGCATACCATAAGATTCACTGTTAGGTCACTTCCAGGTAATATTGCCTCTTAAGACTGATCGTGGTGCCCCGCTGGGGGGAGCTTTGATGCCATCTTGGCCCCAGTGCAGAAGAGCCTTGGGTTACACCCGTCGCCTCGCCAGGGGCGCTGGAGGAGCGCACATGGCGCGTTAGGAGCGGCATGCTTCGACCTACCCATTCAAACGGGGAGTTATTCAGGACAGTGGTTCAGCAGACCAAAAGACCGCTGAGCCATTGGGCTTCAGGTCCTTTGAAGGCAGCGGGGCGTAGTGTAGAGTAGAATGCACGCACCAAACAGTAATGCCCGTTTTTGAATGGCTAGATGATGCTGTTGCAGAAGCCCCCGCCATGTATGGGCTCACGCGCCGCACACCGCGCTTCGTTTAACCATACACGCTACACCGGCAGCCTTGTCCTTCTGGCGCCTCACTGATCCGGCAAAATGGCGACAGTGCATGATTCACTCTATGAATACCTGCAAGTTCCTTTCTCTTCCTATTGGTCATAAAAAAGGCTCCCGTGGACTGTGAAGATAAAAGATGGAAAATGGAAGCCAGTGAACACATCGCCTGTATGCAGCGCGAGTATTACGAGCTTTGATTCTGTTTGACATCATTTTCCTGTGTGATAGTTAGCATTTCCGGAGTAATTTTTTAAACGACGGGGAAACGCAGCGAATTTGGCCATGGGTTCAATTATTTCCAGTAATATGCGCAGTTTTGATTTTCCCTTGGTGCTCCGCCGGTTGGCAACTTCGAAACCGTTGGCAACTTCGAATGCCGAAGCGTTTCATCGCGTACGGAGCATTTCCAGGACCTTCATAAACGTTTTCTTTTTAGCCAGCTGCCACCGAAAAGGCGCCAGGACGAAGGCCATGACCTTTGGTAGTCGAAGCCAGCACAAGGCGTTCGAACGGGAACTGCAGCAGTCAAACACTGTGGCCACTTAGTCGAACCCGGGACACTAAAGTTCGACGCCGGAGCGTCTAGAAGTTGTTCGTTGGACTTAGGGCTTTGAACACAGGGCCTAGGCACTGGCCTCAGGAATTTATGATAGTGAAACACGCGAATAAGGGTTGGCACACTCACGTCTTTTCAATCTCAGCCTTACGCAACCTTACGAGCCTTCGAAGGCGCAGTTCAAAACGGAACCGTGGCTTGCGCACGTGCAACGCCAGACCATTTAATATGGTCCCGATGGTTATCGAAGTCTGGTGCTTAGCGGAAATACATCGTCGGCAGTGCCACGGCTTCCCATCGGTGACGCAATGCTGTCGGCGTACTAGTACGTATATTGCTTAGATCAGACGGTGAAAGAGACGGAGAAAGACAGGAACAAGGATAACTTTGGCATGTAGTGTTTAGAGGAAAGGTTATCGATTTATCGATAACACCCCACTAGGGAAAGCTAACGTAGCTCTCCCAATAAAAGACAACAAAAGTCCCAATAGCGGCTTCTTGAGCGCTTCGCGCTGGAAAAGGACCATTCAAGCTAACATACCGATTCGTCTCATCAACATATCGGTCCACACGGCCATCAAAAGTAGAACAGCCATTCTTCTTGATTTTGCTGACATATTCTACGTAATCATAAAGGAATTTCATTTTTATCAGTGTTATTCAGTGGTATCTTGCCCACTGCGTCTGCCGTTTATTTCAGGCTACGTGACCTATAACACGTCAAAAAATTGACGTTGGCTTGCAGTTCTTCCGTAAGTTCCATATCTAGGGACCCTTCAGTATGGAGGGACTCTCTACGACTCATTTGAGAAGATCGTTCAGGGAAAATGGTATTGCCCCGCAAGATAATGGTCCGTAATAAATATTGAAATATGTTATAGTGTTATTTCATTCATGGCTGACCTAGCAGCGTGGCTGCGCTCCATAGGTGGCATCATCAGCGGGACCGGGTTGCGTATTTGGGATTCCCCAAGTAGTCGCACCCGCGAGGAGAGCACGTGATGGAACCAGGCCGATAGACGGCTGTTCCACCGCTCGCTTGCACCCCTGTTTTAAATGCGAAGCATTTCTTAGCGAACTTCGGCGAGTTTGAGAGTATCTATCTATCTATCTATCTATCTATCTATCTATCTATCTATCTAGCCGCCTATGATTTTGTGCTCTCCTGGCCGCTTCGCTAATCGGATGTTTACGAAAATTGGTATGCCACATCATGACTAAATGACGAACATAACTGACAGGTCATAACATGAAAATCATGACATGCATGTCATGAGCGGCATGATTTACTTGCCACGGTCTTACTGTTCTCCTGGCCGTTTCGCTAATGGGATGTATGCGAAAATTGGTATGGCACAACATGACTGCCTGACGAACATAAATGGCCGGTCATAACATGAAAATCATGACATGCGTGTCATGAGCGGCATGATTTACATGTCACAGTCTTGGTGCTCTCCTGGTCGTCTCGTTAATGGGATGTATACAAAAATTGGTATTCCACAATATAACTGCATGGCGAACATAAATGACAGGTCATGACATGAAAGTTATGACAATCATGTAATGAGCGGCATGATTTACATGCCACGTTCTTGGTGCTCTCCTTGCCGTTGCTCTGATGGGATGTATGCGAAAATTGGTATGGCACAACATGACTGCCTGACGAACGTAAATGCCAGGTCATAACATAAAAATCATGACATGCGTGTTATGAGCGGCATGATTTACATGTCAGTCTTGGTGCTCTCCTGGTCGTCTCGTTAATGGGATGTATACAAAAATTGGTATGCCACAATATGACTGCATGGTGAACATAAATGAGAGGTCATAACATGAAAATCATGACAATCATGTCATGAATGACGTGAGTTACATGCCACGCGTTTCGTTAATGGGACGGATACGCAAATTGGCATGCCACAACATGACTGCATCACAAACACAACTGAGGGGTAATAACACGAAAACCATGACATGCATGTCATGAGTGACATGATTTACATGCGATGGTCTTGGTGCTCTCGTGGCCGTTTCGTTAATGGGATGTATACGAAAATTGGTACGCAACAACATGAGTGCACGGCGAACATGACTGACAGGTGATAACATGAAAATCATGACAGGCATGTCATGAGCGACATGATTTACATGCCGCGGTTTTGATGCTCTCTTGGCCGTTTCGTTTGTGCGATGTGTAGGAAAATCGGTATGCAACAATATGACTGCATGACGGACATAAATGACAGGTCATAACATGAAAAGCATAACATGCATGTCATGGATGGCATGATTTACATGCCAGGCGCGTTTCGTTAAAAGGATGTATACCAAAATTTCTATGGCACAACACGACAGCATGACGAACGTAAATGCCAGGTCATAACATTAGAATCATGACACGCGTGTCATGACTGGCATGATTTACATCTCATGGTCCTGGCGCTATACTTCCGTTTCGCTAATGGGATGTATGGGCTCCGTCTACTGACCAAAGCGCGCTACGTAGCTCTCGTCGGACGGCTCAGTATCGCTGACACTGGCCGCTTCGGTCGCACGTATGAGACGCGCGCGCACGGCGGAAACCAATGCGACAGCGACCCGCGCGTTTCTTCCCTGCTTTCCGGGCGTGCTGCGAACCAAACGAACGCTCGCGGCGTCGCCCTTTCGAACAGTTTGCCGCAGGTTTGCAGCGCGCGTCTCAAAGGAAATAAAACGAAAGAAGGTGGGACGGGCGGTCGATGCTGCTGTAGAGCTGGTGACGCGCATCGCTTTCGCGTATTTTCCTGTCACAGTCTGCCCAATTTTGCTGCTTCTCTCCGCCAGGCAGTGCAATCTGGCGCTGATGTCGCACATGGAAAACTCGACTGCACGAAGCCTATACGAAAATTGGTTTGGCACAGCATGACTGCATGACGATCATAAATGACAGGTCATAACATGAAAATCGTTACATGCACGTCATTAGCGGAATGATCTACATGCCACTGGTTTCCTTAAAGGGATGTATACCCAAATTGCTATAGCACAACACGAGTACATGACGAACGTAAATGACAAGTCATAACGTTAGAATCATGACATGCGTGTATGAGCGGCATGGTTTACATGCTACACTCTTGGTGCTCTTGCGGCCGTTTCGTTAACTTCTTATTTACCAAACTCGGTATAGCGAGACAACAGTGCAAATCTATTTTACGTTCCTTATGCGTGCTTCGCATTCCCTTGATTCCCACTGCACGTGGGATCTGCCAATTTTTTGGTGGTAGTTTGTACGGCCGAGGTTCGCCCGTGCCACTGGGGGGCCCGTTAACCTAGGTAGCCGCTTCGCGGCGCGCCTTCGGCGCTCTCACTATTTCGCTCGTGTCACTACTGCCAGAGCCAGGAGCGTCAGCGACGGGTGCTAGCGCGCCCGCCGCTGACACCGACGCTATTCTGTAGTACGGGCCTGCCGTGTGGGACGCGGGGCAAAACAACGGACGCGATTGCCGGGCGGGGGTGCAACAAGGCAGTGGAACGGCCGCCCGCGACTCTAGCCGGTCCCTTTCTGTCCTCGCGCCTCTTCGTTTTCCCTCTCGCTTGCGCGACTCCTCGGGGAAATAGAAACATGCCACCGGCCACCCCTTATATATAGGCACTGGATCTTGACCTGAAATGTAGTGCCGGTGGGAGATTTCTCTTGTCCGTAGATGAACCATAAGGATTCGCAGCGTATGCGTTAACTAAAATTAATCCGGAACTCGGCATGATCTACGACGTGGGAGTGCAGGAAGCTCAGAGAGACCAGGAGCATAAATGACAACGCGTGTGTAAATATACGCACACGTTGTCACTTACTTACAGTGGGCAGTGTCACGGCTGATTTACGGTAACACCGAACGATCCCCAGTGCTTCGTCCACTCGTTATGGTTCACTTCGTGAAGATGCATGAATTTTCTTTAATAAGCGATTTCGCTTGCCAAATACCTTTCTTTAACTGGACATCAATTAGATGTAAATTGTAAAGCGGTGTAGTAAAGATAAAAGGGCCCTTTTTCCTCCGTACCGCAAGTCTGTCGGTGGTGCGGTGGCAGCACTTCCAGTTGCCACCGTCGTGACATGGCTGGTTTGCGATTGGAATTCCAGCGAGTGATATTTTTCGACTTTAAATGCGCGTTTGCTTTACAGACACCTACTTCCGTTATGGCAATACGTCACAGATGTCTTGGTTGACTCTGGCATAAAACATTTTCGTGTTGAAACTCTGCATCTTGCTGCGCATCACTGTTAACGGCCCGGTCATTGCAACCACGGAACTCCTCCTTTCTGATTTCGTGCGACGATATCCGAAGGTCGTGGGTTCGCTTCCCACCGAAGGCAGGTTTGTCTTTTCGTCCACTTAGTTCCTTTCTACTTACCCCAAAATTACAATATCATAATTACGAATTGGAATTACTTCCCCTATGCTTACCCTGGCTTCAATGTTTGTTGTTTCATTAACTTGTTTCTAACAAATAAAGCGAACCCTTGACCCCCTTCCCTCTCGTTATCGTACCATCAGGTACCATAAAGAAGCTATGGTCGTGTCAATACTCCTGGTTGGCCCATGCTAAAAATACTCATAAGTACATGCGCTTTGCACAAATGCCTTAATCCTACTCGTAAGGGTTCGGTGAATGCCAATTAATTACATTCGTCATAGGCAATTTCCTCGTTCACTGCTTCGCATCACATCGATTCCCACTATGCATGGGATCTGCAGGATTTTTAAAAAATGGAAGTCATACGAAAGTTTCTCATATGCGGCGTTCTCTAGTTAATGTTTCATGTTTGGGTGTCAGCCGAGTACCATAACCACTACACCACCGCGGCGGACGATGCACAGAAACCATCGGCCTGCCATGTTTCAATGTGTAGCGGCCAAAGGCGCGTAGAACTTTGTCTTTGTTGATGATGATGATGATGATCCTTTGTACAATTGTGGAGGACCCACGTGCAGTGTCGAGGTGCCGGTGGTGTGTACTTGCAGCGGGTTTATATGTCCAGAGTAACCAACCGATCAGCCACCCCTCAATTCGCCAGACTGCCGCATAAGCGTTCCAGATATGTTCGCGAGGACGGTATTCACTTTTGTGTTATACTGATTCCTATGACGGAGGGAATCGACCATATTTTTTTGCTTTTTTTTATGCTTTCATTCTCTCATGTGGTCTGTTTTCCGGTGTGTATGTGTCTTTCTTTTTTGTTGCAGGCTACCCAAGTGAGCTGTGTGTGCACGTTGTTGTGCCCTCTCCTGTACCCATTACTCTCCTCCTCCTCCTCCTCCTCCTCCTCCTCCTCATCATCATCATCATCATCATCATCATCATCATCAGCCTATTTCGGTCCACTGCAGGACGAATGCTTCTCCTGACGATTTCCGACCTACCATATCCTGAGCGAGTTGGTTCCACTTTACGCCCGCAAACCTTCTAATTTCATCTCTCCATCTAACCTTTTGCCTGCCCCTGTTGCGTTTTCCCTCTCTTGTTATCCATTCCGTCGCTCTTACTGTCTGTCTGTTATCTTTCCTCCTCATGACATATCCTGCCCAGGTCCACTTCTTTCTTTAAATTGATTAATATCAGCTACTCCTGTCTGTTCCCTGATCGATTCCGCTCCTGTCCTTGACATATTCGGCATTTCCCGTACAAAAACACTTTTCCCACTACACGATCGCGCGTTTCCCGTAACAAAACACTTTCCCCACTGCTTCGTGAACGTTTTCGTTTTTTTTTGTCAAGGTCAGCGCTCAATGAGCTGTCCGAGGCTCGTGCCTTCAAAACGTTCCATCCATCGTTCCTCTAATCACCGGCTTCTTCTCTAACCCTCGGAAGTGTGTCGTAGTGGGTAAGCGCCATGAGTTAGGACTCAAGCAATCAAGACTGCAAATGGTTACGGAGGAAGTACCTCGGCTTAGTGCGCGGCGCGTGCTTCGACGAGCGAACCCTCACAACTGCAGGCTAATCCCTCCAAGTTGGTAGATGCCAAATGTAAAGGAGCATCATCATGATCATCATCAGAACTGCAGGGCGACTGCAGGGCGTGAGCCAGATATTGTCAGGTGAAGAAGAAGAAGAAGACAACCTGCGCAACACCTGCCGCCCGAAAGCCTGTCGGTTACGAGCTGCCCAGTCCTCCGCCATGTCGTCCGGGGACGACGATTCGTTCCACAACGTCCTCTCGTTCGTGCTATTCACCATATGTGCCGGCCTGGTTGCCGTCCTGCTGTGGGTTCTGCTGCGGCGGTTGCGACGACAGCGGCATATGTGCGACCAGGAAACCATGACCGTTGAGCCGAACGTCGAGCCGAACGTCAAGCCAGGCAGCGTCGCCGAGGCGGTCTCGGGCACGGGCGCCAGCAATAGAGAACGCGGTCCGCAGATCTCCGGCTTGGACGGGGCCACCAAGAGCGACCGGAAGCCGAGCGAGCGGCTGCAGCCGACCTCTTCCGGAGAAGCCAACGCGGCCGTGAGTCAATGTTGGGTATTTTCTATCATTCACCGTATACGGATACAGCTGAGAGGACAGCTTTATTCCACTATTAAAGGCGAGTTACAGTGCCCACAGTAAATAGCTGGACAGCTGAGCATACAGCGGCCATTCTGAGTCGTATTTAAGTTCTCACTAGGCGGCTAAGAGCGATTATACGTGCCGCTCTTAAGGCATCTCCGGCTCACCGCACTGGTGGAGTTTTCTGCGTAATCTGGCCATCACCTACCTTCGTCTGGCACTGCGCGTGCGGTGCGGCACGTTCGGCACTTCCTGCTCCGACATGAGTTCATTTCACAACACCAACCCTAAGATCGACGGTAGAGCGCGGTACAGTCCCGCGTGTTAGCAGGCGACACTGCTCTACCAGGCAGCGGAGCAAGAGAACCGCGTACTCGGTATGCCATTATTTTACAAGAAAAGTTGAGATGGACTTCGCATTTCGCGCGGTGGTTCTGCTGTGCTAATTTTGGTCACATTCATCTAGCAGGATGTAGAATTGCACCTCGGGTGATGTTTGTCGTAACTTCCTCTGCACCACCTCTGCACCGGTGGCGCTCAGCCGAATACCCACTGACGTCACGTCGCGCCCATAACGTTGGTGCCTTAGAGTCGTCTTGCCCTGCACAGGCTCGAAGCTGTGTTTCAAGTTGTTATCGCAGGTTTTATGTCGTTGTTAAGTTGTTACCGCAGGTTATAGCAAGAGTCTAACAGCTTTTGTACTGATATAACTTTTTCCCGAAGGCTGCCGCAGAAGCCGCCAAATCCTCACCGCCAGGAGGGCCTGAACCAGTAGCCGAAGCCAAAGCCGAATCCAAGAAGCAGGCAACCACAGGTGGTGCTAGATTGCCCGGCGATTCCAGGTAACATCAATGCATGCTATTCGTGATGGTTCATAGTGCCACAATATCCGATATCATTAAAAATTCATCAACATCATCATTGTCAGCCTGTGCACGCCCACTGCATGGCAAAAGCCTGTTCTAGAGTTCCACGATTAGCCCGGTTCTGTGAACCCCCAAAAATTTGGGCTAGAAATAGAAGACGTAAAATATTTGCGTCGGATTTCCTGAAGGCAAACAGTTAGTTACAATGTGCGGATCATTTGATAGCATGTGGCAGGGACGCAGTGTAGTAGACGCGCAATAGTTCAGCACATGATTACTAGAGTGGAAATGAAACCGTAGCCAAGAGTGAGCGGGCACTAGTCGACCTCAGCCAGCCATCAGTCAACCTTATCTTGCATAGGTTTGATGTGATTAAGCACGGTAGCCTTGAAGGCCCCTTGATAAGGTCTGACCATTTCAATCTGACAAGCCCGGTGCATTATACAATTGGCGCTCGCTATCAAGAACCTCATCGATACGCCAAGAGCGGCAGCGCGCTGCGAAGAAGGCGATGAAATTTCAAACGGAACGTTCCTCGCTCTTTAATTGCAACTACCCCGCTCGCAGAGGCAGGGTATGACCTCACCCCACGTGAAAGAGAGAGAGAGAACAACTTTATTAGAGTCCAATGCAGACGATGAGGTTGCCTCGCGCCACCTGGCTACTACCACGTGGGGACCGGCAGGTCTAGCCTAACGGCCCTGTCGCGGGCGCACTGGACGGCCAGGATTTGGTCTTCAAGGTGTGGGCTGCGCAGAAGCGCATCCCAATCGGCCTTGCTGTAAGTCGGGCCGAGCAACCCGCACTCCCAGAGCATGTGTGCTAATGTAGCGGCCTGCCCGCAAGCGATGCAGGTGGCGTCGGGGAATTTGTGTGGGTAAATTTCATTTAAGTATGCTAGCGACGGGTACGAGTGGGTTTGAAGTAAGCGCAACGAAACTGCCTGTGCTCTATTGAGTTTTGAATGCGGGATCGGGAAAGCCCGTCTCGCCATATAGTAATACTTGGTAATCTCGTTATGTGTGGTTGGAGTGTCTTTATGTCCCGCGTCGTCGGCGCTGGAGCCGTCGCCCATGTCGAGAGCAGCGCAGTCGGTGAGCGCGTGCGCTGCTGTGTGGGCCCACTAGTTCAGGTTCAGGGCAACGCCCTTTACTGAGTCGACATGCGCGGGAAACCAGTATATGGTGTGAGGGACGATCCCATCTCTAGTGGAGCTGTTTAGGATCCTGGCGGCCTGTGTTGATATGCAGCCCTTTTGGAAGGCTCTGACTGCCGCCTTTGAGTCGCTGTACACTTCGTCGCACCGACTATTTAGGAGAGCGAGTGCGATGGCCACTTGTTCGGCAACCTGCGGGTTCGTTGTGCGTAGAGTGGCGCAGTTCATAGTCGAGCCGCTCTGGTCGACGACCACCGCTGTGAACTTTTTACCACCGCGATATGCTGCAGCGTCGACGAAACTTGCACTTGTGCCACCCTTTCCCAGTTGCTTCAGCAGAGCCTTCGCCCTCGCCCGACGGCGTCCCTCGTTGTGTGCAGGGTGAGTGTTGCGGGGGATAGGGGCAACAGTGACGTTTTCTTGTACATGTTTTGGTATACGCGCGCTGTTTGTTTCCACCTGCATTGGGTTTAAACCGATTTCGTCAAGTATGTGCCGACCGGTCGTCGTGGTGGATAATCTAGCCAGCTGCGAGCGCTCTTGCGCTTCCGATATCTCGGCCGCACACTTGTGCACACCGAGCGCGAGTAGGTTAATGGTATAACTTGAATTGATGGCGCAAATGGTTAGACAGGACCGAAGAAGACACGTAAGACATGGAAAAGCGCACATCCGTGTCTTTGTGCGCTTTTCTGTGTCTTACGTGTCTTCTTCGGTCCTGTCTAACCATTTGCGCCATCAATTCAAGTTCAGCTATGCACCAACTAGCCCGACAGCAAACGTTATAAAGGTTATTGGTATGCGTGCGTACGGGAAGCCCCAGTGCTTTCTTGACGATCTTCCTGATAATAACGTCGAGCTTGTCCCACTCCGACCTGAGCCAGTTGTGCATGGCAACGGTGTAGGTAAAGTGGCAGAGCACGAACGCATTGATGAGTCTTAATAAATTATCCTCCTTAAGGCCTCTGTGCCTCCCGGAGATCCTTTTGACGAGTCGAAAGGCGTTGTCAGTCTTGGCGGCAATCTTCCGTAGAGCGGTGCCGTTGCCGCCCTTCGCTTCGATGAACATGCCGAGGACCCTGATGGTATCTACCCTCGGTATTTCGTCCCCATCGCTGGTGTAAATGTGTATGTCACTTTTTTCGACGGGTTTCTATCCCTTGGGTCGGGAGCCCCGTTCCTTTCTGTAGAGCAGGAGCTCCGACTTGGCGGGTGAGCACCTGAGCCCCGTAGGGCGCAGGTACGATTCCACCTCGACGACTGCTTCTTGCATAGCATCTTGCACCCGGCCTTCGCTTCGGCCGACGCACCAGATGGTAATGTCGTCGGTGTAGATGGTATGCTTGATGCTATCCACGCTAGCCAGGCTTTTGGACAGTCTAATCATACAGAGATTGAACAGTGCCGGAGAAATCACAGATCCCCGAGGCGTGCCTCGATGCCCGAGCAGTACGTGTTCGGAAAAGAAGTTCCCGATGCGCAGCCTCGCTTTTCTTCCTGACAGGAATGATCTGATGTAGTTGTATAGCCTGGGCCCAAGCTCGAGGTTCGCCACCGTGTCCAAGATGAATTCATGCTTGATGTTGTCAAAGGCCTTCTCTAGGTCTAGGCCAAGAAGAGCCTTGGTATCTCTGGAGTAACCATCGAGGACTTGGTGCTTAATGAGCATCATGGCGTCCTGCGTTGAAAGGCCGGCGCGAAAACCAATCATATTATGCCTATAAATGTCGTTTCTCTCCAGGTAGTCGTTAAGTCTCTTGAGAATCGCTTGCCCTGCCACCTTACCCACGCAGGACGTGAGGGAGATGGGGCGAAGGTTCTCGACGCTAGGCGACTTTCCTGGCTAGTTGTCGAAAGCACGCGGCGACCAGCCCGGACCAATCAGGAGGCCGCGTTCCAAGATGCTGCCTCCTCAGAGGGGTTTAGCCGCTGTCAGGGTTGTCATACTGCAACGAGGTTCTCATATTGCAAGCGGCTCTCGCCACCTGGGGTTCTAGCCTGAGTTGTGTCGTCAAAAGCTCCTTCGGACATTTCGCACCCCAAGACAATCCGCGTGTTACACTTTGCCTCACAAGAGAACTTTTTTTCGAGTGCCCCACGAAAAGGCCTTTTTAAAATTTTTGTTGCCTTTATGCTAACGCCGGAGCTCGAACTTGCTGCGCGCGGAATTATGTGCAGTATAATATATGTCAGAATTTATAGATCACCTATTATGCATCGCCTCCAGTGTATGTCATGAAGTTTGTTCAAACGTTACAGAACTGTGTGGATAATAGGTTGGCGGTGCACCGTCACGGTTATGTTGAGCAGCCTGTACACTTGCTTTAATTTAACGACACTGCTTTCAAGTGGGCTACTCAATTCGAAAAAAGAACACGGATTCCCGGCAACAGGAAGCGCTAGCACACACACACACACACACACACACACATATATATATATATATATATATATATATATATATATATATATATATATATATATATATATATATATTTATATATGTATATATATATATATAATGAGAACTTGTGCTCAATGGGCCAAACGTATTTCGAGTGAAATAGCAAACACGACTTCGCAGTTATCGTTTATTGGCAACAGTCTCGAGCGCGGGTTCGGTCTTTTGCAAGGCATAGAGAGAAGTGACGTGATCACTTGTGAGAGAAGTTTGACAGCGATCACTTCACTTCTCTCTATGCCTTGAAAAAGGCCGGTCCCGCGGTCGAAACTGTTGGCAATAAACAATAACTGCGAAGTCGTGTCTTCTATTTCACTATATATATATATATATATATATATATATATATATATATATACACGAGAGCTACAGGATGGGTTCGGGTCCCACCGAAGGCACGTGTGCCTCTTCGCTCCCATAATTTCTTTCTACTTACCCTAGAATTCTATTACCCCACTTAAATCGATGAACAAATCGCAAGATACGATTTATTGAATTGAATTGAGTTTATTTCTCTGTTTACAACAGAAAGGAAGCAGAAGCTAAAGGCCATGTGGCCTGACTAAGGCTTCTGCTCCTGCAACAGCTCGGCACGCAGGCCGTACGTAGCACACAAATCAGTACAAAATATGCTGTACAGACTCAACTGAAATAGTCAAAAAAATAATAAAACGGCATATTTACACACAAGAAAATAGAAAGATGTGACAGTCGCTAAAGAAAACGTCATGTCTACAGAAAAAACTTTGAAAAATTTGAACGTTTTGCCTTAGACAACTAAAACCTAGATTTGAGATAGAGGAATTGACAATACATAGTGAACTTTCGTCAAACAAACACAACATTGTGGGAAATGAGAAATGTTTTAAATGAATCATTCGAACCTTCCATGATCTCGTCGTGAAATTCGCGTAGTCTATTAAGTAGCGAAGGCGCTTGGTAGGTCTGTAACTGTTTCCCGTAATTCGTTCTAACCTTCGGTGTTCTCAGATAGTGATGTCGAAAACTGTAGTGCGGATTTGTGGGTACATTCATAACATAATGTGTTCTGTTTTGTTTGATGTGTTGCATCAACTTGTAGTAGTACACTTGGTTTGCTTTTAACATAGAGTACTTTAGAAAAATAGGCTTCGTTCTAAAATTTTGTAAAGGTCCACGATAACCCTCAAATGCACGTAGGACTCTTTTTTGCAGTACTATCAATTTGTTATAATTTTTTTGCGTTGTAGTGCCCCAAATTAATATACAGTAGGCTAATCGGGAATAAAATAGTGCATAATACAATGCAATTTTCAACCAAGGAGGAACAAGGGTACTCAGTCTATATAAGCAACCAACAGTTTTACTCAATTCTGTTACAGTTTTGTCCACGTGTACGTTCCAGGCCAAATCTTCTTGAAACCACACTCCAAGAAATTTTTGACTATTTACCTTCTCTATTACTCTGTCTTCAAAAACAATAGTTGGGTTGCAGTTTCGTGGTTTATTGGTAGGGGCAAATATCATGTATTTTGTTTTGGAGGTGTTCATTTGTAACTTATTCTGTCGTAACCAGGTAGAGAGTTGCTTCATGTAATTGTTAACTTTTAACTCAAGATCTGGTATAGTAGCAGCTTTAAAGAAAATGTTGGTATCATCTGCGTACATAGCTAATTGCGGAGACTCAGGAATGTCACACAAGTCATTAATATATATTATAAATAAAAGAGGTCCAAGAATTGAGCCTTGTGGAACACCAGTGACGATTTCCGCGTAAGATGAAGCTGTATTATTTATACTGACATATTGGTAACGGTTTGTTAAGTAATGACGTAGAAGTTTCAGTGCGTTTCCCCGTACACCATACTTTTCTAATTTACTAATTAACACATTGTGGCAAACTGAATCAAATGCTTTCCTGAGATCTATAAATAGACCCAATGTATACAATCGATTTTCGATATTTGCTATTATTTCATGCTTAATATTAAGAAGAGCTGCTTCACAGGATTTGTTTTTTTGAAAACCATATTGCATGTCGCTGATTACGTTATATTTATTAAAAAATTTCTGTAATCTAACATTCAAGGCACTCTCAAAAACCTTTGATAAGACAGGTAAGACAGAGATCGGCCGGTAATTTGTCATTAAATGTTTGTCCCCTCCTTTGTAGATAGGGCATACTCGTGCTATCTTTAGAAGATCGGGAAATATACCAGTTTCAAACATTCTGTTTATAATATGAACTAAAACAGGCGCGATAATATCCGCAATATATTTCATAGGAACTGGTTTAATATCATCATGACCAGAAGAGACATTGTTCTTCACTTTAAGAAGAAGTTGCATAACTTCGGCAGGGGTAACAGGTGTGAGTATTACCGAGTTTGAGAGTCTTAAGCTGGTTACTATAGGTGTTGTCGCAAGTCCCTCCTCGTCAGGATACTGGGCACTAGTAACAAAATATTCATTCAAAGCGGCTACTACTTCTGTACCTGTCAAGACGCCAGTAGCTGTCTTTATGTTGATGTCAATACTCTGTCTTTTTATTGTACTGAGGTCCCTGACTTCATTCCAAACTTTCCTAGGGTCATTCTTTATTTTAGCAAACAATTTTTCATAATACATCATTTTTGCCTGCTTTAGTTCAGCGTTGACTTTATTTCTAAATTTTTTGAAGACAGTAAACAGATCGGCACTTCTGCATTTTACAAACAGGTGATACAGTTTGTTCTTTCTTGTTATCATTTTTAACAAGTGGGCGTTTATCCAAGGTTTGCGTATCTTTCTGGTCCTTTGATAGCATTGTTTTAACGGGAAGGCTTGGTCGTAACAGGATATCATTTTGCCAAAGAATAACTCGTACGCTGCATTTGGGTCTAGTATTTCAAACACACATGACCAATCTGTTGATAGGATCAAGGAACGGAATTTTTCCAATGCAGTAGCATGAAAGCTACGCGTGAATGTTTCCTTTCTCTCTTCCCCTCGCTTATTAACGCAAGGAATGAAGCAGAATAAAGGCAGATGATCGCTTATCTCAGCAGATAGCAGTCCAGCAACGCAGTCACTTGGATGTATGTTGGTTATGCATATGTCGAGTAATGTTGAAGTTTGTAAAGTAAGCCTGGTGGGTTCCGAAATTACGTTTACACACATGAACGAATTAATTAGACCAGAAAGCTGCCTAGATGATATGTCGTCCGACAACATGTTTATGTTTACATCACCCATTATAACAAAGGGGGAAGACGATTGACTCAGGAAATGTAAAGCTTGTTCCAAGAAATTAAAAAATGTGAGTTTGTTTCCCAGTGGAGGGCGATATATTAGCAAAACTGTGACATATTCTAAGCGCACCATTATACTTTCTACATTATTCGTTACAAGAGAAAATTCTGGAACTACCTCATGCGCAAGGCATTGTTTGACATAGACTGCCACACCACCTCCTCTGCTCTGTGTCCTTACTAGGCCATGGAATTCGTAATTCTCGAAGTATGGGGGGTCATCATTCATGGTGAGCCATGTTTCACAGTACAATAATATGTCAAAATTGTGTGTTATTGACCCAAATAGGCAATTCAATTTGTCCTCTTTGTTTTTAATACTGCGTACGTTAAGGCAGAAAAATTTAAGTAGTTTGCTATTGGGAACTAATTTATTAAACGATCGAATATCATAATAGGTACAGTTCATGATAGACCAGCTATACTAAAGAAAAAGAAGAAGCAAGGCCATGATTCTCACGCGGTCATTTTTTCAACATCTTCCATGCTGGCGATTCGAACAACTGGCGAGTTTTCATCTTTGCGTACGAACACTTTTCCGCCAGCCGTCCACACGAAACGCCAACGCAATTCCTTCTTCCTTTCGACGGCAGCGCCGAGAAGCCGTTTACCATACCGGGTGAGGTGTTCGTTTACGAACACCTTTGAGGGTGATTGGAATCCCAGTGCTCCTGCGTCTATTTTGGCTTTTTTAGCTTTATTGAGAAAGGCATTCCTCTTGGTTCTGCGGACGAACCGTACAATAATATTTGCCTGGTCATGTCTAGCAGTAGGCACTCGGTGACAGATGTCAATATCGGCCACTGAGACCTCTTCCTTGATCAACGCCCCCATTTGTGATACTATTGTTAATGGTTCGCCTTCAAGTGGAATGCCCTTTATCTCGATATTGTTTGAACGTTGGTATTGTTCAAGTTCCTCAATTCTGCACGAAAGCTTGGCATTCTCAGCACGAAGATCTTGGTTTAACTTTAGCACCTGCTGTATTTCTGCTTTCAGCTCAGCCACTTCTTGAAGCTTATCTTTTATACTTCTCAAGTCTACCCTGAGCTCCCGTCTCAGATCTTCAATGGCCTTAGCCTCCTTAGACATCGCAAAAGCACAGCAAACAAGTACAAAAACTGACAGGCTCGGCAGCAGTGCACAATTTCTAAGACTTATTGGCTTAGTAAGATCTTACTGCTCACCTGCAAAAAGCAGAGACAATATTTAGGTGTTGCTCCGTAGTGCACCGCTGCCGAACTGTGTCAGATGCTCGTTCCGTTGGCAGTTTTATGCCCTGGCTTTGTCGCACGCCCAGTCTCTGCGCAGTCGCAGACGGGTATTCCAGCTACGTGATGGCGAAGAGTGCTTGTAGTCACTCGCCCGGACCTTGCGCAGTCGCGGAAAGGTACCTCCGCCCACCTGACGTCCTCCCACTTGCGGTGCAGACAGACGCGGCACTGCAGGCAATCAAAAGGGCGGTAGTAGGTGGTGGCGTCTGGTCACGAGCTGCAAAAAGCAGAGACAATATTTAGGTGTTGCTCCGTAGTGCACCGCTGCCGAACTGTGTCAGATGCTCGTTCCGTTGGCAGTTTTATGCCCTGGCTTTGTCGCACGCCCAGTCTCTGCGCAGTCGCAGACGGGTATTCCAGCTACGTGATGGCGAAGAGTGCTTGTAGTCACTCGCCCGGACCTTGCGCAGTCGCGGAAAGGTACCTCCGCCCACCTGACGTCCTCCCACTTGCGGTGCAGACAGACGCGGCACTGCAGGCAATCAAAAGGGCGGTAGTAGGTGGTGGCGTCTGGTCACGAGCTGCAAAAAGCAGAGACAATATTTAGGTGTTGCTCCGTAGTGCACCGCTGCCGAACTGTCAAACAGGGAATGTCGCAGGAGCCAACGTTTCGACAAGCGGACTTGTCTTCTCAGGGCCGCGCTGACGAAGACAAGTCCGCTTGTCGAAACGTTGGCTCCTGCGATATTCCCTGTTCTAAATCGTACCTTCCGATTTGTTCATCGATTCAGGCATCCATCTTCCCCTGAGCTGCTCTTCTAGTTTGGGTTAATCCACTTAGGAATTTGAATAACTTCCCCTATACTTTCCGATGCTTCAATGTTTGTGGGTTCGTTAAGTTGTTCCTCTGGAAATAAGCGAGAATTGACCCCTTGCCTTGCGTGTGCATATATATATATATATATATATATATATATACACACGATCAGAAAGTCACAGTGACAAGCATATTCTTTATGATTCATTCTGACGTTTCGGCTGAAGAACAGTCTTTTTGAAAGGTTGGTCTCCAAGCGAAAGGAGGCCAGCCTTTGAAAAAGGCTGGTCTCTAGCCGAAACGTCAGAATAAATCCTAAATAATGTTTGTCACCGTTGACTTTCTGACCGTATATTTATCCCGATAGCCAGGAAGCACATTTCGATATATATATATATAATCAAAGGGTCACGGTGAAAAAAACGTAACATTTATTACGACGTTTACGACATTTATTACGACATCTATTGTACGTGAATGCCAATTTAAGTTTCAGGAATATTGATCCTTTCGCGCGCAGAGAGGCGAGCGTTCTGACAAACAAGTCCAAGAAGCGCCGACTCTCCGTGTCCAAAATGGCGCCAGAAGGCAGCAGCGGCGCGGCAGATAAGGAAGATGTCAAGGGACGGCGGAGCAGCGCCGCCTCGAAGACAGCCTCGAAAGCTGGCTCCAAAGCAGGCTCGAAGCCTTCCTCGAGGCGAGGCTCGGTGCAACAATCGCAAGCGTCGGCTAGCAAGGCGGGCACTGCGGCGGCCCACGAGAGCTCCTCGTCTGAGGTACACGTACCCGCGCTCCTGATCCGGAGGCCGTCCACAGACTCCAGGAGCTCACAACGCTCGAACCGGTCTACGCGCTACGTGCGCGAAACACCCAAGGTGATCATAGATCGGTCAATGCATTTCATTCATTCATTCATTCATTCATTCATTCATTCATTCATTCATCATAATGAATGTAGCTATAACTGTCTTCTGTAATTCGTGAAGTTGAAAGCAAATGAGTAGACCAGGTGAAAGACATACCAGATTAGGTTGGTCAGTGAGTGAGTGAATGAGACGGACGTCTATTTTTTACATTTAACTATGAGAAACTCAGCTGTCTATGAGAAAGGTAGCAGAACCTCTCTTTTGCCATCACAATATCCCTTTTCTTTGTAGCTGAATTCAAGTAAAAATGAGCTTACAAACAGCAAGTCCCAAGGCATGCTTGACTGAGCAATGCTACGTGGATTGACACTTAATATATTCTTCGGACGGTTCAATGAAGATGGGCGAAAGAAATAGGCATATTGTTTATTACTCCCGATGTACCATAAACAGTACACATTTGCAAGGCAGATATATAGATCAGCTGTACACAAATTTCCTTCTTCTGCGAAAAGACTGAAAGAAACTGATGAGGCTCGCAATCAGCCTGAATGCGCATGCGTTCGGACGCGGAGCGGTAATCATGCATTTACTTATAGAGTAAAAGAAGTATGGTAACAAATACTGCTCATCATTACGTACCATCACAAACTGAGGCGTCAGTTCCCCCGCAAACAGCAATATTTCAGTATTGTTGGATCATTTCCAAACGCAGTGTACTATAGGCACGGTACATGTGACAGGTGCAGTACTGCAGCCGCTGTTTTCACTGAAAAATGCCCATGTATAATTACATTCATTAACGTGAGTCTTACTATTTTCCGACGACTGTATAGTTCGTGCCATAACGCGTAAGCCAACATATCTTGCTCATATCAATCATACACTTGATGATTGTCGATTTCCTGCATTGCATTTGCTTAACACAGCATTACCTGCGGGACAGTACTTATGCACGAAATTCCGTGCGGTGTTATGTCTCGTTTCTTTACGTGATATTCTGAAACCCCTTTAAAGGGTCCCTTATGTAGTACCCTAAAGAGGCTCCTTAAGGGGAATAACTGATGATGACGATAATGATGGTGACAATGAAATATATTTCTACGTGACTGGCATCACAAACCTGACGGCAGTCAATGTGCCTCGATGCCTTCCTACAATGTTCCCTGAACATAATGCGTAATTATTCTATATGCACCGTGTGTGTCGTTGCGGGAAATGTTAAGACGTTCCGTGCAAGAAATATCCTCAGCGCACGTTTGAGGTCCCATGACTCGAATAAAATACAATGAATATGCGATCGCTTACTATTCAGTTTGACAACTGGCTAAAGAACCACGATATGGTTACGAGGCACGCCGTAGCGAAGGCCCCGGAAATATCGGCCGCGTGGAACGTTTGAACGCGCTCTTCTAACGCACAGCCTAGAACACTGTAGCTGTCCACATAGAGTACCTTCCTTTAAGGGAACTTAGGGTACCACATTAACCTTCTTCCCGCTCCGCCTTTAACTTCGGAGATTACACCATCTTGTGCGTGGAGGAACGAAAGCTGAGGAGATATTACACTCTGGGGTTTACGCCCCAAACCACGATATGATTAGCAGAGAAGCTATAGTGGACGGCTCCGAGATATTAAGGCCACCTGGAGTCTATTGACGTGCACTGACACCTCACAATACAAGGACCTCAGCGTGTCGCATCCATCTAAATGCAGCAGTCGCGGCCGGGATTCGGTACCGCGACCTTCGGATCACTAGCCCTGTGCGACACCCACTAGAACACCTGGCGGCGTGAAAGCTATGGAGAGGCCCTTCTTAGCCAAACGGCGTAGCAAAAAGTGCAGCGGAAGTCACACGATTTTCTAGAGGGATACTGGGACACTTCGCCCACGCCTCGCCTTGCGCCTCTCGTTTACGCGATAGCCGCATGAACGCTAGCAGCGCATGCGCCGACGCTGCGATCTGCTCTCCTCGCTCTGTGGCGCATGCGCAAGCGAACTGAAGCGTACCCGAAAAGGTGAGAGGAGCCCTTGGAGCCGGCTTCGAAAATTGTGATGTCACAGCCTCTCGTTAGCATTTTGCTCCCTTCGTGATACCCTGCTAAGGGGTAGTCAGCGTTCGCCATTTTACTGTTGCCTAATTATGTGCAGGTGCCTCCACCTATGGATGTCTTCTCGAGGGAGCACTCGTCCATGGTGGAGTCGCCGCCCTCCGCACAGAGCCCGCCACAGGCTGCTCTCACTGAGGCGACGAAATCTGCAAAGCCGCCAGAGGCGCATCGCGCCTCGTCTTCCAAGACAGAGGTGTCGGAGAAGCCTCAAACGGAGGCCGCGACAGATGGGCGTCAGTAAACTGGCTCCTACCGGTTATCGCTTCATTTTTATGAAGCTGTACCTTGCAACACGCGCTCTGTAGGATTCAGACGATTGCTTGTTCTTTTTTTTTCGTCTTATCTTATTATGTCTTATTATTCTAATGATGAAAACCGCGCCAAATGGCCAAGTACGCCACACAGTCGACAGCTTGCGGATCAGGCTTTCCTTTGAGTATGCAGCGTTTATTCCGTTTTATTTACTGTTTTTCGCTTATGTACCCCTAGCTCGTGTTTGTTTTGACCTCTTCAGTGAACTTGGGTTTATAATAGGCGTCCCTCTTCAAAAATAAAATAATCATGACACTTCAATTACCCTCTGTATGATTTCTTTATTACTATTACCGAACCAGTTATAATTCGGTGTAGACCACCAGTCACCTAGCTTTCCGGATGCAATCATTCTATGCATTCTAGTGTCCTGGTCCTATGTTCTAGCCTATGATAGGAGTGTTGCAGATACATGTTATTTGAAATGCCAGCTGTGATGAGAAATCATGCTTTACACACTTGTACAAATAGGTCATGTGAAAGGGACGCTAGTGGTTATGCTTAAAATCGCGGTTCAGCGCACAGGCACATACGCTGAAAGCAGTGTCGTGTGCATGTCTTTATACAAGTACTTTCGCGCAACAATACCACGCTAAGGACGCGCCAACTAGCCTAAAAACGTCACCGGCAGTGGCCATGCAACCAGAGCGTGGCTTCACGCGCTAAGTAGCATGCACCATTTGAAATGTGCAAGTTGGGCACGCTGCTCTCAGCGAAAAACATTGAACAGTTCGTACTCAGCCACCACACTGCAGCAGCACAGCTAAAAAGACGGATGGAGCGCTAAGGTCGGTTATAGTCCGTCAGCCAATCACATAAGCAAACAAACCCGACGTGATGCAGCCTTAGTAATAATGGCATCATGGGAAATTTTGACTCAAGTTTAATGAGGAATTGGGCTTTATTTGTTCAATTATAACGGAGGAGTGAACAAGTATGAGTACGTTCTCTTATACAAACATTCTAGCAGCCTTCACTTCATTCTGGTCACATGGAATATTTCGAATAAGAATATGCGCCGGCTTCGAGAGGAACCATGGCTGGTGGTTATGAGCGCGTCGGAGCGACCTTACTGCAGACCTTTGTTATCAGACTATAAACAAGGTCTGCAACGGTTGCTATCAGTTTAAAAACGCCATCAAAGCACTTGAGATAAATTTTAAGGGGTCACTTAGCACCCGGCTTTCGCATTTTCCTCGCTCAGTGTCTTTCGCTGGTCCGCAAGTGTACTGCGACAATGGGCTGCGTATGTCCTCAGGCCTTCGCGTGTTCGTACCGAGGCATTCTATTCAATGCTATCGCACAACGCTTCCTTTAGCGCCGACAAAGACACTCCTCCAGTGTTTCTAATATTGCGCTTCGTCTCCTCTGATATCTAACATGAATTCCAACCACGACTTTCCACGGATAACTGGCACAGAGAAGAGGCAAATGATCCGCTGGACAACAGAAATGCGTATAGTGGAAGTGGTGTTCGAGTCTACTTCAAAGAAGCACCGTTCGACCAGTGATTGTCTTTGGTGTCAGCGCGCAGAGCAGCTAGTCGGAGTTTTTGCAGGTACGATGTTCAACCCAACCTGCTACGCAATGTGCGCCGATTACCTTAGCCAGTTAGACGAGGGTGTATTAAAAAAGGCACGCTTCCAAAGTCCGTTGACCGAAGATCAGCAGGTACTGGACGTCGGATGTGGCCCGGGACACTTCACACGCCAGTTTCTGCTGCCTTATTGCCAACCCTGCCGAAGAATAGTAGCAGCGGACATCGATCCAGGCATGGTGGACTTCGCGAAGGAGCATTTTTCGCACGAGGCAATCATCTACGACATTCTCGATGTCCGTTTCTAGAAAGATACGGGATGTTTGATAGGATCTTTTCGTTCTGATCATTCAACTTGATTCGAGACCAACGAGCAGCGCACGCAAACATTGTGAAGTTCCTGAAAGACCAAGGTGAATGCTTGGTGCTCGCTTGAGCCGCTTCAACTACGCGGAAGTCTGGGCAGATGTGTACGGCATGCCTCAGTGGAAACGACGGATACAGGTAAGCGAACCATCGGCCAGACATGCAAGAGCTGTACGCTCCCTTTCTACCTTTTACTTACAATGAATATTCCCAAGTTTGAACATCCGATGAAGGATCTTTTATTTGCTTAACTAATACGCCATGCATTTTGTGTTGCAACAAAGCAAGTAGCAGTGATAATTTTTATTATCGCAACATTGGATACACTAAATAACCCTTCGCGAATAGGCATATACGGGGTTCTGCCACTATATACAGCGTGCCTGTGTCCTTGCTCTTGAAATAATTTTTACAATGAACGAGGCACAACCAAAATATGAGCAGGTCGTTTACATGTACTAGATACTTTAATAAAGGAAGCGCTTCCTCCATGTTGTATGTTTGGGAGTTTTATACGGGCGTTCTTTGCTTTAATAATAAAAAAAAACGCTATTAATCAGAAGATATCCGGACTTCTCTACTCCTACAACATGCGATAAATGCAACGCTTCCGTGGATCTCGGTCACACGCTCTGGCGCTGCTCCGTGTTACACAGCGACAAGGACAATACTGAAGAGCGGTGGGACGCCGCTCTACGCAGTCTCACGTAGCTGCGGCTAGTCCAACGGGCCCGCTAAGCGGCCGAAAGGATTTCCCTTTCCGTCCCAACGTGGGAGCGGCCCGCTTCGCGCTAGAAAACTAGCGCGACCTAATGTACCTCAATAAAGTTTTTCCACAAATCCACTTCGCAAATGTTCCTGTATTATTTGTAAATATTTTAGGAGACCTTTGCAAATGTAAACGTCACGTTCATCTCCTTGTTCGATGGATCGTACTGCGGCGTTTAAAGCTTTAATTTTCTTATTGTTTGTTGCGCAACAACGTTAGGGATCACTTCAGAAGCACGCGTGCTCTGACTGATTTGTTCGGGACTCCATCTGAAACCAGCACGAGGGAACAGGACCACCCCAAAAGAAAGCAACGGCTAACTATTGTTAAGTTAATCGTGTGGAACTTTAAGATCAGTTAAATAATGTCCCTATGGACGAAGAAATGACTTTAGACACTGGTATTTTATTTTACTCCGATCTTTTAACAGCGAAGCTATTGAGCATGGCATCGCAAGAACACTATCACCATCATTAGTCCTGGTTCCCAGAAGCTTGTAACAAACAGTGATTAGGCTTCCGTGTTTTAATTTACCTTAGACATGGTGAGATTTCTTGAGAGAACGAGACCAAGCTGCACAATTCCGTAGGTGGCACGAGCTTTATCCTTACTCTCGTGTTTCCTAAAAGCACAAATCTACCTCCTCCGAATATGGGGCAAATATTCAACAGTAGTGATACAGGAGTTAACGCCATAGCAGGAGAGTTGGAAAACATAATTCATTTCTTTTACGTGGCTCCAGTATCGCAGCGCTAAAGCGTGGAAATAACTCGTTATGATGTATATATTCACTTACAGGACCGACGAAGCCTTTTCAAAGCCTCCTTTGACTTCGATCGCGTGAAGTCCGCAACCCACGTTGAATCAGAGGTCAGGGACACGCTACGTGGAACCGGGTTGTAGTGCATCTCCTGCGAAGTTGATGAGTCATCGTGGACGTGCGACGAGATGGACACCGTTGTCGGTAAGCTGTCGATTCCTGGTGAACACAAGACTCTTGAACTTAAGCTTAAAGAACTAATGCTGAAGCCACAAATGTTGAACACTTCGACAAATATATTGCCTATATGTAAGTGCGCGCCTGCAATATAACCGAGAAGTATGTGTTTCCGAAGTAGAATTGCTGTGCACTGCGTAAAGAGGTATTGACTAACACCGGTGTATTATTATAATGTAAGCATGGAATCGCGGGAGTTCTCGAGGTCGACTGATGTATAGGAAGAGAAGCTGTAACAAGCTGCGCCATTGTTAAATTGAGCACAGTTTGCCCGTGAAAAGCGTTAATGGTAATTCTTCCGTTCTTCGGTGAATTGCGAAAGAGACGCGATACAAGAGAGTGCGGAAGTTTAACGCAGGCTAAAAAAACTCACGAACATCGCACTCAGTGTGCCCCTGACGGGCACTCAGAGCTCCGTCGATTTAAGCTTGCGGGCTGCGCTTAATGTTTAAAAGAACGGAGAGGATCGCGTTGCGACAAAGTGGTGGCCTTCGACGTGCGAGCGCGTGAAGGAAAAAGGAAACGGCGGCCTATTTTAAGTCTCCCGGAATATGTTGTTCACACTTATGAAAGCGGGTAGAGTTCGTGCCGCCATTTATTACATTTTAGGTGTTACGTTTCACCTTTAAAATGAATCTTTTAACGCTGAACAATGTCCACCGGGAAAATGTTACTACAAATGCGCTACATTATGCGGCAGCGAAGTGATATGTCTGTGCACCAAAAACGAATAAAAATAACTACGAAGTATGTTAAATGTGTGAGACCACAATGCGCACTGCGTCCACTTTCAATCGTTATAACAACACCAGAATTTGTGAATGATGTAAGCTGTTAAATGAAAATCGCAGCAGCCATACACTCTAATGGCAAAAGGTAAGAACACAAGTGCTTTGAAACTCAAAACAAAAATAGGCCTGTGAAAAGAAAAAAAAATACTAGAAAAGCGGAAAAGCGCTCAGTTACGAAGAATAAAGCAGTTCACGTATTGTAAAGCGGGCTAGTGAGTGCGTCTGTTTGTTCATGTACTGGAGACGTTACAGAAGTTATAGAGTGGTGGTTATATCCAAGCGGACACAGGCGAATTTCATGCTCATGGCGCTTCTAAAAATCTTCATGGCAATATGGAGCACAACAGCCAGCGCGCCGTGGTGCTCCACATTCCCACGAAGTTTGCGAAATATTAAGAAGATGGCACTAAGGAGACGAATCATACCCACAGTTACGCCTTACAGCCATCGCACCGTCAGACGAAAACAACATATTCTGCAAAGTCGCCACATATTGTCTCAGAAAAAACAAAACCGTAAGCGTATCACAAGGACTACGTGCACAAAAATACATTCGCTAGCATGATTGCAAGACGTGGTGAACATAGTAATGCACGTACTTCGAATAAATATCTTTGGGGCAATAAGATATGCCGTTAGTCATTGTAACAAACAAAATATACTTAGAGGATTCCCGCAAATTTGACCAAGTGATCACTTTTACGCATATATAGATGTTTCCCAATTCTAGCCGTTTTATCAGCAACAGGGTGGGAACGATATAGCTTGACGTTTAAGGCAAACGTGAACTTCGGTTGACACAACAACTCTTTAATATTACAAATGAGTCTAAGGACGTTTTACAAGCACACCAAGAAAACATTTAATTCCACCTTCTTTAATCATCCCACGAAAGAGGCATGTGTTCAAACTTTGCCGCGAGCGTAATCGATTATGCGTCGCGCCCTTGCGCTCTCTTGCCATAAAAGGGCTCTCACGTTCTCAAATTCTTGTCTTAAGTTACAATGCAGTCGATCATTCAATACGTACTTACAGAAATCTGGCATTCCTGCGGAGAACGTCGCGTCTTCGCGAAAAGAATAAAGTGATCATTGTGCGTCTCTTCAGTCGCCGCAGCCGCGCGAAGACAGCTGGAGCAGCCGCTTATTGATTGATTGATTGGTTGGGGTTCGGAAGGGACGCTAATTTCTGCAGCCCATGTAGGGAGCACGGCTAAGCATCCGTAGGGGTAGGGGAAAAGGGAGTGAAAGAGATAGAGAGGAGAGAAAGGCCGTAGTGGAGGGCTCCGGAAATTTAGACCACCTGGGGTTCTTTAACGTGCACTGACAACGCACAGTACACGGGCCTCTGGCATTTTCGCCTCCATCGAAAATGCGACCGCCGAGGCCGGGATCGAACCGGCGTATTTTGGGTGGCAGCCGAGTACCGTAACCACTACACCACCGCGGCGGACAGCCGCTTATCCCATGTTTCAACGCGTTTCAGCGTTCAGTGAGCGCTGCACTCGCAAAGTGACACAATCCTTAAAACAGGGCGTTCATCAAAGGTAAATGGCGCACCACAGTACTTCAAACATCGGAGGAAGAAATAAAAATAACATCGCAGGGGGCGTATCCCAGCAGACTAACTTGACCCGGCCGCGGTCTTGAAGCGTCGCAAACGCCTCCTTATTTTTACGAGGACACATGGATTTATTTATTTATTTACTTATTTATTTATTTATTTATTCAAAATACCTGCAGCGCCCGAAGGCATTATTACAGGCGGGGGAGGGGAGGGTATACACAGGGTTACATATGTACAGAAAAAGAACAACTGTGCAAACAACAATAACACAAACACAAAAAAAAAAACAGAAGAGGAAGTCTATAATTGCTGTAGTGGTTCTCTAAACGATGATTCTGTGCGACAATCGATAATTTCCTCGGCAAGCTGACTCCATTGGGAGGTTGTGTGTTGAAAATAGGAGTGTTGGAACACGTTCGTTCTACAAAACATTTCTTATTTTTGAAAAGTGATAAGTGATTGCTTCTTCCACATAAGAAATGCGGAGGTAAAAAGTACGATTATTTAGTTATTTTAAACACGCCGTAAAAAACTTTGGAAAGCATCTCTGACCTTATGTCTCTTCTACGTGTAATTAATAATACCCAGCCCAGCAAATCCTTAATAGCAGTAACACTAAAAGTACAGTCGTAATTACTACCAAGACGGGCTGCGCGGTTCTGCACCAGCTCGACCATATTAGAAATATTTTTGTTTTGCGGGTCTCAAGCCATGCAGGTGTACATTAATATAAGCGTGACTTTCTAAAATTAAGGCCGCACCAGAGCCAAGGGGATGCGCGGCGCATGTGCATAGTCCAAAATTTAAAGGCACAGCAGCTTATTTCGGCACCGTATCTACCTATTTAAAACCATCAGTGAAGAAGAACATGTCACAGTATAATAAGTGTTTGCTTCTTTACAAAGCTATTTTTTGCTGATAGTGTTTGTTCCATCGTTGTTCCATAGTTGCGCTTCAATCGCACATCCCATCGCCGCCCATGTCGAAGCCTCTGACAATTGCTTCTGGAGCGCTTTTCGTCCAAAGCTTCGCATCTAGGTGAATGAACCTTGCCGGAACTTGGGCCTCGTGACGTCAGAAGGCCATTTTTTTCGCATTCTCGCCGAATTCGCTCCACCAAATGTTCTGAAGGTCGCCTTGTCTTGTGTCTGGCTTCCTTATTACAAAATCTATGTTTTTCTTAACGATACATATTTATATAGGCCTTGGAAGACGCCATAAATAATCTGTCACGTCAGGCCTATTAGTGCTGGAATTCAAGGCTGCGTCATCACCCGAATTTTATTGCGCGTTTTTTAGCGAGAAGCGGCGCGAGTTTTCCTCTATAAGAAGAAGAGGAGCTATATCCTGGGGAATGTAGAAAATGACGTTGAAGTGAAAGCAGACGTTGAAGCTAAAGGAGACATTAAATTAAGGACGTGAAAGTGAAAGCGGTGTATTAACGAATTAATGCAGCCGCCGCAGCCGGGATTCGATCCCGCGACCCTCGGATCAGCAGCCGAGTACCATAGCCGCTAGACCACCGTGGCGGGGCTGATCACGTGGTAGTGCGTTCTGTGGGCATCCATAAGCCGTGGAAGGTCTGCACGCGTATTAAAATGTCACGCGCACGAGTGCCGGATTTTTTTGAGCTTCGTGGTAAGATAATTAAATTTGCACGTAACAAAATGCAACAGCTTCCACGTAATTGAACTAGAGTCCGCAGTATTACGTGTATATGTGCTGTTAAAATCGCAGTTTATGATCTTTTTGACGGATTTAAGTTTCGGAAATTGATATTTAAGAGATAGGAGAAGCTCGAGGTGATTATATCCGGTGGACGCCGGTGCCGACGTGAGCACCGCATTTCTCGCGGTCATCGTCATCAACATCATCATCAGCAGCAGCAGTAGCAGCAGCCTGTCTACGCCCACCGCAGGGCAAAGGCCTCTCCCATGGACCTCCAGTTATCCCTGTCCTGTGCTAACTGGGCCCAATTTATCGCCTCACACTTCCTAATCTCATCTGCCCATCGAACTTACTGCAGCCCTCTGCCACGCCTGCCTTCTCTAGGAATCCACTCTGTTACCCTTAGCGATCAACGCTTGTCTTTTCCTTGCATTACATGGCCCGCCGGCGCCCATTTCTTCTTAATATCTATGAATCGTACTCTTCACCGGTCATTCCATCCTGATTATTCGATTCTGATTGGCATTTCATACTACTAATGACTGATCTCTTTCAACTTCTCACATCTTGGCCAATCCCCCAGTGTGGGTATGTGGCAGAATTGAGGGCAACAACAACAACAACAATAATATGTCCCTAACACGCGTTTGTTCCCTGACCCCCTCCGCTCTCGTGTCCCTTTAGGTCTCCGTGGTACGATCTCCTTAATTCTAACGCCTTAAATTTGTCCTTTAGGAAAAGGTTGGGTGGATGGCTAACAATTGTATTAAAATAAATAAAATGGGGTTGGCCCCCTAGACCCCGAGGGTGCTCTGGCCAGCATATCCAGGTAGGCCGGTTCACCAGCCAGGACTGGCCGTTCGAGCAAGTGGCCTGAACAATGGTCTCCCACGAGAAAAGGGTAGGTTTGCGTATAGTGTCTATCGCCATCGGCTTGGGGCAGCTCCGCAAACTGTCGAAGAGATCTGCCATAGGTCCGCGGCAGATGGTGCATTGCGGACTGTGGAGGCCAGGGTAATATGCCTTACAGGGGAAAATAAATGCCTTGGTGTGGATCTGGCGACAGATGGGACTCTGATGCGGGGTCAGTGAAAGGTGAAGGGGAGGTTGGTCGTGTCTAACTTTCCTGTAGTGCGTTGTAATTTGGTTTTGGGTGTAGATCCCCAACTCTGGTTTTTTCCATTGGGTTGGGTGAGTTGGGTTGTGTGAGGAGGCGGATAGTGCTCGTGTGGACAAATAGCCTCAGTGCAATTTCAACTGGGCGCTTGATTTGACTATAAGCGTGATCTAGTTGTTTTTGCCTGAGATACGGGAGGTGGTAGGCGAGGCGACTAACTACCAAAGATTGAATCGTTTATCTGGTGTCGCTTTCATAGAACGTGGTTGCGCGAGGCAATCTCGCGAACCTGTCCTGAGATTTTCTCTTTTTTTTTTTGCTTATCGAAAAGCATCATGGTAAAGTTCGCATCTAAGATTGGATAGGCAGATCAGCATGTTTATTTTCTGTTCCTCAGGCACTCGTTAACCATTCGCGAACAGGGCCATGATACTCTTGCGTAGCATTTAATCGGTAGTAAATAGAGCAAGATAGTTCCATTGTGTCAGTTTGCCGTTCGATGACGTTGGTAGATGTTTGTATTATACCTTGGGTCTCCCTAGTGGAGCCTTGGGGCAACCATAGGGTCATATGGTCCTCATAGAAAGCGCGCTGCATTTTAAGTATACCTGATGGCTCTCTAGCAATTGGGGCTATGGGCATAGCTATGTTAAATAAAAGGGGTGATAGGACCGCTTTCTGGGATGTGCACCTATTCGGGATGGTAAAAGCGGGGGACGTGAGCGCACCTAATCTAATCGCGGTGGTGCGATTAAAAAAAAAAGCTTTCATATACTTCCAGACCTTACGGCCGCGTCTGTGGTTGCTAGTGTCCTGAGGATATGTTTTTTCCCTGCGTTGTCAAAGGCCTTTTGTGTTTCTAACGACCGCATGGTTCTTGTGCGGGCAAGTTGTCCGTATTCACAAGTTGTCCGTATTCGGGGCGACGCCGAAAAACCATGGTTCACCAACCCACTCAGGAAACTTGATAACAAAAAGAAGCGCCTTTTTCGGGCGGCTAAACTCTCAAACTGTAATTCCAAGTGGGAAAAGTATTTTGCATGCCTCCGAGAGTATAATAATTTGTTACGGCAATCAAAGAAAAAATTTTTCCATGTTGATCTCCTTGGTATCCTTCATGAAAACCCACAAAAATTTTGGAAACTCCTACCTACCAACAACAGCGCCTCTCACAGTATAGCTCTGTCATATCCTGACGGATCACCCGTCCCCACCGAACATAGATCCGATGTTATGAATTCTTATTTTTCTTCTGTTTTCACCCAAGAGCCCGACCTAACCAGCGGTGCGCTTCCTGACTGCAACTTCCCCCGCATGCCTTCAATTGATGTCACATCTGAGGGCATCTCGGCCTTGATTGACAAAATCAAGGTATCCAGTGCTCCCGGTCCGGATAACATCCCCGCTAAGGTCATGAAAAGCACTAAAGTGATTAGTAGTAAATTTTTACAGATAATATTTTCGCAGTCCATAACAACCAGTGCAATTCCGAACGACTGGAAGTTAAGCAAGGTTGTCCCGGTATTTAAAAGCGGTGTCAGAACTGATCCTTCCAATTATCGCCCGATATCACTCACTTGTATCGCCGGCAAACTTCTTGAACACATTATCTACTCTCATGTTGCCTCTCATCTTGAAGCTAACTCCTATTTTTCCAGTAATCAGCATGGCTTCCGCCCAGGACGGTCATGTGAAACTCAACTATTCGAATTCACCACCGACCTCCATTTAAACCTTGATTCTCTCCTCCAAACAGACGTAATTTACCTAGATTTTTCAAAAGCCTTCGACCGCGTACCTCATCAACGGCTAATGCTCAAAGTAACTAGCCTATGCATCCATCCACTAATCACGTCATGGATCCGTTGTTTTCTAATTGGTAGATCGCAGTTCACAGTGATCGGGAACCGTCACTCTACAGTCACTGAAGTATTATCAGGAGTACCGCAAGGTTCAGTCCTCGGACCCCTTTTGTTTTTAATTTTCATTAATGACCTGCCCACCGGTATTTCATCATCAATCCGGCTTTTTGCCGATGATTGCGTCCTGTACCGCCGTGTAAGCTCACATAACGATCAGATGCTCTTACAACGTGACCTCGCTACAATTGAAAAATGGTGCACTCAGTGGCTCATGCAACTAAACGTCAAAAAATGTAAGTCCATGCACGTATCGCGGAAACACTCTCTCATATCATACTCCTACTCTTTGCATTCTCTTCCTATTGAGCTGGTTCAATCATGCAGATACCTCGGGGTTACCATCACAAGCAAGCTTACATGGTCGGAACATATTCATAATCTGGTAGCCGCCACTAACAAATCCCTGGGATTCATTAGACGATCACTATCATCATCACCACCTGTGATCCGCAAACTAGCATATGATACATTTATTCGCACCAAACTGGAATTCGCATCCGCAATATGGCATCCACATCAAGCGTACCTTGTTGACCTACTTGAAGCCGTCCAAAACCGCGCAGCCCGGTTTATTACATCCCAGTATGACCATCGGCTAAGTGTCACAAACATTAAATCATCCTTGGACATCAAATCGTTAGCACTTCGCAGAAAAATCTCTCGCTTATGCCTGTTTCACAAGCTCTATTACAACTTCCCACACCTACGTGACCTGCTTCTCTCTCCGCCAAACCGCACTTCACGCCGCCTGTCAAACTCCCTCAGTATTCAACGAATCCACGGCTCTACTAATTCCTTCAACAACTCTTTCTTGCCATTAGCCATTGCAGAATGGAATAGTCTACCAGATCTTGTTGTAACCCAACATGACCCCATCAAATTTCGAAACGTACTAACTAATTTATTGAGTGCTGATACGTAACGTATTCTGAGTATTTTGTTGTTTTGTTTCGGGCGCATTATTCTTCCTGTGTATTTTGATTGTTTTGGAATTTCACCTTGTTCTTTTGTAATTGTTACTTTTATTGTATTTGCTTAATTATTGACTGTCTGAACGTTTCCTTTTCTCTTATGTATGCTCCCCCCTTATGTAATACCCCAGCAGGGGCCTTTAAGGGTTAATAAATGATGATGATGATGAAAATATGGTTAGCTTCTAATACGGTTGCAGTTGCGGAAAATCGCGTGCTCATAAACTTTGCCTACACAACTCCTGATTGACGCCGGTCTTAAATTCTGGAGCAGTCATGTCTGGCAATCAGATAGATCTCGGCGCGTTGCGAATCATCAGGCAAGGTGCCTTTCGCCAGCGTTCGTTAAAAAGATCCGTGAGCTCCTACAAACATATGTCACCTGAGTTTCACAGAACTCTGTACGTTATGCGTTGGGGCGCTGGTGTATTGTCCCGGCTAATAGAGGTAAGGGCTTGTTTTACCTCCACGAATGTGGCTTCTGTATCTACGTTTTCGTCCAGATCAGGCGGTGTTAAAGTGGTTGCTTTTGGATCAGAAGGTATGGACTGCGTAATGTGATGGGTTTTGGTATGTGACATAATATCCGTACCTTCTTGCTCCTCTAAGTATATAAGCTTTTGGGTAGTAGTGGACACGTGGGTTCTGGTGGAAGTGGTATCAAGAAGAGCTCTTAGAGTATTACATGTACGTTTTGTTCCCAGCGTTCTTTTCAGGGTGTTGCAAAAGTTGACCAAGTGTGTTTGAGCAAGTTAGGTGGCACACTGTGCAGCCTTCTCCGTGATTGTCGCAATACGGTGCCAAAGTTTACAGTTTAGTCTCTCGCTTTTCCACCGTTTCAAGAGGCTGCAATGAGCATCCAACTGATGGACGAGATGGGGTTCTATTTGTGGAGCGTTCTTTGTGTTCTTAGTCTTCTGCTAGCTCTGCCTAGGTCAAGGTATGCGGGGTGGTTTCCTCATCGGCGATGTACGCGCGGAGTTTATCCAAGTCAAAGAGCGTCTAAAGCTTGGGCCGAAAAGCTTTGAAAGTTTGCGTTTGTTGGGAAAAGGATTTCCTTTGAAGACTGAACAGCTCGGGCTTGGGTCCAGGAGCAGGAACGGCACTGTTCTCGGGATGGGCTGAGCTCGCCGGCGTAAAGAGCGGTGCAGCCGAGTCCGGACAAGCTTGCTTTGGGACCTTCATGTAGAAAGCCGCCCCTATTCATTTCGACTGGGCTTCGATCCTGAGGCTCTTGCTTGATTGTCTGATTACTACTATTGTCACCGTTCCACCGTCGGCGAAAGCGTGCGGGGCTCTTCTTCACGATAGCATCTTCACAATATGATATCCTGAATCTTCCACAAAATACAAACGTGTCTATGATTCATATTTTGTTTAGCTCGCATTATTTTTTTCCTCTGAGCTGTACACTCTTTCGACTTAATGTCGCACGTTGTGCAAGTTCTTCCCTTGTTCGCCTTGAAGCCTGCCTTATACATAAGTGCATATGTGCAGTTTATGCGTCATTGTGCTTTCCTGCTCTTTCGTGTCGTGCTGTTGTATAGTTGTCCTGACCACTTGATCATGCACTTTCACTCTTTTTAGGGGCGAGTGTTGTTCGTCCATGTTGTCAGTCCGTCGCTCACGGAACCTGGGTCTTCAGCAATACTGCAACACAGAACAGCATGCGTGTGTGGGTGTGGGACCACGTGCGCCCATCATGGAGGCAGTGCAGTCAGACGGTGCGTGTGCATGTGTGGGCCGATCCTCGAGGCAGCGCACCCAGGTCCATATCCCAGTACCCATTGCCCAGTACCCATTACGATACTCAGGAACAACATCGTGTAAAATCGAAACAAAAACGGACATTCAAGTGACATAACAGTGAAATAGACGAGAGGGCGATGCGGTACAAATGCGTATATAAGCGCGTTCCAGAACACACAGTTCTATTTATGCATAGATGACAATGAACGTGAACGCGCTCTCGCCCGCAAAAGGCAACGCCGACGCTGACAGCAAGCTGCTACTGTGCAGGTGCGAAATAGAGGTACTATATGCTACCGCAGGTAGCATAGCGTAAATATACAGTAACTCTACGGCAAAAAGGCAACGCCGAAAACAAGCTGCTACTCCGGAGGTGAGGGCGCAGCAAGCGACGGCTCAACTGTACAAACGCCAAGCGCACCCGGACTTGAGAGCTCGGGAAGCATTGGTTCAACCTCTACGTCGACAAGAAGCTGCTACCCCGGAGGCGAGAGCTCGGGAAAAGGCGAGTAAATGCCAGAAGCGTTGCCAACCAGAGATGGGAGGCGCCGATGCGCGGTGTAAGCGTATTTCCTTGACGGGCCTTTAAAGGTCAGGAACCGAGTTTCCCCTGGTTTTCATGAACGCTTGCTCCCTCAATGCCCACGCACACGACGTCAAACGAGATCACATAATATCGAAGGCAGACGTCCTTTACCGAAACGTGGAGCGCGAAAACACCTCACATCAATGGATTCTTCCCAGTAGTCTGCACAGAAGCAGGGCGGTCGACGGGTAGTGTAGGGACGTACGTGAAATTGCCACAGAGGGCGGTGGATCTCTGCCTACCAATAACGAGCCTATATCACCGCGACGAGGAATCTGCATTACAACTACCCGACGGAACCGTCGTCATGACAGTGTACTCGGTCCCGAATCTCACCTGAGGCATCATAGAAATGTACATCGGTCTAGCGATGCGCCATTACGAAACAAAATAGTTGTCGGAGACTTGAACCTAGGCATCACGGACAACGACTGGCTTGTGCAGTATATTACGTCTCGATACGCTCTGCGACGTATTTCGTATGACGGGAAACTGCCGACAACCACCAGGGGGAACTTGCATAGACCTTGTCTTCGCCACGTTGAGGCGTCATGCGATCGAAAAATCATCGGCTCACGTTTCACGGACCACAAAGCTGTGCTAATGAAGGGAAAACGGAATGCAGGGCTCAACACGACATACTAGTTATGACAAAACTTTCTATATACTGTACACACGAGTTGTCACTCATTTACATGCGCGAGTGTGCAGTGTCACGGGTGATTTACGGCAAGAACGATCCCCAGTGTCATGATTCACATGTCATGATTCACTTCGTGGAGATGCGTGGATTTTTGTTTTTTGTTCTTCGCAAGGCTGTTTTGTTGTATCGTTTGGGGTCTAATATTCTTACTTTTGAATTTTTCGCACGCTTAATAACCGCATGTTCTCCGACATCTGCACTTATGCACCGCAGTGATATAAATACAGTGAGTACAGTAACGGTGCAAAGGGACATGTCTATGGCGCCTGACCTATGCAGACATTACACCCTTCCGCAGGCATTACACCCTTCCGACGCTGCCAACAAACGAAAACGAACGACGTGACTTGGGAGCACTCTGACCATTGAACTCCGGTCATTGCACAGGAATGTACTGTATAACCTAAGACTAGTGCTGAAAAAATTCTGTACAACATCATTGCGCAAAATCCGATACGGCAATGTCATAAATGCTGTCTTATGCCCTCGGTCTCCTGACTCGGCCGCGCGACGCTCAACAAGCTGCAGTCATGGCGCTTCTAGGAAGACCTCGGGACCAAAGTGGTGCTAAAAGCGTCTTTGTCTAGACCACGTTCCACATTTCTAGGGTCTCCGGTTCGTGCTCGTGGCGCTGTCCTAGGAGTCCGCCGCCCCCAGCCGCCTACCCGAAGCAATGAGAAGCCCTCCACCGTCCGTGCTAGGGCTGACGCCCCGACGTGCCTGGCCTTCTCTATTGTAAGGCTAGCTTTCTTTTTCTGTCGCCGATGAAGTTCCGAGAGACGAACGTATCTCATCTATTCGAGGTGCAGTTGGACGGTTCGGTGGCGCAGAGGTATCGTGACCGGTACTCCGGCGTTCGGATGCAGCCATGAGACAGGGAAAAAATAGCCAGACACGACTGGCATGGGACGTGTTATTAAGAGAGCCAGAGAGAGAAAACACGCCTTGTTTGTATGGTGGACACGCCGTTTAGATGAGTAGTTGTTCGTACGCCTGTTAATTTGATATGGCGCACAGAATGTTACACTGCAGAGTATTAAGGGGCACGCGCACTGAAACAGAAGAATGCATGCGCTTCTTTACTCGTATGTCTTGTGACAGCTTGCTTTTTATCTCTGTGTGCCAGAGTGGAGCTTCGAAAATGACTCGAAATCCCCGAGTGATTGAGGGACAGTTTAGCCGCGTTATAATGGTGTGAGCACAAAATCTAAGTATCAAAGGTGATAACAATGCGCTCAATCATGGTGTCGTGTCCTCGAGACTTTTTAAGCATAATAAACTGAGTACAATGCATCCAAACAATTCCTCATGACCTGTGCTGTCCAAGCGAGTGACAACGCAGTTAAAGGCGTTAAGAACAATGAAGGACTGGGAATGTCGCTAAGCCAACGTTTCGGCAATGCCAGTTGCGTTACGAAACATTGTATTGTGAAAACGGAGCGCCTTACTTATTGTTCACTAGCTTTTCTAATGACTAGATGCCCCTTTACCATAAAAAAGGCATACTCTGGTATCGCACAGAGGTCTATCACATACAGCGCATAGCATTGGTTGGCCAACAATCATCACATGGGCAGTGCGCATCGGGTACACACACATGCACAGTCAAGCACATGCGCTGAAATGTATACTCAGGGAACCTTGCCCGCAGGAATTGTCATTCGAAGTTTAAACATTTCGCACATTTTCCATGTTGTTTTGTGTCGTCACTTCACCCGATGCGCACTCGCGTATGTTTAGCGTGTGATATTTCTCTTTTACTTACGCTTATTACTTTTGAATAGGCAGTGAGTAGGAAGTTGTGCGCGTCGAAGGCTGTCACTCTGTAGTGTACATATGTTTGACGGACTTATACACGTAAATACGCAAAAAAAACAAGGATTTATTAGCAGGAACATAATATAAAAATAGTGTGGACACTTAAAAGGCCCTTCTTCGTCACCTGTACATAATCATCATCACAAAGGTTTCTTCTCCATCGGGTGTGGGCAATCATCAGGGGTATGTTCCGTGATTTGGGCGCGGCCGGTTCACTGCGTCATCGAGGCCTACTAAAGACACCGTGGCAACCAGACCCTCAAAAGTGGCCGAGAGGGCTTTTCAATCCTCGGTCCTCTACCATCACGATCTCCCTCCTGGAGCACCGATGAGGTCGCCGATTGCGCCAGCTGTCCACCGTCATGTCCCACGACGCGCCAACCGATTTTTCTGCTTCCGCTCTCTCGGCCCGACTGCTGCCTCGCCTTCCTATTTGATTGTCAACGGGCACCAGCGCGACCCCCACCACATGTTCACTATATATCACAAGCCGTTGTAGGTCAGCTGTTAGGTTTTGGCTTGCGAAGCCGGAGGTCATGGGATCAAATCCCTGACACGGGGGCGCACTCTGATGGGGGCCAAATGAAAAAATAAACACCTGTGTAATTAAATTTAGGAGCAGGCCACAGAGCTCCAGGTGCTGAAATTTGCTCTGGAGCCCTCCACTATGTAGCGTGTCACATACTAATAGCTGGTTTTCGCCAGTAAATACCAACCAGTTATTGTTGCTACTAATGCATCAAGGTGACATACTCATAGAACAAACGAAGCACAGGATGCTTCAAAAGGAGACCAGCAAGTATTAACCTCTGAAGCGCCGAATAAATTTAAAAAATACGGTCCGAAATTGCCAATTTTGTTTTATGCCTTGAAATATGTCAGTAAGTTGTTCAAAACAGAAAAAAACTGTTTTATGAAACACTTTTCAGGCAGAAAAAGCGGTCATAATAGAACCCGTGCTACCATCTATGTCCTTAAGTAGAAAGACATAATTTTATTAGGTGGGCTGGACAACAACCTTGCAGAAAATGGCGGAACACCGATGACAGCCACCGCTCGTCATAAGCAAAAAGAAGTGGCGACAGTTCATGATGAGCTCAACTCGTTACAAGTCCTTAAGGGGTTAAGCGAAAGCATAAAACTGAGAATTTCATGGACAGCTAATAGCTTCAGGCAGCTTGTTCCGTGCGTGCATTCTTCTGCGAACAAGCGGATATGTCAATCAGCTGCTCTTAGCGGTTCTCGGCTGAGCTTTGAGGCCACGGCCGCGGCGATTCGAAACTTAATGTTGTGCAAGCAAGAAGCTCACTTTATTATGCAGGAGCGCGCATACAATCGTCATGAAACAAGTTCGTCTTCTTCTTCCTCTCCATCATCATGATCATCATCACTAGGCTATACTAAGTCCACTGCAGGACGAAGACAGTGGACTTCCCAACGTTTTCTTCTTTATGCCCGCGAACTTTACGTCCGCATCGCTCCATCTAACCTCCAGCCTCCCTCTGTTGCGTTTTCCTTCTCTTGGTATCCATGCTTTCGCTCTTACCGTCCATCTGTTATCTGTCCTGCGCATGACATATCCTGGCCATGCCCACTTCTTTCTTTAATTAACACAAGAATATGGCCTGCTCCCCTCTGTTCCTTGATCCTTCCCACTCGTTCTTTATCTCTTAGCATTACACTTCATTTTTCTTTCCATTACACGCGGCGTGCTGCTTAATTTCATCTCTAGTTTCTTTCGTTATCTCCCATGTTTCTGCAGCGTGCGTGAGTACTAGGAGAATTCAGTGATTAAATACATTTTGCCGCGGGAATTTTGCAGTCGTGGGTTGGGAAGGTCTTTCGAATGCATTCCAGCCTATCTTTATTCTACAGAGAGTTTCCTTTTCATGGGTACGCGTCAGAGCTATTAACTGCCCCAGATATAGATATTTGTTGATACATCGCAAGTGATGATTGGTAATTGTAAATTCCTGTTGTTTAGTTATATACTGTTGAGCACAATCTTGGTATTTTCCCTGTTAACTTTAAATCCTATTTTAACACTTTCCCGGTTTAGATCCTCAAACATGTTTTGTAGTTCGTCACCGTCATTGCTAAATAGCACAATGCATTCTGAAAAACTGCAAAAGAGCCTCCGGTAAGGCCCACAGTCACGCAAGGTCTGCGGTGACAATCAAGTGCTCATAGCGACATAGTTCGATGTGCGGTGCTGCAGTCCCCGAAGATGGACCTGGCTGCTCAATTTTGTACGAGGGCCAGCGAATCCATCATATCCCGCTGATAACGATCACATAATGCACACATCTGCCCGAGAACAGGACCTGCCTATAGTGTGCGCGGTATTTTTTTTTTGTTATTGCTATGTCAGTGCACACCTAGAAGGCGAGACCCAGGAAATCAGGGGCTCTGACTGTCCCATTTGAGGTTTTTAATGCGTGTATCTAATAAAAACCTACTCTCTCAAAAATGAAGTTAACGGAAACATTCTGAATACAAACATTTACAAATCTCCCTTATGCATTACTGCCTTCTTAGTTGCGTTTTACCAGCCACGAGACTTGCCAGTCCCGAGATGAATCCCCCAAACCCTCCTCTGCAAGGCTCTCATAGACTACGAGAAGCTTGAGATTCCGTAGACGTAGCAGCTGCTTTCCACGCCGCCGTCAAGCAACACGTGATACGCGAATACTGTAGCCAAAAAAATTTATAAAGATCCCAGAGCCACCTTACTCCTCCAGAGGAGCAGTAGGAAAACCTGAATGCAGAAAGGCGTCAGAGAAGGCGATGCAGTTTCTCTAATGCTGTTACTCGTATGTGTGGAAGGAATCTTCAAGAGACTAGATTAGGAAGAAATAGAAGCAAGGTGAATATTTAAGCAACTTTCCGTTTGGCGACTACATTGCTTTCTGCAGCAACGACGGCGATGAGCTGCAGAAGATGATTGCTAAGGCCCAAATTCACAAGCGCACCTTATCCGTATCGCCTGTTTTCGTGATCTTCCATGTTCCTTTGTCATGCTTCAGGAACAAATTAGTCCAGTACCTACGAACAAGCGTTATGATAGTCTTTCACGCTGATGACCATTTTAATACCCCTGACACACGGGCATGCTAAAGAACTTTAGGTAAGGGGACATCTACCAGAAAGGCGTTCAAGCCCAATGACACACGACAAAGGAGTATCTCCTTCCCGGCAAGGTTCCTTTGCAGAAAGGTAGATCGGCGATCTACTTTTCGAGCGTAAAAGGCGTACTCTCGCCGACAGCGTACACGGCCAGCAAACGAGATAGGACCTTTCACAAAATTACAACACCCCGCAAGCATTTTCTTGCCTTGCGTATAAGCTTTAACTTTTAGCCGTAATGAGATTTGTCCGGCCGGAAAGATTTATTTTTGACGCACTCTCGAACGCTCATATCGCCGCCATGCGGGATTCCGGCAGCTGTCATTTCCTTCTCTGTCGTGGCAGGGATTGCGCGTGAAATGATCAACATTATTAGCCATCAGCAATAAAACGATGTTTTTACGTTCCGCAATCGCTAAAGGTAATTAAATGCGGAACTTTTTAAATGTGTTTACTTTCTTGCTGCTTTAACAAGCAGTGCCATTTTCTTGCGGCGTTCGTCTTAGGAACCACCTAAAGAACTTCACGTGCTGTCGTGTGTCATCGGCGCAACTACTTTCTGCAGAGGGTCCTTTAGAGTAGAAAAAGGGGTTCACTACAAAGGACTTTACTTTTGCCCGTCTGTCAGGGGTATAACCTCCTTAACGCTCCTTAATGTGAACGTCTAATGTACAGCATTGGAAGTTGTACGTGAATGCATACACCAAGGGCAGCTACTGACAGAGGAGCCCACTCATGTTAAAGAAATTCACCGTAGAATAAGCACGGCAGGAATTGCCAATTCACGAACGGAAACTTATCATTCTCACTCAAGCAGAAATTATATAACTGCTCTATTTCCCCAGTACTGGCATGCGGGACAGAGACTTGAAAAATAACAGCTGAGTTCGAGAAGAAATTAGGAGCCCCACAGCGGGCGATGGGACTAAATATGATAGGCGTCACATTAAGAGATAGGAAGACTTCCAAGTGGGTCATGGTAAAGATAGGACAACATAATAATCGACGTTCAAAATATGGAGATGGGCAGGCCATCTAGTGCGAAGGTAAGACAACCGATGCACAGCCTGAACGATGGAATGGATAGCAACAGAGGGGAAGTGTAGCCGTGAAGGCGGGGTGAAGAAATTATAAATTTCCCAGGCATCATATGGAATCGCGAAGTGCGGGACTCGAAAGGATGGAGGGTATTGGGAGAGGCCTTCGTCCTGCAGTGGACATAGGTTAGGCTGATCATGACGATGAAGACGACGGCAGTGATGACTATGATGATGTTGATGATGAGAATGACAGTTGACTCGTTTCGTGTGACCTTGGCTCGTACTCTGCGATTAGTTGGGAAGCCTCCATACTTCGTTTGGAAGGAACGGCTATAAATGTATTGGGGTATATTTCATTGTTAATTAGCATGCGGTTGGAAAGACGCCGTAATGATCAAGCAGTAAATGAAATCATCGTAGGGTGATTGATTTGTGGAGTTTAACGTCCCAGAACCAGCTGTGATTATGAGAGACGCCGTAGTGGAGGTCTCAGGAAATTTCGACCACCTGTGGTTCTTTAACGTGCACTGACATCGCACAGCACACGGGCCTCAACATTTCGCCTCCATCGAAATGCAGCCGCCGCAGCCGGGATTCGATCCCGCGACCCTCGGATCTGCAGCCGAGTACCTTAGCCACTAGACCACCGTGGCGGGGCTCATCATAGGGTGGTCAACAGTGCAGGCTAATCTCGATGTGTCTTAGCAGGTGATGTAAATTTCGATTTGCCTATAATACTTTTGTACCTTGCTCATTGTTCGCATTCTGTTTGCTGGGAGGAGGAATCGCCGTGTAAGGTGTGCATGTTGCGCTCTTTAAGCTATAATTACATTCGCATCAGGCAGGAACGAAGAAAGTATAAAACATTCTACGGAGGCTGATAATGGCTGGAACGCGTGTTGGATACCATGCAACGGCGGTGCCACAACTGCTGTAGCGCTTCAACGCCAAAGCCTTAGAGCGTTGGACGCCAAAGACGATGAAGCAATCTCACGGCCTTCAGGCGTTGCAGCATCAAACTATTTTTGTTTGCGGCAGCTATGCGCAGTTCATAGTGGCTTATCTTGCCTAACCGTCCTAATGAATTTTAGCATTGCTATTTTTTGGGCTTGTTGGTAAACTGAATCTGAGAACATGTTGAGCGCTAAGAGAAGGACATGAGGAGGTACGACACTGCGAGCATCGTAGTGTCGTCCCTTCTGATGTCCTTGTCTGCTAGCCCTCAACATGTTCTGTGCAAAATGATTCCGTTTACCTGATTTAGATATCGTACAGTGGTTAACTTCGTCATTTTCAAGACATGCCATGCAGGTGTTCAACTGTCGTTCCAAAAGAGCAGACGTCGCACGGGCAGCTGTCGGCAATTCAGGGGTGCACAAATACGACTTGTCGAATGCAATACACCCTGACTCAGACTATACAGCTCTGGACCTCCCCGCGGTGAAAAGATAGTAGCCGCAGATTCAGCGATTCCATGACAGAATGCTACCGGCTATTATGTCAGCTCAGGTGCGTGCGCCTTCTTTAATATAGTATTGTACGTTACATTGTTGAAGTACTTGGCTGTGTGGAATGATGCGACCAAAACATGAAATATAGCTCACCCTCAAAAAGCACGTTTTTTCGCAGTCACGGCGGTCGCATTTTTGATGGAGGTGAAAACGCCGGAGATCAGTGTACTGTTGGATTTCTGGATGTCTACGAACAGCAGGTTGTCAGATTCTCGGAATCCTGCACTATACGACTTGCCTCTTAATGGTATCGTGATTTAACACGCGAAACATCATTACTTATTATAATACAAATTATATTGTAATCTTGGTCGCCGTAGTACTGTGGGTCATTGTGATCGCATTTACGTAAATGACGCTGCATTTATGCGTTACCGAGCATTCGACTATTTGACAAATCAGTTTATTGTTCGCAGCAGAAAAGCAGTTTGCTTCGGCCCTGACTTCATCGCGTGATTATTTTTCTTCCTCCTACAGTGATGTTAGACCATTCGTTGGATTGATGTTGAGGGTGATAAATAAGGTTCAATTAAAGCTTGTCAATCTGGCAAATACTATATGCCTAAAGGTATAGAAAGTTCATCGCAAGCTTCTTTGGAGCCAGGTAGGCTAAAGGTCCGAAGGCCCAGTAAAAGGATTAAACTGTCTCTTGAGTCAATGCACTGAATGATCATTGAACGCAATATGACAGACATACCTTCGGCGCTTAAATACAAT
>CM023490.1:66976639-67037215 GCA_013339685.2 Hyalomma asiaticum | reverse complement strand
ACTTTGTCCGAAAATCCTCTTTTTGCCCTTACGTATCACCGGAACACTCTTGAAATACATGTCGACGGTATCCCTGTGAGAGCTTTGGTTTATACGGGGCCTCATGTTTCTCTTATGGGTGACACATTTCGTCGTCGTATGAAGAAGGTTCGTACGCCTCCTATGACCTGTGCCGTACGAGTCGCGGATGGTGGCACAGTCGCCGTTGTGGGCATGTGTACAGCTCGCATAACAATCGCCGGCCATGATGTAGTTGTCGTTTTTAATGTCCTTGTGAAATGCCCCCACGACATCATCCTTGGACTTGATTTTCTCGCCGCCAATTCCGCTCTCACTGATTGCTCCGCCGGTGTCCTGCGTCTTGAACTGCCGCAATACTGTGAACCCAATGACCAATATCCGTGCCGTTTACATTGCAGCGACTTTGTTCACTTGCCGTCAAAAACGGTGACGTACGTCTAACTGTCGTGTTCGCCAGCTGTCCCCGATGGCGAATATCTTGCTGCGCCTCTGACAAACGTGCTCCTTACGGGTTGGGTTACTGTCCCCTATACAGTCCTCAGTGTTACAGCTAGTAGAACCTACCTGCCGCTTCTCAACTTTCGTTTCACCAATCAAGTGCTCCCGCAAGGCATGTCTGTTGCTGTCCTTCACCCACTCCAAGATTTTCAGGCAGGAGCTTTCACTCTCGATGCTGTCGTACCCAAGCCAGGCGCGCCCAGATTGACCAATTGTGAAAGCCGCGATACTCACGGCATGATTACCGCTGATCTGCCACCTGAGCAATCTCGAGCCCTGCACAGCATTCTGTGGTCCTATCGGGACGTTTTTGACTTGGGTGATCAGCCTTTAGGGCAGACGTCCGTTGTCACTCATCGCATACACACCGGCGACGCTAGTCCCATTCACCGTCGCCCTTATCGAGTGTCCGCGTCTGAGCGAAGCGTCATACAAGACGAAGTAGCCAAAATGCTTGCAAAGGGCATTATTGAGCCATCCTCAAGTCCATGGGCATCTCCTGTGGTGCTAGTGAAAAAGAAGGGTAGATCGTTGCGCTTCTGCGTAGATTATCGCCATCTCAATACCATCACGAAGAAAGACTCCTACCCACTACCGCGAATTGATGATGCCCTGGATTGCTTGCATGGCGCCACTTCTCTTCTATCGATCTTCGCTCTGGATATTCACAAATCGCTGTGGATCCTCTGGACCGAGAGAAAACGCATTCATAACCCCCGACGGGCTCTACCAGTTTAAAGTAATGCCTTTCGGCTTATGCAACGCCCCGACCAATTTCGAGCGAATGATGGACTCTCTTCTTCAGGGGTTCGAGTGGTCTACATGTTTATGATATTTAGACGACGTCATCGTCTTTTCAGCCGCATTTGAAACTCATCTTGAACGCCTATCAGCGGTCCTTGAGGAGTTTCGTCTGGCTGGACTTCAACTGAACTTGTCCAAGCGCCGTTTCGGGCGCCGCCGTATAACGATCCTTGGGCATATTGTGGACGCTGCCGGCGCACAGCCCGACCCTGAAAAGATTCGAGCCGTGAGATACTTCCCTGTGCCGAAATCTGCCAAAGATGTTCGTAGCTTTGTGGGGCTCTGTTCATATTTTCGCAGATTTGTTCAAAACTTCGCTGAGGTTGCTAGACCACTGACAGATCTTCTAAAAGAAGACATGCCTTTTGAATGGGGTTCCCGGCAAGCTGCAGCTTTCTCTGAACTCACTACCCTACTCACCACGCCCCCAATTTTGGCCCACTACGACTCTTTAGCAACAACCGAAATCCGCACTGATGCCAGTGGTTACGGCATAGGCGCTGTGCTCACCCAACGACAGCGTGGACAGACTTGTGTCATTGCTTATGCCAGCAGGCTGCTGTCCACCTCGGAGCGAAATTATTCTATTACGGAGCGCGAGTGTCTCGCTCTCGTGTGGGCAGTTGCAAAACTTCGCCCTTATCTTTTCGGCCGGCCATTTACGGTAGTATCCGACCACCATGCTCTATGGTGGCTGACCTCTCTGAAAGATCCTAGTGGTCGTCTCGCTCGCTGGGCGCTACGCCTACAGGAGTATACCTACACCTTGGTGTACAAGTCTGGAACACTGCACCAAGATGCGGATTGCTTGTCTCGCTACCCAGTGGCCGACGTGATTCTACAGCTATAGTATCCATCGACAGCATATTTTCGCTTTCTCCGCTCCACAACATTAGCGAAGAACAACGCCGGGACCCATACTTAAGTAACTTGATCCATCGGCTTCAGTCCTCACCAAGTGACACCTCAGTACGCATGTTCACTCTGCAGAATGGAACTTTGTATCGACGAAATATGGCACCTACCGGACCCGAGCTCCTTCTTGTCATCCCAGCACACTTGCGCTCCGCCATTCTCCGTGAACTTCATGATGCCCCAACGGCTGGCCACCTAGGCGTTGCCCGCACCTACGACCGCGTACGCAACCGCTTCTATTGGCCTGGTCTAACGCGCTCTGTGCGGCGTTATGTCAATGTCTGCGAAGTCTGCCAGCGCCGCAAGAAACCATCAAGGCTCCCTGCAGGGTACCTTCAGCCCATCGACGTCCCTGCGGAGCCCTTTTTCCGTGTGGGCCTCGATCTCCTAGGTCGATTTCCAACATCAGCTGCACGAAACAAATGGATTGCCGTCGCTACCGACTATGCGACGCGGTACGCAATCACTCGAGCCCTCCGAACCAGATGTGCCACAGGCGGGGCTGACTTTCTACTACAGGATGTTATTTTACTCCACGGTGCTCCACGTCAATTGTTGACCGACCGCGGCCGTACCTTCCTTTCTCAAGTAATTGATGATATCCTGCGCTCCTGCTCTACTCAGCACAAACTGACGAGTTCATACCACCTGCAGACAAACATCCTTACGGAGCGCCTGAACAGGACCTTGACCGACATGCTTATCAAATATGCCGGACTGGGCAGTTCAGAGAATTTCCACTACGTGGGGAACTTTAAAGTGCACTGACATCGCATGGTACATCTCGAAATTTCGCCTCCATCATAATGCAGCCGCCGCGGCAGGTATTCGATCCCGTGACCTTCGGATCAGCAGCTGCGTGCCACAGCCGCCGGACAACCGTGTGGCGGCAACCGAACAAAAATTGCCAGTTAAAAATGATGAAGCATTGTTTTAAAGAGGCAAGCGAGAGAGATCATATTGGCATAAACGGTTGATTAAATGTTTCTGAGCAAAATATAAGCAAACGCAGCAGAGCTATTATTTATGCAGCGTTAAGAGATGCCAATAGAAAAGCGTTTTGAGCACGCAATTTGTAAGTGGGAGCAAAATGGTCGAACGTATATTTAATTGGTCTTGGAGAGAAGATTCGTTGTGTTATAAGTTCACATTGTTCTGAACATGAGTGGTGCCCATAATGGTTGCACGTTCGAAAGAACACGTAACCTTATATTCATATACGTGGTTATGTGATGTCATTTAATTTTCATAAATAGATCACACGTAAGTGGGCTGAACGGTAGGTCTGTAATAACGCCCAACCCTAGCTTCTGGAGTGTGTTGATGGTTGGTACTATTTCTGAATGCAAAGCATGTCTTGGCGAACTTGAGGAACTTTGACCGCTCCTATCTATCTATCTATCTATCTATCTATCTATCTATCTATCTATCTATCTATCTATCTATCTATCTATCTATCTATCTATCTATCTATCTATCTAGTCGCGTACGTCTGGGTGCTCTCCTGGTCTACTCGTTCCCCTGCTGTACAATATTTGCCAGGTAGGGTATAAAGGTATGATGCACATGAATGACAAATATTTACGCCACTGCTACAATGCACTCTTCATGTACAGTCTGTTTCACACTTAGGGGAAATCTCAGAGCGCCTTGCAACGCGATGCGGCCATGATGCGGCGAGCGCTGGAGTCGGCAAACAGCAGCTGCTTAGGGAGGCGCAGATGCGCGATACGAGCAGCTTTGAACCGCGTCGTCTGCACACGACAGCGCGTGCTGGCTCTATTGTCTGGAAGCGTGCTACTGTCTGCGGCATCACGCTGATTTCATTGTTAACGTGAGAAGTCAGCCGATATTCTTCACTACAGGTTGTGCGGCGCTTTGTTTAACATCGGTGATTTATTGAGTACATGGTTGCATTCAGTAAGGAAAATTGGGAATTCCTGAAGCTTGCATGAAAGAAATATCCAATATTTTGTAAAAGAAACCACTGGGTAATTACAATTTCAGAGAAGGTATTGTCGCGTATCATGTGGGATTACTACGCACGGTCTTATGGCTACCTGGTTAGGACGCTTCTTGTAGAAGGCAGCAAAAAACTGCATGAAAAGAAAGACGCGCTTTCGCATCCCGTCGGTGCTGCTGCTGTCTTGCCCACCTTTGCCTTGCTAATTGTGAGCATGACGTGAATTGGGCTACTTATATGCATTAGGTGTTATCATATAGCAACGTAATAAACAACACATACACTTTACGGTGACTCTGCATTCTTTCGCCCAGCTTTGCTCAATCCCTCTGTAATACTTTCACAAACGACGCTTATGATACGCGCATTTTACCTCCACAAAGTAAAGGTCTGTGCTGAGCACGGACGTGAGGGCCAGCATTACCTCGTACCACGAGCTGCCATTCGGTCCCTGTGGTGTTGTTAGCGTTCCTGGTTTGCCCACATTAAGAATACACCCACTCATAATCTTTGCACAAAGGTCGTGGTAGTACGCGTAAGACTGGGGGGCGTAGTCTACCTGATACGTTTAACATGTAACCGTTTTCACGGAGGAAAAATCGGTCTTTGCATCGGTGAGCGGCTGCGTGAACGCGCCAACAACGCAAAAAGAGACAGCTGTCTCTTTTTGCGTTGTTGGCGCGTTCACGCAGCCGCTCACCGATGCAAAGACCGATTTTTCCTCCGTGAAAACGGTTACATGTTAAACGTATCAGGTAGACTACGCCCCCCAGTCTTACGCGTACTACCACGACCTTTGTGCAAAGATTATGAGTGGGTGTATTCTTAATGTGGGCAAACCAGGAACGCTAACAACACCACAGGGACCGAATGGCAGCTCGTGGTACGAGGTAATGCTGGCCCTCACGTCCGTGCTCAGCACAGACCTTTACTTTGTGGAGGTAAAATGCGCGTATCATAAGCGTCGTTTGTGAAAGTATTACAGAGGGATTGAGCAAAGCTGGGCGAAAGAATGCAGAGTCACCGTGAAGTGTATGTGTTGTTTATTACGTTGCTATATGATAACACCTAATGCATATAAGTAGCCCAATTCACGTCATGCTCACAATTAGCAAGGCAAAGGTGGGCAAGACAGCAGCAGCACCGACGGGATGCTAAAGCGCGTCTTGCTTTTCATGCAGTTTTTTGCTGCCTTCTACAAGAAGCGTCCTAACCAGGTAGCCATAAGACCGTGCGTAGTAATCCCACATGATACGCGACAATACCTTCTCTGAAATTGTAATTACCCAGTGGTTTCTTTTACAAAATATTGGATATTTCTTTCATGCAAGCTTCAGGAATTCCCAATTTTCCTTACTGAATGCAACCATGTACTCAATAAATCACCGATGTTAAACAAAGCGCCGCACAACCTGTAGTGAAGAATATCGGCTGACTTCTCACGTTAACAATGAAATCAGCGTGATGCCGCAGACAGTAGCACGCTTCCAGACAATAGAGCCAGCACGCGCTGTCGTGTGCAGACGACGCGGTTCAAAGCTGCTCGTATCGCGCATCTGCGCCTCCCTAAGCAGCTGCTGTTTGCCGACTCCAGCGCTCGCCGCATCATGGCCGCATCGCGTTGCAAGGCGCTCTGAGATTTCCCCTAAGTGTGAAACAGACTGTACATGAAGAGTGCATTGTAGCAGTGGCGTAAATATTTGTCATTCATGTGCATCATACCTTTATACCCTACCTGGCAAATATTGTACAGCAGGGGAACGAGTAGACCAGGAGAGCACCCAGACGTACGCGACTAGATAGATAGATAGATAGATAGATAGATAGATAGATAGATAGATAGATAGATAGATAGATAGATAGATAGATAGATAGATAGATAGATAGATAGATAGGAGCGGTCAAAGTTCCTCAAGTTCGCCAAGACATGCTTTGCATTCAGAAATAGTACCAACCATCAACACACTCCAGAAGCTAGGGTTGGGCGTTATTACAGACCTACCGTTCAGCCCACTTACGTGTGATCTATTTATGAAAATTAAAATGACATCACATAACCACGTATATGAATATAAGGTTACGTGTTCTTTCGAACGTGCAACCATTATGGGCACCACTCATGTTCAGAACAATGTGAACTTATAACACAACGAATCTTCTCTCCAAGACCAATTAAATATACGTTCGACCATTTTGCTCCCACTTACAAATTGCGTGCTCAAAACGCTTTTCTATTGGCATCTCTTAACGCTGCATAAATAATAGCTCTGCTGTGTTTGCTTATATTTTACTCGGAAATATTTAATCAACCGTTTATGCCAGTATGATCTCTCTCGCTTGCTTCTTTAAAACAATGCTTAATCATTTGTAACTGGCAATTTTTGTTCGGCTGCCGCCACACAGTTTTCTGGCGGCTGTGGCACACGGCTGCTGATCCGAAGGTCGCGGGATCGAACCCCTGCCGCAGCGGCTGCACTTTGATGGAGGCGAAATTTTGAGATGTACCATGCGATGTCAGTGCACTTTAAAGTAGCCCACGTAGTGGAAATTCCCTGAACTATCCGGTAATCATACCGTCGTTTTGAGAGAAGCTAAACTCCAGAAATCAATCATTTATTTGCTTGACTGTTAGCATCTCATGTTTTTGTGCAAGCCGCCATAAGCGCACATATCTCGAATGTTGCTGCCTTAGTTTCAAGGAAAAGTGTAGCTGCTAAAAGCTGTCAAAATGAAGCTTTTATTTTGACATCCCCGCTGCCTGTTTACGTCGCAGTACCTATGTGATAAAAAATGAAAGCAACGACACACTGCTGGCGATGAGTTGTACCAGAAAGCCAATATTAAAATCATCGATTTAATTGAAAACAGCCAGCTGCCAATGCTGCGTGAGGCGGAAAAATATCGCACGTGTTCTTTTTTTTCTTTCTTTTTCGCGAAAGCCTAGTCTCCCACCCGGATATTGAAACAGCGAAAAAGACGAAAAAAGAAAAACGAAGTAATCCCCAAACCCATAGTATGTAAGAGATATAGAGATAATAAGTCTACAAAGACCTACTTTCAGCCGTCACGAACTGGTCGTGTTCAACCGTCATACAGAAACATGTAGCATTCAATATTCTGCGCGATGCTTGTAATAAAGCCTCTATTTCAATGATTAAGTGCTTCGACTCGGCTTTTTTCAGAATCATGGCTTCGCACGTGGGCACAATTAGCTTTGAGGAGTCAATTCGCACACGCATACAGATTACACCTTTGAAACGGCTGGATTGGTGGGCTCATGGGTTCGCATAGCACATCCAAGTGGCCCGCGGGGGCAGGTTTCTCATTTTGTCCACTTTAATTCCTTCCTACTTAACCCAAAATTACGATACCATAATTAGGAATTTGAATAAGTTCCCTTATGCTTTCCTAGGCTTCAATGTTTGTTGTTTCATTAAGTTGTTTCTAACAAATCAACGAGCCCTTGACCACTTCCCTTTCGTTATTCCATAGCTTGGGTCTCGTTACGGCAGACTTGGTGCCTTTTGGTAGCACACAATGGTTTATTGGGCAGCGGCCAGCGCACTATAAGATCACGTCCTACGTGAGGCCTCCCGGCAAAAGAGTGCGCCACACTGGCCGCCATGGCTAAGAGTAGCGGTGCCTAACACTCCCAGGATTACATCTACATCAGTACCCAATAAAGTGGACGAGGGGATGACCGCCTCCGTAGCTCAGCGGTAGAGCATCGGACGCTTTATCTCAGGGTTGTGTGTTCGGTTCCCACCGAAGGCAGGTTCGTTTTTGGTCCACTTTAATTCCGTTGTACTTACCCCATAATTACGATACCATAATTAGGAATTCCAATAACGTCCTGTATGCTTTTTTAGGCTTCAAGTTGTTTCTATATATATATATATATATATATATATATATATATATATATATATATATATATATATATATATATATATACTCAGGGGAGTAGCCAGAGGGGGGGGGGGGTCGTTTGGGGCTTCAGCACCCCCCCCCCCCGAAATTTTTCCTGCTCTCATACACCACCGACCAGGGGCGTTACCCGTGTATTGGGCTTCAGCTTCCTCGCCGCAAACACAAACTGGGAAGACTGACTTAACAGTAAGGAGGAACAGCGAGGAGGACACTAATACCCCTGACACACGGGCACGCTAAAATACTTTAAGTAAGGGGACATCTACCGGAAAGATGTTCATGCCCAGTGACACACGACAAAGGAGTATCTCCTTCCCGGCAAAGTTCCTTTGCAGAAAGGTAGTTCGGCGATCTACTTTTCGGGCGTAAAGGGCGTACTCTCGGCGACAGCGTACACGACCCGTAAACGGGAGAGAACTTTTCACAAAATTGCAACATCCCGCAAGTATTTTCTTGCCTTGCGTATAAGCTTTGACTTTTAGCCGTAATGATATTTGTCGGGCTGCGAAGATTTATTTTTACCGCACTCTCAAACGCTCACACCGCCACCATGCGGGATTCCGGCAGTGTCATTTGCTTCTTCGTCGTGGCATCGATTGCGCGTGAAATGCACAATCAACATTATTAGCCATCAGCAATGAAAACGATATTTTTACGATCCACAATCGCTAAAGGTAATTAAATGCGGAACTTTTTAAAAATGTTCACTATCTTGCTCCTTGAACAAGCAGCGCCATTTTCTGGCGGCGTTCGTCTTAGGAACAACCTAAAGAAGTTCACGTGCTGCCGTGTGTCATCGACGCAACTACTTTCTGCAGACGGTCCTTTAGATTAGAAAAAGGGGTTCACTGCAAGGGACTTTACTTTTGTCCGTCTGTCAGGGGTATTAGTTCCCTGTGGTTCCCTTGACGGTTTGCGCACGGAACATATTTCCGCACACGGCCTGCACCTCCCCGTCGTTGCTGGGTGCGCTGGGTTGCTGCTCTCGCAGGCTACCTTGTCAGCACACGGCACGCATCCCTTTGTCGTTGCTCCTTCACCAGTCTAGCCTTCATCGCGCGCGCTTATTGGGCTCCGTTACTCTACCTTTTGGTATCTTCGACTTGGAGTGTTTTTAAACAAAAGTGAAAAATCGAACGTTTTGTTAGTGCGTTTCGGGGCGTACGCTGCTCACTAATTATGAGGGGATTATAACGGGACAAAAGCACGCAGTCAAATGCACTGACGCGAAGCGATTTGGCGCTTCATTTTCACCTGCGCCAAAGCGTCCAAGCCATAACACCAAAGCCAACAAAGATTATGCACATTATATTTTTGTACTATAACCCCTATTAACCACTAGTACTAGTGGCGAGTAAGCAAAAGTATTTCTATATACTAGGTTTCGTCGACACTTCTTTGCCATCTGCGAAAGTTTTGATTGCGTGAGAGTATATTTTATCGCTCAGTTGACATGAAAACTGAATTTATGAGTTAAAGTATGTCACAGCGGCTCTCTGATGAGCACCAGCGCAGAATAGAGTACGCTTGGCCACGGCAAATACACATAAGAAAACTCACTCAAGTTGCAGCGTATTGCCACTTTTTGTTATGGGAATTAAGAAAAATCAACCATGGCACTACCTACTCTATTGTGCCATTCCCACTTGTACTAATAGTCATCATCAGCCTGTCTACGCCCACTGAAGAGCAAAGGCCTCTCCCATAGATCTCCAATTATCCCTGTCCTGTGCTAACTGAACCTCACGTATCCCCGCAAACTTCTTGATCTCATCTGCCCACCCAACTTTCTGCCGCCTCCTGCCACGCTTGCCTTCGGATCCACTCGGTTACCCTTTATGACCAACGGTTGCTTTGTCGCATTACATGGCCCGCCCACGCCCATTTCTTATTCTTAATTTCTATTCATATGTCCTAACACGCGTTTCTTCCATAACCCACTCCGCTGTCTTCTTGTACCTTAAGGTTACACCTGCCATTTTCCGTTCCATAGCTCGCTGCGTCATTCACAATTTAAGCTGAACCTTCTTAGCTACAAGTTTCTGCCCCGTATGTGAGTGCCGGTAAGATGCAGCTGTGATACACTTTCCTCTTCAGAGACAGTGGTAAGCTACCATTCATTATCTGACGATGCTTGCCGGAAGCACTGCACCCCATTCTATTCCTCCAAATTACCTCAGCCTCATGATTCGGACCAAGGGTCACTACCTGGCCTAAGCAAACATTCACTTACAGCTACCGATGGCTCGCCAGCTATCTCAAATCACTGTGCTCAACCAAGGCTATTGAACACTAATTTAGTTTTCTGCATATTCATTTTCAGGCCCGCTGTTCTACATTTCCTGTTTAGGTCAGTAATCATACTTTGTAACAATTATATTACAAAGCATGTAATAGTACATACTTTGCATGAGCATGTACTAATAGTATGGCAGAGTAATACTCCTGTCACACGAGGCAACTTAAATGCACTTTGAGCGAGTGAACTTACGCTCACAGAATGCACTTACGCTCACACGCTGCTACACGAGAAAGAGAAGTGTGCTTTCGAAATGTGCCTTCCCCTAGCGGACGGGGCCGCAAACTGACCGAGGGTGAGAACAGCGATGTTTTTTGTTGAAATATGATTTGTTTTAATACATTGCAGTGCTTCTAATAACGAAAACAATGTATTAAAAGTACTGCGGGTGCCGCGTTGTGCATTAGCGCATTTGTTTGCAAGCCACTGCTACTGAGGCTACACACTCCGTCGCCGCGGAGTGAGTTCGGCGAACGCACTCGCCTGCAAGATCGCTTTGCAGCCAGTGTCACAAAACGTTCCCGTGTGACAGCGTGCGAATGACACTAGCGGCGAAGTGCACTCTCTCAAAGTGCACTTTAGTTGTGACAGGGGTACAAGTCCGCTGCTTTGCCTTTGTCAGTCAGAGCGGGGCATTGACAGTCATAGGTAATTCAGCTAACGCTCCGATTCATGCAACCGGCGAGTATTTTTTTTCGTGAATGTGTGTGTGTGTGTCGTGTGTGCAAAGGGGTCGGAACTCCGACTCCCCCCCTCCACCCAGTCGGAAATTCCCAGCCCCACCCCCGGAACAAAATTCCTGGCTACGCCACTGATATATATATATATATATATATATATATATATATATATATATATATATATATACACTATCAGAAAGACACAGTGACAAACATAGGATTTATTCTGACGTTTCGGCTGGAGGCCAGCCTTTTTCAAAGTTGCAAGTTTCTCATGGGCGCATGGTCTTAAAGTACACTTCCCGAACATGCATAATGGGGGGTGGAAAGGGGGGAGCTCACAAAAAATAAAATAAAATAAAATAAAAGAAGGGGGGGGGATACAGATGTGTGTCCAGGAAGCAAAGGCCAGTCCAAGATGACGTCTGGGTTCGCACGGCACCTCCATAACAAAGAACGGGTGCTGAGTCCTTGTGCTGCGACTCCCGCAGTGCAGCGCGGAACCGCTGAAGCCAAATGTCGTTCTTGTGTGGGGAGTACAGAGAGGAGAGGCGGGGGAACGGGGGAAAGACAGGTTGCTCTGTGCGCGGTCGGTACCAGTATAGTTGAAAGCTCGCCCCCGCGCCGTGTTCCACGGAAAATGGAGGATAGATAAACGTAGCGCATCCGCGAACAACCTTGAATGGTTTGGTTCGTTAAAGGCATGTACACACAGATACACACACACACACAAAATAGAGAAAAATAAAAAAAATAAAAAAAGAATAAAAGAAGAGAAAACACCACACAGAAAGAAGAGTCGTTTAGTTTGACGAGTCGTATCCGTGGAACCCGTTCTCTAGCGAAAGTGCGCGATGTTCAGCCACGGAGACACAATACATATCTGCACCTTGCGCGCGCGGCGCGATCTGAGTGAAATATACCAGATAGAAATGAGAGAAAGACAACAAGAAGCATGATGGGGAATTAGATATCCTAAGATAATACATGAAAATAAATGAAATCAGAGCAAACAAGAAATTAACAATAGGAATAAAGTAAAATGAAACAGGTGGACATCGACAATCAGCTCCGCATCCCAACAGGAGACACTGCCCGAGTGAGCGCCGAGGGCACACAAGACATATTTGCATCTTGTGCGCGTGCAGTGTGAAATGAGCAAGACATATCAGACAACAATAAGAGATAGACAGCAATAAACATGATGGGGAACCAAATATCGCGAAGTAACAAACGAAAATAAATGCAATGAGAAGGAATCGGGACACATACAAAAAAAAATAAAAAAAAATTAACAATGCGTGCAGAATGAAATCGACCATCATTTCTGCATCTCCACAGGAGCGCCATGAATATGCACGAGAAAGAAAATAGAGAGAGAAAGCAAAAATTGGCAGATACCACTTGCAGTGGGAATCAAGGAAATGCGAAGCACGTATAAGGAACGTAAAATGGATTTCCATGGTTGTCTCGCTATACCGAGTTTGCTACATATGAAGTCAACGAAACGGCCACAAGAGCACCAAGACTGTGGCATGTGAACCGTGCCGCTCATACACGCATGTCATGATTCTGACGTTATGATTTGTCATTTACGTTCGTCATGCAGTCGTCTTGTGCCATAGCAATTTTGGTATACACCCCATTAAGGAAACGAGTGGCATGTAGATCATGCCGCTAATGACATGCATGTCACGATTTTCATGTTATGACCTGTCATTTATGATCGCCATGCAGTCGTGTAGTGCCAAACCAATTTTCGTATAGGCTCCGTGCAGTCGAGTTTTCCGTGTGCGACATCAGCGCCAGAATGCACTGCCTGGCGGAGAGAAGAAGCAAAATTGGGCAGACTATGACAGGGAAATACGCGAGCGCGATGCGCGTCTCCAACTCTATAGCAGGAGCGACGGCACGTCCCACCTTCTTTCGCTTTATTTCCTTTGAGACGCGCGCTCGAAACCTGCGGCAAACTGTTCCGAAGGGCGACGCCGCAAGCGTTCGTGTGGTTCGCAGCACGCCCGGAAAGCAGCGAAGAAACGCGCGCGTCGCTGTCGCCTCGGTTTCCACCGTACGCGACAGAGCCGTCCGACGAGAGCTACGTAGCGCCCTCTGGTGAATAGACGGAGCCCATACATCCCATTAACGAAAGGGCAGGATAGCGCCAGGACCATGGCACGTAAATCATGCCGGTCATGACACGCGTGTCATGATTCTAATGCTATGACCTGTCATTTACGTTCGTCATGCTGTCGTGTCGTGCCATAGCAATTTTGGTATAACGAAACGGCTGGCATGTAAATCATGCCGCCCATGACATGCATGTTACACTTGTCATGTTATGACCGGTCATTTATGTTCGTCATGCAGTCATATGGTTCCATACGAATTTTGCTATACATCCCACTAACGAAACGGCCAAGAGAGCACCAACACCGTGGCGTGTAAATCATGTCGCTCATCACATGCATGTCATGATTTTCATGTTTTGACCTGTCATTTACGTTCATGATGCAGTCATCTTGTGGCATGCCAATTTTCGTATAGATCCCCTTAACGAAACACGTCGCATGTAAATCATGTCGCCCATGACATGCCTATCATGATTTTCATGTTGTGACCTGTCAGTCATGTTCGCCATGCAGTCATGTCGTGGAATACCAATTTTCGTATTCATACCATTAACGAAACGGCCAGGAGAGCACCAAGACCGTCGCATGTAAATCATGTCACTCATGACATGCATGTCATGATTTTCGTGTTATCACCTGTCATTTATGTTTGTGATGCAGTCATGTTGTGGCATGCCAATTTGCGTATACGACCCATTAACGAAACGCGTGGCATCTAAATCATGTCATTCATGACATGCATGTCATGATTTTCATGTTATGACCTGTCATTTATGTTTGCCATGCAGTCGTGTTGTGGCATACCAATTTTTGTATACATCCCAATAACGAGACGACCAGGAGAGCACCATGACTGTGACATGTAAATCATGCCGCTCATGACACGCATGTTATGATTTTCATGTTATGACCTGCTATTTATGTTCGTCAGGCAATCATTTTGTGCCATACCAATTTTCGCATACATCTCATTAGCGAAACGGCTAGGAGAGCGCTAAGACCGTGGCATGTAAATCATGCCACTCATGACATGCATATCATGAGTTTCATGTTATGACCTGCCGTTTATGTTCGTCAGGCAGTCATGTTGGGCCATACCAATTTTCGCATACATCCCATTAGCGAAACGGCCAGGAGAGCCCTAAGACTGTGGCATGTAAATCATGCCGCTCATGACATGCATATCATGATTTTCATGTTATGACCTGTCATTTATGTTCGTCATGTAGTCATGATGTGGCATACCAATTTTCGTAAACATCCGATTAGCGAAAGGGCCAGGAGAGCACAAAATCGTAGGCGGCTAGATAGATAGATAGATAGATAGATAGATAGATAGATAGATAGATAGATAGATAGATAGATAGATAGATAGATAGATACGCTCAAACTCGCCGAAGTTCGCTTAGAAATACTTCGCATTTAAAAAGAGAGGAAATATAAGACTTCCCTGAGTTCATAGTGCACATAGATTTGCATGTGGAGCCCGAAAGAAACAACAATAACAATAATGATAAGAAGGAATATAAAATATTAAAGACACTTAGTCGCTTGCGTCGTTAATTGGTTTAGTTGCCTGACAGGGCAAGCAAGATAGTCGGCCTGTACTTTCGTTAATGCCACCAGACGCAGTATTGAATTTGTGAATAAGGTAAGATTCGCGAACCTCCCGGTAATAATGCGTTTTGAAATCAGATTGGAGCACCACAGCTGTGAATGTATGGAAGGGATGAGCAAGATCATTTACGTGCTTGGATAGAGGAAGGTGGGGCAGGGTCTTTATGTGTGCGCTGTGGTTGTTTATTCTTATCCTGAATGGAGTCTCAGTTTGGCCAATGTATTGGGCGTTGCACACGGTGCATTCAAGAAGGTAGACGATATTTGAGCTGTCGCAGTCAAAATTTCCTCTTATTTGCTAAAAGAATGGCGACGCAGTGCTGTTTACTGTAGAGGTTCTATTCATCATCGGGCATAGCTTGCACCTGGGCTTGTTGCAGGGGCCGCTGCTGTGAATTTAGGAGTGTTCACCTAAGATGACGTTACAATGTCTCTGGTATTTCGCCCCGTCTGTAGACAACACGTGGAGGTTCAGGGAAGACGCTTTTCAACTTCTCGCTTTCGAGAAGGATGTTGTGGCGCTTTTTAAGGATACTGTTTATGTTAGGGGGTGAGGCTGAATACGTTAGAATGAGATTTGGAGTGGTGTTTACGGAATGAGATTTTGGTTTGCTTATTAAGTAACGGCGGTCCTGCTTGCTAGATTTCTTGATGGCATCATTGATGACAGACGGCGGGTATTATTGACGAGTGAGGTCCTTGCTTAGTTGTTCACAGTTGGAGGCAAAATCCGCCGCGTCAGAACATATCCGCTTGAACCGAAGGGACTGACTGTATGGTATGCCGAGCTAACAGTGCTTAACGTGGCTGCTTTTAAAATGGAGGTATTGGTGTCGGTCAGTTGGTTTTCTGTAGACTGATGTAACAAGCCTATTGTCCGATATTATTACGGAAACATCGAGGAAGTTTATGGTCAATGCCGAATACGTGTGCGAGAAGGAATGTTTTTGTGCGTGTTGTTGAAGGCGGTGATGAAATCTTTGAGCTTTTCTTCGCCGTGGCACCAAATGAGAAAAATATCGTCGATGAACCTTCGATAAAAAAAGGGGAGGAACGGGGCGCTACTTAAAAATTTAGATTCTAATGTGCCCATAAAGATATTGGCATAGTTGGGTCCTATTTTTGTTCTCATCGATGTACCATTAGTTTGGACGTAGTGCGTGTTGTTGAATTCGAAGTTGTTCATTTCTAGGACTAGTTTGAGAAGTATTCCGAGAGTTTCACCATCAACTGGACTATTTGGGAATGAATTTTCATAGGCCTGAGTGACATATTTGATGCCGTCTGAGTGCTGAATATTTGTGTATAGAGAGGCGACGTCCAGAGTAACTAACAGACTGTCTTTTGGTATGACGAGATCCATAATATCAACTAGAAAATGAGTCGTGTCCTTGACGTAGGAGGGTAATGTTGGTTGAATGTCTTTGATTAGGTTATCGATGAAACTGGATATTGGTTCCGTTACTGTGCCAATACCGGAAATTATGGGTCTTCCTGGGTTGCCTGGTTTGTGTATTTTGGGTAGCATGTAAAATTTTCCCGGCCGCGGACTTAAAGCTTGGAGTGACGCTGCAATTTTATCGGTAATCTTATTGTGTTTGACGAGAGTGATCAATATCTGTCGTACTTTGGTTTCGAAGCATGTTGTCTGATCATTATCGGTTCGCTTATAGAATGAAGTGTCGCTTAGTTGCCTTTCAGCCTCTGCGATGTAGTCACGTTTGTTCAATATAACAATGGCGCCGCCTTTGTCTGCTGGCTTGATTATTATGTCGGAGCGTTAGCTTAAACCCCGTAGTGCTATTGCCTCATTATGTGAAAGGTTTTGTTGGAGCGGAATTCGATTCCTGTATGCAGCGAGAATGTCGCGTTGTACAGCCTTAATATAAATATCCAAGAATTTGTCTCGTTGTGAAGGAGGAGTCGAATGTCGTTGTGATGCTGGCCAGGTGTCCTTGCTTGCGTCCTGTGTTTTTCCATGGTAGTATTTTGTTAACCTTAATGTGCGAGAAAAGTTCTCCAGATCTTTGAAAAGTTGAAACTCGTCTAATCTGCCGGTTGCCGGACAAAAACTCGAGACTTTTGACAACACCTGACGCTCGTCGTCTGTCAATGCGATGTCGGAAATATTATACATTTTTAGTTTAGCGCGTTAGCGTGATAGCGGGGCTATGGGAATAGCGTTACCGTACCGCAAACATTCGTTGCAGAAACGGCGCCATCTAGCGAAGGATACATGCGTTAAAAAAAGGTGGAAAAAGTAAAGCTTCAAATGCTCACGTACACTCCCGCGTGCAGCGGCATTCTAACTTTTCGAGAATAAAGAGAAGTAATATATACGAACCAAGTACCAAGAGCATAAACTGACGTGTTGCAGAAACGTAAACAGATGTTCTCTCACTAGGCCTAGCAACGTTCGAAATGGGAAGCGATCTCGAAAATTCGGCTAAGTTATCCCTAATACTGCGTCGTCGAAGCTACCTGAAGGCAAGCGAAGCCATTCTGAACAGTCGTTTGCTGCGAACGAAGTGAATCCTGCCACAGCAACGTCAAATTCAACTCGAGGCGGGCGTCCGAAACCGCCGCCATGTTTTACGTGAACTACGATAAACACGTAAACACGGTAACGGTAAGTCTGCGAAATACCGTGTGCACGCTAAACGGTATCGGCCGCTTACGGCACTGCGCATGCGCATTTCCATCCCGCTTTTCCGGTAACTACGCTATTACGCTAAGCCCGATAAACTAAAAATGTCTATTTACTATAGTGGAAGCTTGGAGTTCTGTCGCTGTTTGGCCAGGGATATGTTTGTGGTTCCGATAGGAATGAAATTTAGGGGATTCAATTTCATCAAGAGGATGTGTTATTCCGTCCCTAAGTAGCTTTTTTTTTGTTTTGTTAATATTATTTCGCGCCGTTTCTTTTCTACGAACTCTTCTAAAAGCCTCATTTCAGAGGCCGTCAAGTATCCCTGGGAAACAAATTTCCGTCCTTCGCCACTTAGGTGTTCAAGTTTGGAGCTATCATGCTCAATAACTATGTTCAAAAGCCGCATAGACGCTTCACGAACGCACTGTGCCCACTTAGCCTTAAGCTCTGGCTGCATGTGAGAGGTCGCTGGTTTGATGCAAATGCGTAACCCTTTCGGTACAACATCACATTTAACATACAACTGCAGTGCATTAACATGGCGTTGGTATCTGATAATGATCAGACAACATGCTTCGAAACCAAAGTACGACAGATATTGATCACTCCCGTCAAATACAATAAGATTACCGATAAAATTGCAGCGTCACTCCAAGTCCGTGGCCGGGAAGATTTTACATGCTACCCAAAATGCCCAAACCAGGCAACCCAGGAAGACCCATCATTTCCGGTATTGGCACAGTAACGGAAGCAATATCCAGTTTCATCGATAACCTAATCAAAGACATTCCACCAACATTACCCTCCTACGTCAAGGACACGACTCATTTTCTAGCTGATATTATGGATCTCGTCATACCAAAAGAGAGTCTGTTAGTTACTCTGGACGTCGCCTATCTATACACAAATATTCCGCACCCAGACAGCATCAAATATGTCACTCAGGCCTACGAAAATTCATTCCCAAATAGTCCAGTTGATGGTGAAACTCTCGGAATACTTCTCAAACTAGTCCTAGAAATGAACAACTTCGAATTCAACAACACGCGCTATGTCCAAACTAATGGTACATCGATGGGAACAAAAATAGGACCCAACTATGCCAATATCTTTATGGGCACATTAGAATCTAAATTTTTAAGTAGCGCCCCTTTACGCCCCCTTTTTTTCGAAGGTTCATCTACGACATTTTTCTGATTTGGTGCCACGGCGAAGAAAAACTCAAAGATTTCATCACCGCCATCAACAACACGCACAAAAACATTTCCTTCTCGCACACGTATTCGGCATCGACCATAAACTTCCTCGATGTTTCCGTAAGCATATCGGACAATAGGCTTGTTACATCAGTCTACAGAAAACCAACTGACCGACACCAATACCTCCATTTTAAAAGCAGCCACGTTAAGCACTGTAAGCTCGGCATACCATACAGTCAGTCCCTTCGGTTCAAGCGGATATGTTCTGACGCGGCGGATTTTACCTCCAACTGTGAACAACTAAGTAAGGACCTCACTCGTCAACAATACCCGCCGTCCGTCATCAATGATGCCATCAAGAAATCTAGCAAGCAGGACCGCCGTTACTTAATAAGCAAACCAAAACCTGATTCCGTAAACACCACTCCAAATCTCATTCTAACGTATTCAGCCTCACCCCCTAACATAAACAGTATCCTTAAAAAGCACCACAACATCCTTCTCAAAAGCGAGAAGTTGAAAAGCGTCTTCCCTGAACCTCCACGTATTGTCTACAGACGGGGCGAAATACCAGAGACATTGTAACGTCATCTTAGGTGAACACTCCTAAATTCACAGCAGCGGCCCCTGCAACAAGCCCAGGTGCAAGCTATGCCCGATGATGAATAGAACCTCTACAGTAAACAGCACTGTGTCGCCATTCTTTTACCAAATAAGAGGAAATTTCGACTGCGACAGCTCAAATATTGTCTACCTTCTTGAATGCACCGTGTGCAACGCCCAATACATTGGCCAAACTGAGACTCCATTCAGGATAAGAGTAAACAACCACAGGGCACACATAAAGACCCTGCCCCACCTTCCTCTATCCAAGCACGTAAATGACCTTACTCATCCCTTCCATACATTCACAGCTGTGGTGCTCCAATCTGATTTCAAAACGCATTATGACCGGGAGGTTCGCGAATCTTGCCTTATTCACAAATTCAATACTGCGTCTGGTGGCATTAACGAAAGTACAGGCCGACTATCTTGCTTGCCCTGTCAGGCAACTAAACCAATTAACGACGCAAGCGACTAAGTGTCTTTAATATTTTATATTCCTTCTTATCATTATTGTTATTGTTGTTTCTTTAGGGCTCCACATGCAAATCTATGTGCACTATGAACTCCGGAAGTCCTATATTTCTTCTCTTATTTGCTTTCTCTCTATTTTCTTTCTCGTGCACATTCATGGCGCTCCTGTTGAGATGCAGAAATGATGGTCGATTTCATTCTGCACGCATTGTTATTTTTTCTCTTTTTTTTTGTATGTGTCCCGATTCCTTCTCATTGCATTTATTTTCGTTTGTTACTTCGCGATATTTGGTTCCCCATCATGTTTATTGCTGTCTTTCTCTTATTGTTGTCTGATATGTCTTGCTCACTTCACACTGCACGCGCACAAGGTGCAAATATGTCTTGTGTGCCCTCGGCGCTCACTCGGGCAGTGTCTCCTGTTGGGATGCGGAACTGATTGTCGATGTCCACCTGTTTCATTTTACTTTATTCCTATTGTTAATTTCTTGTTTGCTCTGATTTCATTTATTTTCATGTATTATCTTAGGATATCTAATTCCCCATCATGTTTCTTGTTGTCTTTCTCTCATTTTTATCTGGTATATTTCACTCAGATCGCGCCGCGCGCGCAAGGTGCAGATATGTATTGTGTCCCCGTGGCTGAACATCGCGCACTTTCGCTAGAGAACGGGTTCCACGGAGTATGACTCGTCAAACTAAACGACTCTTCTTTCTGTGTGGTGTTTTCTCTTCTTTTATTCTTTCTTTTATTTTTTTATTTTTCTCTATTTTGTGTGTGTGTGTCTGTGTGTACATGCGTTTAACGAACCAAACCATTCAAGGTTGTTCGCGGATGCGCTACGTTTATCTATCCTCCATTTTCCGTGAAACACGGCGCGGGGGCGAGCCTTTCAACTATACTGGTACCGACCTTGCACAGAGCAACCTGTCTTTCCCCCGTTCCCCCGCCCCTCCTCTCTGGACTCCCCACACAAGAACGACATTTGGCTTCAGCGGTTCCGCGTTGCACTGAGGGAGTCGCAGCACCAGGACTCAGCACCCGTTCTTTGTTATGGAAGCGCCGTGCGGACGCAGACATCATCTTGGACTAGCATTTGCTTCCTGGACACACATCTGTATCCCAACCCCCCCCCCCCTTCTTTTATTTTATTTTATTTTATTTTCTTGTGAGCTCCCCCCTTTCCACCCCCCATTATGCATGTTCGGGAAGTGTACTTTAAGACCATGCGCCCATGAGAAACTTTCATCTTTGAAAAAGGCTGGCCTCCAGCCGAAACGTCGGAATAAATCCCATGTTTGTCACTGTGTCTTTCTGATAGTATATTTATGCCGATAGCCAGGAAGAACTTTTATATATATATATATATATATATATATATATATATATATATATATATATATATATATATATATATATATATATATATGTATATATATATATATATAGATTTTGTTATTAGATATGACGATGATTGCCGATATTGACACGCCTCCTGAACTTACGAATTGATAATGGATGATTACACTCAAGGGGAACCAATTAGTTTACAGTTGCCAACGTTTTGTGAAAATAAATGACCCTGTCAGGGCTACATCAGAAAACGGCATACTAAGCGTTGCGGACGGATTGTTATAATAACTCGTCATGCGAATAGGAACTTACCAAGAAAATGGCGATATAAAGATGAACGTAAATATTACTAAGCTGATCGCCGAAGCAACAATCAAAGTAGGGGGCAAAGCACCGAGACAAGATGTTAATGAGATATCTCAAACAGCTAAAAACTTCATCAAACGCCAACTGATGAGAATAACTCAACAAATAAGATAGAATTCGCCGAGCTGTCTACGGTCCTACAAAAGTAGTCAGGGACATACGAAACGATAACGTGAAAGAAATAGAAGCAGCCGACAGAAAAGGAGTCAGCATCAAAACAACAAAAGGAAGCTCTGTGCGGGAAAGAACATAGTGTATACAGTGCAAGATAGGCAGGACAACATCGTTAGTAACTCCAGTCATATAGCCAAGGTGGCTAAGGACTTGTATTCGCAACTATACAGCTCAAATACGAGCCTACCCAGCATGAGTGTAATAAGCGCCGATCAGGATAGCGACGTTCCATGCGTTTCCGCACATGAGGTTAGGAAAACAATTCAAGGTATGTCCCGAGCGAAAGCAGCTGGAAAAGACGGCATTATAAAACGACTTGATCAAAGGTGGAGGAGACTTCCTAACTAGAAAGCTTGTGACACTATGAACACAATGCCTCAAAACTTCAACCAGAAAGCAGGAAAAATGCAAACATTTTATTATTACTCAAGAAGAGAGATGTAAAATACTTGAAAAACTTCAGACCGATCGGTCTATTCTCAGCAATTTAAAAAACATTCTCAAAGGTTATTTCAACAGATTAAGGGCCACACTTGAATTTAATCAACCCAGGCAGCCAGCAGGGTTCAGGAAAGGATACTCTAGCATAGACCAGCTCCATGTGATCAATAAAGTAATCGAGAAATCCGCTGAATACAACAAACCCCTCTATACGGCTTTCATAGACTACGAAAAGGATTTTTACTCGGTAGAGATACCAGCAGTTCTGGAGGCATTGCGCCGTCAAGGAATATGTGATAGCTGCGTAAATAGAACAGCCAACACCTACAAAGACTCCACAGCCACCCTACTCTTCCTTGGGAAAAGCAGGAAAATCCCAATAGAGAAATGTGTCAGAAAAGGAGCTACAATTTGTCCAGTGATATTTACTGCATGTTTGGAAAAAAGCTTGAAGAGATTAGGCTGGGACTGAGAGGGCTGAGGATTAACGGCGAATATCTCAGTAACTTACGATTTGCAGACGGCATAGCACCCTTTATCAATGATGGCGACGAACTGCTAATGATGATGGAAGAGTTAAGCCGAGAAATCTCTAAGGTAGGATTAAGGATGAACGTGTAGAAGACAAAGACAACGACAAGTAGCACGACGAAAAAACGTGTCTTCGCGATTGAAAACCTGACATTGGAAGTGGTAGAAGAATACTTGTATGTAGGACAGCTACTGACAGCAGAACCTGCGCATGCAAAAAATCCACCGTCGAATACACATGCGATGGCGCGCATACGGGAGATATTCCCAACTCATGAACGGAAACCTACCACTATCACTGAAGCGGAAACTATATAACTACTGCATTTTACCAGTACTGACATACGGAGCAGAAACTTGGAGAATTAGAAAGAAGCTAGAAAGAAAGTTAAGAACCACGCAACGGGTGATGGACCGTAAAATGATAGGTATTACATTAAGAGATAGGAAGACAGCCCAGTGGGTCAGGGAACAGATGGGGTTCGCCGATGTAATCAACGATGTTAAGAAGAAAAATATGGACATAGGCAGGTCACGCTGTGATAATGCTATAATATTGATGGACCGTTAGAACGACGGAATGGATACCAAGGGAGGGTAAGCGCAGCTCTCGACGACAGAAAGTAAGATGGGGGAAGAAATTAAGAAATTTGCGGGCATCAAATGCAATCAGCTGCCGCAGGACAGGGAAGGAGGGAGAACATTGGTAGATGCCTTCGTCCTGCTATGCCGATGATGAGATGATGACGACGACGACGACGACAATCATTTTTAACTGATAACTTCTTGTTCAGCTGCGCCGGCACTGTGGTCTGTCGGCTGTGGTCGCCGCATCGAACCCATGCCGCAGCGGCTGCATTTCATTGGAGGCGAAATGCGTGTACTGTGCGATGTCGGGGCACTTTAAGGAACACCGGGTGGTTGAAATTTCCAGATCTTTCTACTACGGCGTCTCCCAATTTGAGACGTTAAACCATTAAAATCAATCATTTTTTTTTTGTTTGCCTTATAGTGTTTCGCATTTTTTATTCAAGCCGCTCCAAGCACATGTGTAGAGCATTTTGCTGCCTTTGTATGAAGGAGAGGGGGGCCTGCTAAAAATTGACGGGGTGGAGGCTTTGTTTCGCCATCGTCGCTGCATGTTTACAAAAGCACTGTGGCTGCGTAATAAAAAAAGGTTTAAAGACAGCCACGCAGCCGCCGATGAGCTGCAGCACCAGGAACCTAACGGTAAAACCATGGATTTATTTAAAAACAGCCAGCTGGCAATGCTACATGTGGCGAAAGAACACCACACGTGCCTACTTTTTTTTTCGCGAAGCCGTAGTCTCTCACCGTATAATCAAACAGTCAACTAGACGGAAAAAGGGAGAGAGAGAGAAACTGATGCTTAGACCCATAGTATGCAAAATATAGTGAAAATAAAGCGGCAATAACCCGCATTTATCCGTCATGGGCTGCTCGTGTTGAGCCAGGAAATCCACACATGTGTCGTGGAACATTTCGCGAGATGCTTGTAATGAAGCCTGCACTTGAATGATGACTAAGTGCTTTGACTCTGTTTTGTTTGGAATTCCGGCCTCGCACGTGACCAAACTGTGAGCAGTCAATGATCACACGCATACGAACCGCTTCAAACCTTTGGTTTTGATGGGCTCACAGCTTTGCGGAGGACATCGGAGTGGCAAGCGTGGGTCGCAGGGAACTGCACGAAAGAGCGAATCCACGCTCATTGTGAAACTCGTCGCATGAAAAGTACCTAATGGCGTTGCTCCTGGAATACGTCGTGTTCGGTTCCTTGGTGACAGCGAATCTAGCGCTGGGCCTTTATTTCTCTTTTAGCAAAAGGGTCTATTCCATAGGAGGAGGCACCACAAAGGACGAAATCTTTCTTGGCAATCGAGCACTCGGTATGCTTCCCCTCGCAGCATCGGCGGTGGCTTCGCTGTACTCGTCTCCGGCACTCGTAGCCTTTCCGGCCCATTTCTACGCCTATGGCGGGCACACGGCGTTGCTAGCCGTGATGCCCATGCTTTGTCTACCCCTCGCTACAAGGGTCATTGTGCCACTGCTTTACCGACTACAGATTACGTCGATATTCGAGGTAAGAACGAGATTAAATCATATATGGAGCAGTCATCATTTTTGCAATGGGAGTGCAAAACTCGTTGCCACTAGTAATATCTGAGACACTTGCTCGATTGTCTAATTCTAGGAAGCTCCGTGTGTATTTTGGAGCGATTCTCGAGCGCAGTACGTGCGTACGCTTCGAAATGACCTATGTATAGAATATGTGGAATCATCATACTACAAAATATGAACTAGTTCTGCCGTATCGCAAATAACTCCATTTGCTATAGATGATTATCTTATACAAAGACAATGCTACTGCGTGCTTTAAAACCACTGGCTGACCTCTTTACTTTGTAGTGCAGAGAATTGTGATTCAAAATTGCTTAGTGATCCTTCTGTATTGGACTTATGAGAGTGTGCTTCCAAACACTCGTCTTCCTTCTCCCATTGTCATTGTTCATTGTCGTTGCGCATTACGGTAGCAGACGCGGTGACGAAGCATACACGTGCACCTGCCCAGTACCACGGCCCTCCGGCAGCACGAAGCAAGTATGTTGTCAAATTAGGTTTGCAGAGCTCCTTTCTTGCCAATGCAGGCCCAAAAGCATGGCGCCGGACAACCTGTAGTGAAGAATATCGGTTGACTTCTCACGTTAACGATGAAATCAGCGCGATGCCGCAGACAGTAGCACGCTTCCATACAATAGAGCCAGCACGCGCTGTCGTAGCAGACGCTGTTCAAAGCTGCTCGTATCGCGTGTCTGCGCCTGCGCAGCCGCTGCTGGCCGACTCCAGCGCTCGCCACATCATAGCCGCATCGCGTTGCAAGGCGCTCCGAGATTTCCCCTAAGTGTGAAACAGACTGTACATGAAGAGTGCATTATAGCAGTGGCGTAAATATTTGTCATTCATGTGCATCATACCTTTATACTCTACCTGCCAAAGTTTATTGTACAGCAGGGGAACGAGTAGACCAGGAGAGCACCCAGACGTACGCGACTAGATAGATAGATAGATAGATAGATAGATAGATAGATAGATAGATAGATAGATAGATAGATAGATAGATAGATAGATAGATAGATAAAACATGAAGTTCTGCCTTTAATATTGTCGCCACGAGGCACCTCCACCAGTGCCGCTCTTCGGGACAAACTAGACACGGAACCAGGTTGCGAAGAAGCGGAACTACGATCTGCACTAAAGGAAAGCCTGCAGGATCAAACACGGCAAATTCATCTTCCTCCGAAGGCCAGTGGCGCAGCTCGTACTTTTCCGTTCGTAGTCATCATCTGCGTTGCCGCACACTACGGCCGGGAAATTATCATATGAAATCGGCACGGTGCGCAGCGCAGAAGAAACAAGGATGGAGACAAGACACAGCGCAGGCACTGTCTTGTGTCCTCTTGTCCATCTGTCTTTGTTTTTTATGCGCTGTGTAGCATGCCGATTTCGTATCCCCAAATCGGCCGAGCTACCACTTTACCATATGAACAGTTCAACTGTCACGTACATCTCAACAGAAAGCAAAATGCGTACAAATTTGCAATTACTGGTGGCCCATGAGGTACCGCGTCATTGGTCATTTCGAACTGCGAAGTCAGTAATGACCAATCAAGCATTCGGAATTTGTCACGGATTGGCCATTCCTGCCTTTCAGAGCAGAACTGCACTAGCTGGGAAAACTGGGACAGTATAGCATTCCGCATTTCGTACCAACAGCATGGCTGCTACTCACACGAAAACCACTAGCACAGCGCTCCCTGCTCGACGCCCATGGATCCATCAACGCTTAGGTGAGGTAACCAGGCGCACCTTTATCAGCCCAGTGTGGAACGAATTATTGCTCAGGTAGCTCCGTAGAGCTCCGCTGGTTGCGTAAGTCAGGGGAACAGCATATCTTGATTTCTCCCTAGTTTCCATATACATGGCACTGGAATTTTCTTTGAAGTATACAGTTCTCGTCTCTGCACTCACTGCCGTCGTTTCAAATTCCCACATCCGACCGGGATCCCACCAAAGACCCCCTTCCCATTCCGGACAAAAAGTATCCTTATGCTTTTTGGACAATCTACTCTTCTCTCTTTTCTTGTATCAGTTTTCCAGCACAAAGAAGATAATTGCTTCAGGCAGAAAAAATAGCAGGCACAGTGTGCTTCGCTGCCGCACGTTAGCACTTATGGGTTACCTTATGCTTGGGTGGAAAACAACTAGCTTTATGTTTTCTTTAGTAGCTTCACACTACGTGCGTTTCTTTCTTAACTATCTTCAAATAACTGTTTCTAAATGTGCTAATTACCAAAGGCGAATAGCCAGCCGTCTGCAGATACAAAATCACCAAAATGCTGGCAATGAAAAAACGAAGTCCTTGTCTCAAACGATCCTGATGGTAGGGCGTTGTGATTGTGGGAATCGCTCACCATGGATACAATTATTGCAGAACATGTGGTTGTGGGAGAGTTAGGTGCATAAAATTCATGTCATGATAGAGCGATTACGTAAGCGATATGACGCCATAAAAGAGATGTGAGGGCTTGGAACGGCAAAGTTCATTAATTACTCAGCGAGAGCAAGTGTCAATAAAAAAATCCACAGCATATCCACGGAGTGAATGATGATGAGTGGGGGAAACTCCGGAGGTTCATCGTAGATCGTGCCGAGTTCCGGATTAATTTAGTTAACGCGCACGCTACGAATCCTTATGGTTCAACTACGCACAAGTGAGTTCTCCCACCGGCACTTCATTGCAAGTCAAGATCCAGTGCCTATATATATATATATATATATATATATATATATATATATATATATATATATATATATATATATATATATATATATATATATGGGTGGCCGGTGAACGGTTCTCCAGCGCGAGCAGTCGGTATTTTTCAATCGAGAAACACGCTAGAAGACGCTGCCTGCGCCAACGTTGTCTCTCGCGGTTGAGGGCGCGTTCTCCTTCTTTGCGAGCTGGTACAGCGTTCATCGAGGAAAGAGCGTTTCCATAGTCAACGCGCGCCTTTCGCTCTCTCTCTCTCTCTGTCTCTCTCTCACTAGACCGCAGATGGAAGAGTGTACTCGGCTGCCACCCAAAAAACGCGGGTTCGATCCCGGCCGCGGCGGTCGCATTTTCGATGGAGGCGAAAATGCCAGAGGCCCGTGTACTGTGCGTTGTCAGTGCACGTTAAAGAACCCCAGGTGGTCTAAATTTCCGGAGCCCTCCACTTCGGCCTTTCTCTCCTCTCTATCTCTTTCACTCCCTTTCCCCCACCCCCACGGACGCTTAGCCGTGCTCCCTACATGGGCTGCAGAAATTAGCGTCCTTTCCTAACCAAACCACAATCAATCAATCAATCAATCAATCATCAATCGAGAGAGCTCGCGCGCCGGAAGGCACGCGCCGAGGGCGAGCGCGAGCCTGCCGGCGGCGCGAGGTGGCTACATACATGCGACTACTACTACTACTACTACAGGGGAGGGAACGACCCACACTCTAAGGAGCCATCGAATACTGCTCGAAGCATGGGGCCCAATTTTCATGTTAAAATCAACGACGACTTTACTTCAGACAGCACCAACGTCATCTATCGCCTTGAACACCTGAACAGAAAGGCAGGTTTGTTGCCATTCGTCCTCTAGCGTACTCAGAGCAACACTCTTCATATTCGCGAGCTCATATTGTATGCTGACGATGTATCTTCGTATAGCGTATGTTTTATTAAATTCAATGTTTTCAAGGAACCCTTCGTAGAGGCTTCGAGGTATTCCAGTCATCCCCGAAATAATGCCACGTGAAAAACGCAATCCAGTTTCAAACATGAAACCATTTTTTCCTCGGTTAGTAAAACGCTTCGGAAGACGTAAGTATGATTTCAAAACTCTACATTTTACTGATTATTGAGTAATGGCGCACTCTCGAAGTGTCGCCGTACATGGTGGACATCTAGAAAAAGATGAATGCTTCTCATCGCTGTCATGGATACCTGAAAGGAATGGTCCCAAAAGACATGGCCAGTAAAAAAAAAAGCACAGATCGCATATAAAATAAGAGAAGTTAGAAAAGTCTCGTAAGGAGTAAAGCTAACGCTGTGGACAGGCAATGCATCTAGTCTGTCGATGAAAATGCACAATATGACGAAGAGTGACATATCTTATCCCGATGGACAGTCCCTGCGGGTTTCAGCCGTCGCAGTCGCTGTCATGTCCAGTGATAAGTCCACATTGATAATAACCCACCCGCGCATCGTACGTTCTACCCGTGGGTAAAAGCACGCGAGCGGGGCGACGAACGCGGCTGAAGCAGGGATCAAACGAGCCCCGCTCATCACCGTCGCTCCGAGGGTGCATGCGATAACATCACCCGCTCAGGAGGCCTGCGTCGAAGCGGAGAGGAAACGCCTCGCCCGTCTTTAACTATAGCATGAAAAGACGCGAGCGGGGAGTTTGTCGCTCCAGCAGCAACTGTGGACTTCTGGCGGTCGTCATCGCCGGCGCGCGCGCTGTCTCGGCAGACATCAGACGTGCTGCGCACTGCGTGCTTTTACCCTTGATCACGTGCTCCGTTCCAGGCGCCTCGCATATCGTCGCGACGCCAATTCCTCGCCACATAGCGCTCACACGAATGCGTCTAGCTCTATTGATGCCGCTGTGCTGGGTCAAGTTTCTCGATGGCGCAAAGTGGACGCTGATTATGGTGGTTGCGCGGTGTGAAGCTAGTGCCAGGAGACATCAAAACAACACGACTTAGCTCGCAGGTCTGCTGGGCCTTTCTCTCTGCCGCTCGACCGTTACATGGTACATCACGCGCTTGCATGCTGATTTGATAAGCCCAAGTTCACTACAATTCATATCGCCCCTAAAGCTACTAGTCTTGGCGTGTTATATCATACATTGGTATCGTATTCATTGCGTCGCTACTCTGACGATAGTGAGATTTTTATTGTTTATGTTATATCCACATATTTTATCAAGAACATTGATGCCCTCCATGGGAGCCATTTGTTTATTTATTCATTTAGTTAATTAGTGAATGAGTCAGCTAAACTTAACCCACGACTATGTAAGGAAATCATTCCAGGGGTTAATGCAGGAAGGGAGCTATAATTCGTGTAAACTCCGCTATCCATCATCAGAGCACACCATATTTTTGCAGGTTAGCTTAGTAAGGCCAGTATAATGGGAAATAGAAGGGAAACATGACCGCGCTCCACACAACTAGAAAATTGGAGCAATAAGCAGCTAGTCAGGGAGCACAATATAATATTTCTTATTGAGAAAAAATATGATATAATGTTAAAGAAAACAAATGTACTGTGCCAACAATATTTGTGTACTTTCACTAAGCACGCAGGGTATTTATTTTTTGTTTGCGAGATTATTGCTTAGGATTTGTCGGAAACTATTGTTACCCACCAAATCCTAACCTATTAGGTATGGTCAGTACTTGGTGGGCCTGGTGGACGGCCTAGAAGACAGCCTTATTCAGCAAATTATTCCAGATTGATTTCAGCGGTTTTACGTCCCAAAACCAGCTGTGATTATGAGAGATGCCATAGTGGGCTCCCGAAAATTGGATCACCTGGGGTTCTTTAACGCACACTGATATCGCACTGCACACGGGCCTCAACATTTCTCGATGGAAATGCAGCCGCCGCTGCCGGGATTCGATCCCGCGACCCTCCGATCAGCAGCTCAGTGCCATAACCACTAGACCACCACGGCGGGGGAAATTATTCCACAGGCGAATATGGCATGTGGAATCTCAAATGAATTGGTTCCCCAGTGCTGGAGCGTTTATACAGCCTGCGCGATTCCAGGCCTGGCTTCTTCCGGCCGGCCACGGTGTTTCGAAAGCAAGTCTAGATAGTCGCTATTGCACGCACTACTAGCTTGAGTTTGAGTTTATTCAATCACGTGACAAGTACATGAAAATACACTGTATGCGTGGTTTCGTACAAAGGGGAAAAAGCTGCATTTCACAGCTTGATTAGACTCTTTACCAAGAAAGAAAATCAAAATTGTGAAAAGTACAAAACATTACTGAAATTTACACTCAGCGGAAGACGACAATACAGAAAGAACACGCACGTGGCCCATGAGAGAAAATAATAAAATAGTATAACAACTCGAAATATATACAATAATATTCATGACAAAGGAATGTATGAAAGAATGAACCTAAGCAGCATTACAGAAATCACCCAACATTCATGAACAACACAGTCAGCCCATACAAATTAAGATGTCACTTTTAGACAATATACGCAGATTATCGTGAAGCTTCAACGGCGATCATAGCCTTCACACTGAGTAATACGACTTCGCTTGGAAGTCGCATTCGAAGGCCCACATGCCTTCAGACAATTCTGCAATCAATGATTTCTAGATTTTATCCCATACTGGAAATGCTTTCCGTATTCTGGCCATGTTACGGCACAAGCTTATTAATGATATTAACTTTTTCGCAGTACCTTCGCCTGCGAACACAGCCATTTCTCTGACGGCTAGTTTCATCTACATTTTTCTCACGGTAACAATCCAGATGCCTTGCTTCTGCCTGAACTACTTCGAGAGTCACACACTCTAAAAAAAATGTTCGTTATTATTGTCATACCTCCGATTTCTTTAATAGACCCGACTCACCTTGCGACTTTCAACGCCGCGTTTACATAATCGTATGCTGAGCGACGCGTAAGTAGGCGGTTATTACAAATATTCAACTCCGTTCCTACAGATTACTGACATGGTGTAAAACAATCTCCTTTGAGGTTCTCTACTGCAACGTGTTCATGTCGACTTTACGTTAAAAATGCCACTGGAATCTTCGATTTCGCCCCACAACAATTATTATCGTCCATGCATGTTCCATGCATGCATGTTCAGTGACTCTAAATTCGCGGAAAACGCTCGTAGAAGAATACATCTGCAAGGTGCTTAGTAAAACGTTTCTCGCGTGAAGATTCCGTCTTCCGTAAAGACGTGGTTTTCCGAATAACAGCGCAACTGACATGAAACAGCAAACGTTTCAAAGTATATTACTTCCTTAACACGGTTTAGCAAGACATGGTAAGTAACATATACACACTCGTTCATTTCTTCCCCATTCCTTTCAGTAAAGTGTTGGCGCCATCTCAATCGTTGCAGCCTCAATGATGCTGGTGAAAGGTATGTATGAACTCGCCCTATATTGCGCGAACTACCATGTCAGGACAGCTCGGCCGAGCCCTCCCATAGTGAAGTACGATTTGCTTTGAATCGTTCACCATTTGTTCCAAACACCGCCCTGTCTCAGTCATAAGTACGTGTTGCAAGTTGCTAAAGCACACTGCTGCATGTTACATTCAAGAGTTTCTAACTAATCGAGGCTTGCTGTCAACACATCAGCAGGCTTCAGGAAATCTACGTCCACAGTTACTCAGTTGGTCTCGACTGTGCACGAGATCCTGGCGGTATTTGATGTCTGTGGGCAGGCTGACATTCTATTCTTAAATTTCTCGAAGGTGTTCCATACAGTGTCACATGGGAAGCTAATGTATAAATTAGAATGTCTCGGCCCGCCATCTTTCATTATTAAATGGATTAGTTCATATCTTTCCAACAGAAGCCAATTTGTAGAAGTCAGAAATTGTTCATCCCCTATGCTTCCTGTTACATCGGGAGTACCTCAAGGTAGTGTTTTAGGCCCCTTGCTGTTTCTTATTTATGTAAATGATCTGGTTGAAGTCGTTCCCGGTTCTGTATCGATTCGGTTGTTTGCTGATGATTGCGTTGTGTTCAAGGAAATCATCATCATCATCATCAAATCATCGTCATCTTCAGCCTGTTTAGGTCCACTGCAGGACGAAGGCCTCTCCCAACGATTTCCAATCCACCCTATCCTGAGCGAGTTGGTTCCACTTTATGCCCGCAAACTTTTTAATTTCATGGCTCCACCTAACCTTTTGCCTGCCTCTGTTGCGTTTTCCCTCTCTTGGTATCCATTCCGTTGCTCTTACTGTCCATCTGTTATCTTTCCTCCTCATGACATGTCCTGCCCAGGTCCACTTCTTTCTTTTAATTGATATAATAATATCGGCTATTCCTGTCTCTTCTCTGCTCCATTCCGCTCGTTTTTTATCTCTTAGCGTTACCCCCAACATTTTTTCTTTCCATTGCACGTTGCGTGCTCCCTAGTTTCATCTCTAATTTTTTCGTTATCCTCCACGTTTCTGCACCGTACGTTAGTACTGGGAGGATGCAGTGATTGAATACTTTTCGCTTTAGTGAGAGCGGTAAGTTACCAGTCATAATTTCGTAATGCCTTCCGAATGCGCTCCAGCCTAACCTTATTCTACGGAGAATTTCTTTTTCATGGTTAGGAGTTCCTGTTATTAACTGTCCCAGGTATACGTATTCTTTTACAGATTGTAAGGGTTCATTGTTGATTTTAAATTCCTGTTCCTTAGCTAGGCTATTGAGCATAACTTTGGTCTTTTGCCTATTCATTCTTAATCCAATTTTAATACTTTCCCTGTTTAGGTCATCAATCATGTTTTGTAGTTCGTCGCCATCATTGCTAAAGAGCACAATATCGTCTGCGAATCTTAAATTGCTGAGATATTCTCCGTCTATTCGAATTCCCTTGTCTTCCCAGTCTAGACGTTTAAAGATTTCCTCTAAACATGCAGTGAATATCATCGGGGATATCGTATCTCCCTGTCTCACACCTCTCCCGATTGGGATTTCTCTGCTTCTCTCATGTAGGAATAGTGTGGCTGTGCAATCTTTGTATATGTTGTTTATGGTTTTCACGTATATGTCAGGTACCCCTTGTCGATGTAGAGCTTCTAGAACTGCTTGTATTTCTATCGAGTCAAATGCTTTCTCGTAGTCTATAAACGCCATATAAAGAGGTTTGTTATATTCCGCGTACTTCTCAATTACTAGGTTGATAGCGTGGCTGTGGTCCATTGTCGAGTAACCTTTCCTAAAACCAGCTTGTTCTCTCGGTTGATTAAAGTCGAGTGTTTCTCTTATCCTCGTAGAAATTACTTTTGTAAATAGCTTGTATATTACTGGAAGTAGGCTAATTGTTCTGTAATTCTTTAACTCCTTTATGTCACCTTTCTTGTGGATAAGGATTATATTCGCATTTTTCCAACTGCGTGGTATATTACATGTCTTGACATATTTCGTGAAGAGCGATGCAAGTTTTTGAAGTACAATATCTCCTCCGTCTTTAATCAAGTCGGCTGTTGTACCATCTTCACCAGCTGCTTTACCGCGGGACATGCCTTTGACAGCTTTTTTGACTTCGTCAGTGGTTATACATGGAATTTCGGTGTTCTCCTCTGGTTCTATTTCTATTAAGGTTGTATGGCCTGTCTGAGAACTGTACAGTTCAGAGTAGAAATCTTCTGCTACTTTTACTATTTCGTTGAAACTGTTGATAACATTACCTTGTTGATCTTTTATCGCATGTATTTTGTTTTGCCCTAAGTGCAGTTTCTTCTTGACCGTTTTAATGCTGGTGCCTTTCTCTACAGCTTTCTCTATTTCTCTCGTGTTAAAGTTTCTTACATCTCTTTGCCTGGCTTGATTGATCAATTTTGATAGTTCTGCGAATTCAATCTTATCTTTTGGCGAAGTTACTTTCATTTGTTGGCGTTTTTTTTTATTAAGTCCTTGGTAGATTGGGACAACTTACTTGTTGTTTGCTTAGTTGTTTTACCTCCGACTTCTATCGCTGTTTCAAGGATTGTTTTCGTTATGGTTTTGTTCATTTCTTCTACATCGTCACCGTTTTCGCCTAAGGCCTCGAACTTGTTGCTTAGGGCCACTTTAAATTCTTCGTTCTTCGCTCTGATTACCTCTAGATTGCATTTTTTCTAGTAAATAATTTAGTTCTTGTTTTCTTTAGGTTAAGTACAATCTTTGCCCTTACTAATCTGTGATGGCTGCATTTTATCTTCCCCACTACTTCTGTGTCTTGAATTATACTTAGTTGTTCGCACGTTATGAAGTCGATTTCATTCTTTGTTTCCCCGTTTGGGCTTTTCCACGTCCACTTCCTATTCTTGTGCTTCTTGAAAAATGTGTTCATTATTCGGAGTCGGTTTCTTTGAGCAAATTGTACTAGGAAATATCAACTACTAATGATCACACCTTGTTGCAAAACAGTATATATGCAATATGTGCAAACAGTATATGTGCAATTGGTGGAGACGTTGGGGTATGGTTTTAAACTCGGAAAAAACAGTATTACTTCGTGTTACTAGGACAAAAAATGTCAGTGTATTTGCCTATTCAATTAATAACAAGCAGGTCTCAGAATCGACATGTTTAAATATCTAGGCGCTACTGTAACAAACAAGTTCACGTGGTCTGAGCATATATCCGACGTCTTTGCAGCCTGTCTCCGAAGACTGTGGTCCCTCAAAACTTAGAAAAGCACCGAGTAGTATAAAACATTTAGCTTAAAATGCCTGCATAAGGTCTAAACTGGAGTACGCCTCAATGGTACGGGATCCGCATTACCTAAAAGATATTACACAGCTGGAAAACGTTCAACGGAAAGCAGTTCGATTTGTATTTGGCAAGTATAAACGTCTAGATTCTCCTACAGATTTGATGAAGTGCAATAAAATACCGACGTTGAAAGCCCGAAGAAAAATGAACCGTCTTTCATTCCTTTACAATCGTCTTATAGGTAAGATCAATTTAGCACTCCCAGCATGTTAAGCGCCTCAGTACGAAGACAACGCGACACACTCACAAACATTCGTTGGCACCAATCTTTGCTCAAACAAAAGCGTTTCAGAACAGTTTCTTCCCTCACACGGTTGCTGATTGGAATTCTTTGCCACATAGCATATTTACTTCCGACGATTTTGTGAGCGAAATACAGAGCCATGTTTTGAATATATAGAATGCTTAGTTATCACCACTCCTGCTTATCTTGTTCCTATCACATGCGTGTTTTTCTGATTTTCATGATTTTCATGTTATATTTCCTGTGTTCATTTCTGCGTTGTTTTACATTTACTTTCGCATTGTACGTAACGCCCATCCTACTTGAACCAAATTACTGGCTTGCAGTATTTAGTTCAAATAAATAAATAAGTAAATACTGCGACAACGCATAAAAGCTCTGAACAGAGATAGCGCGGGGCAGAGCGCCAAACGAAAATGTGCATTAAACAGGCTACAAACATTGCTGGCCGCGGTAATGAAACACGTCTCATAACAATGTGCAGTTGCAAGAGGCTGATACAGAAGAAATTAAAGGTATGGTGGTAAAGCTGGCGCTCGGCCGGTTTGTTACGCTGCCCTCCAGGAAATGGATATTGCCTAAAAATGAAGGAAAGCAGAGAATGAAAAGAATGCTGCTTCATACTATGATGCACATGGACACTGCACTGTCTCTTGGGTCAGCGGAAGCCGGTTGGTGAGCTTGACGCATCCGTAGCCCGATCGTAGCGTTGTCCATGGGCAGCGTTAACCAAATGGTGCTTCAACAGTGCACCGTGTTGCTAAAACAATCAGACGGTGAACCAGTTCTTGTAGTCCTACGACACCGTCTGCTCAAAGTGCGTCACAGTTACTGCACACCGGCGTGCAGTGCTTGCAATTCGTCAGCGTACATTGGAATAATGTATTGGAGGCAATGCGGATGTTACCGCGCGTTAAACAAAGTGACGATTCCCGACGGGTATCCTACTCCTCACATTCATGACTTCATCGCTTCGCTTCACGGTTGCTGCATATTCAGCAAAGTGGATCTAGTTAAAGCTTACGATCAGATTCCTGTGGAGCCTTCCGACATTCCTAAAACCGCCATCATTTCACCATTCGGCATGTTTGAATACGTCAGTTTGCCATTCGGTCTCCGAAATGCTGTTCAAATATTTCAAAGGTTCGTTGACCAAGTGCTCCGTGGGCTGTCTTGTTATTTCGTCTATTCACACGACATCCTTGTTCTCAGCCGATCTACTGCGGAACATGCATCGGACCTGCGTAAGGTCTTCGAACGACTCCGTCAATACGGCCTAGTTATCGAATGACTCGAGACTGGCGCATTACAACAGTCGATGGCAGATACGAAAGGATGGGAGGTATCCATGATCTGGTCGGCCGTTGTTGCTAAGTGCTCAGTGGACGTTGCTGCAGGTGAGGCGCATAAGATCACCCGTACGTGATTCGGTAAACGTTGGAGGAAGACCTCGCGACGATTTTCGAGTCCGTTGAACACGGATCGGCTCCGAGTAGCTGGGTCATGCGGCGAAACAGCTCGGTCCGCTTTCTATCGCCAAGTTCCACCGATGATAGGAGCTGTTGAATGCGTCGCGACTCGGAGTCCGTCGTGCCTCGTAGTAACTCCCGTTTCAGGGTGTCGTAGGGGTCATCGGGTGGTGGAGTTAGGAAAACGTCGCGGATACAAGGTGTGGTGGTCGAGCTGAGCGCACTCACGACATAGTCGTATTTGGCCGTCTGCGATGCGATGCCCTGACGGCGGGACTGCGCTTCGATGTGGGTAAACCAGAGCTCACTATCTGCGGGCCAGAACTCGCAAACCTTGAGTGTGACGACGGAAGGTGTTGCATTTTCTTGGGATTCTTGGGAGTTCGGTTCCATGGCGTCGAAGAGAAGCAGCGGGACGAGTAGTTGCGATGCGTGAAGCGTCCGAGGTCACCAACTTGTGGGAACAAAAGGCTCGAAAGCAAACAAACATTTATTTGTCGGCTGATGTCGCAGTCATGACGTGTCGAGCTTCTCTGTCTCTTCGTCTCTCTTTTTGCGGACCGAAGCACGCTGTCCACTACAGTGTTGTCGCATGTCCGATGCCCACTGCAACGTAGAGTAGGAACGTGAATAGCTAAGGACATTACGAAAACCCTTAGATCATGCAACGTTTCTGTTGATGGGCGTGCAATGAATATGTTTTCTTATGGACCGACTTTGGCATTCTGAAAAATACAGTTCGAAGTTTGCGCCCACCCTGTGTACCGTCCGTGCCTATTCACGCTGCGGCGTCATTTTTTGCAACAACGCACTAACATGCCCAAACGAGAGTGTTACTGCTTTGTGTTCAGGAAGGTGGGAAATCTTAAGTACATCAGAGGCCACAAAACCAGTGCGCCTAGGAAAATGCCGTAGCCAAATTGGTGACTTGGGCGTGTTCCGTTACATCAATTTCGTCAAAAATACCTGCAATAATGCGCCGATCTTGCTGTAGAAAAATCGTTGTGTGTACGCTTCGATCTTGTACGCGACTGGTAAGCGCCACTTTGGAGGAATTCCAGAGTGAAGTTAAGAGCGCCCGCAATATGTTCTATACATCATCTCTGCATCAACAAAAAATATCCGGCATTGCGGGCATCTATGTTGTACAAATGCTTAGAGCGCTAGTGCTGAATTATTGTACGCGCAAAAAACCAACACACATTGCTTCCGCGATGAACGTAACCAACCCCCCCCCCCCCCCACAAAAACAAAGAAAGGAAAAACACAACGCAGATAAACAAGCTTTCTCTGTTTTCGTATCTGTGAATAATCTATTCTCCATTTTCAGTGTTCAACGCTCCCTTGCTGTGGTGCAACATTGCAATTGGTCTTTCCGGAACAGTCTACACGGCACTGGTACGTAAATCCTGTCATTTCGTATTGCTTTGTTTGGATAGACACGTCGAGTCTGGGGCCTGAGCACGACGCAGTGTTGCAAGTTAATTGCGATTATTTTGCCTATTTCTGTGTGTCCTGGCAATCGCTTGCGTAAGGTTGTCAATTGCGAAGTTCATCACAGCATGGGCTAAAAAACTATCTTTTTTCCTCAAAGACAACGCGAACATAGAAGCTCTTCCTTACATAATGAATCCTTAGCAAGTCGATCAGCTTTCTGCCCTTTTAAGCTTCGTTGTATTTGTCGATTAAAGCTTAATGAGCACGTTGGGTCAAATATTAACAATCAGCTGCTTTAAGCGCACCCAGTGTGCGATTTCATGAGTCCGCGCAATGCACGGTACCTACCGGAGCGTCGTGTGCTGGCGCTGCTCTTTCGACGTTTCGAGAGAGCGTGCGTTACTGGAAAGTGTAGTGGCACGTCATCTGCGGAGGCATTGAAAGTCAAGTGGTTGCAGCCCACTTTTTGATAAAACTGATATAATCTCTGGGCACCCCAATAAAGTGACAAAAGAAATCGTTCAAGCCTACCGTACACTGATTGGGAACGATGCCTGTATCAGCAAACCATCAGTTTCTCTTCTTGAAAAGAATTTACATATATTCATCACTCTTGACCACGTCTTCACGTCTTGACGTTTTCGTGATATATCGTCTATGTCCTGAGCATGTCATGGTGCGTTATATGTCTGCGTTTCTTCAACAAAATATCAGTTGAGAGTATGCGCCGTGTTATCGTTTTCTTTCGCCTTTCGTTCTTGTCTTATGTAGCGCTGTAAATATCTTTCTAAAGGTACCGCGTATGCTCGAAGACGGAAAACTGCTTTTATTTCCTGATTGGTTTTAATCAAAAGCAGACTGGTTGGTTTGAATAAAAATGAAAAGAGGAATTGGTTGGCACTACGCTACATGATGATCAGAAAATTCAACAACGTGACACCTACCTCCCCCATAACAACTTGTTACGTTTCCCTTCCCGTGGCACATTTCGTTTTTGTTTCTTCTTTTTTTCTGTGCGCATGCACACTTAACGCAACTTTGGGCACATGCTAGTTTGGCTACTCTGACAATAGGGCCTATGGCGCCGCCGCGAAACCACAGGCGCTGGCGCATAAGAACTTATAGCCTTAAAATTTTGCTCCATGTATTTTTGTAATTTTGCTCCATGTATTTTCTTAGGGAGGCCTTCGTGGACTGATTGCATGCAGTTCATCATTGTATTGGTCGCACCGACGGCACTGTTTGCAAAGATTATGGTGGATACATTTGCCACAAACTGAACAGTTCAGCCGCCCAATGACATGGACGTAGGCATGTACACCGGAAAGTAAGTGTACAAACGTGGCAATCTTGAGACTTCATTAGAAATCCTGCCATCTCTGTGTGTGTGTGTATTGTAATGTACTGCAGTGTAGCGTAGTGTGTGTGTACGCTGTAGTGTATTGTAATGTGTGTGTTGTAGTGTATTGTATTGCAGTGTAGTGTAGTGTGGCGTAGTGTAGTGTTGAGGCTCGTGCTATGGGAAGCATTTGGTCGTTTAGGATTTCTCATACAAGTCGTATAGGGTGATTTCAGTCAGGCTGGAGGTTACAGCACTGCGCCAATACGTCCTTCCCCCTTCATCTCGAGTTATATGTTCTACGAAAAAAATAGCGCAGCGCGCACTAAATTACGCAAGACTGAGTTAGAGCGAAGCTGGCGGTCACCAAGCTTGACCTCGCTTGGCTAGTTTGAATTCGACGGGGACATGTGAGTAGCCGTGACCTTGTCTTACGTGGGCGTGCATGTGACGATTATGCTGTACCCAAGTTCGAACTCGCCGGGGCGCGTCAGATGTGACGTCATCTTACGTGGTCATGTAAGTGACGACTCCGCTGTAACTAAGCTTGAATTTCTCGTGGCTATCGCGAGATCCGCTTGGCCCGGTTGAGTGGAGTCCTGCTCTGACTGGCCATGCATAACTGCTCTTGGTTGCTATGGCGACGCGAGGTGAACAGATAGCTCGGAGGTGTTTTCCGCGGTTGGAATACGGCGCCACGAGAGGCTTAAACAACTGCGCTGTTACAAACCTATTGGCAGCACTGACACGGTGTTAAGTTTCAAGCAGAAATATAAGTTACCTCAAGTACGATGTCCATCTCCACACTAACGGGAGGGCACAGCTCTTCACGGATTATTTATTAGGCACTAGTAAGGCGATCGATGTGAGCAGCCATTAAATTTATTTGATTTCTCGAAAACTACCCTCGACTCGTAAGACAATATGCACGACGTAGCATGGTGGTACTTATGGAACTTCATTGTTCAGACTGTAATTTGAGGAAGGAGAAAGTGCGCTTACCGTCTTTTGATATAGTTTCGCTTCATTCGATCCAGCAACGAAAACGCCGATTTTTATCCAGAGGACAAAATATATAAAACCACTTTACCGCCTTTAACGTCACTAAGAGATTCGATTCTCAAAGATACGGGTAACTCTGGGAGACTTCTCCTCAGAATCTAGCAAAAAAAGTAAAGCAAAAAGATGATAATGTTCTATTCAGGCGCTTTTCATAACGCCAGACCCTGAAATCTGTTCAAACCAATGGGTAGTTCAGTACGCATTGTGTGAGCTCAGTCACGAGAGGCTCACACCCGCATAACCTATGCAATACGAGCGGAACTTTCTTCCTTCTTTTTTTCATTGATTGTTCTTGTTTTCTTCCTTCCTTTCTTGTTTCTTTGCTTTTTTTATCATAGCATCCTCACTTGTTTTTCTTCTCCCTTTCTAATTCGATTTTTGTGTGTTTCTTTCTTTGTATGGTAACTGATACTTACACACCCGTGTCATTACGGCATATTTTTATGGGTACGAGCAATAACAGACACCTGTTGGTCGCACTATACCTCCCGTTCGACTCCGAAATAGAGCGTTATGAAATGGGTTACGGAATGCTAATATGAAAATGCATATTTAGACAAAGAAAGTGTTAAGAGTTGAATACAAGCTTAGGTTGTTTATACAAATATAACTTATAGAACAACAATTTGCAGCTAATTGAATTGTATCAAGTGATACTGGCAAGCACAAGTACCATTTGCGCGTCGTTGTGCAAGTGCTACGAGGAACACCTAAGCCAGAGGTTAGGTTATTACAAAATGGTTTTATTCGGGTTGACGACATGCATAAAATTCATAAGAATCTACCCGCCCTTTGCCGGTCCTGAAGTAAAAACTACGAGCCATTACTTAACAGAATAAACATTCTAACTGGAAGAAAGATAGAATACCTCGGGAGCTTTCTGAAGCCTTTTCTATCAACCACAGAGGAGACACATGTATCAGCACTACTTCAGTCTCCCTGCCTGCCACTGAAATTAGACTGTTAAAAGCGTTAAATGTAATATCCCAAGTTTAGTTAAGTAGATGTAGAATAACAATGGTGAAGAAACCGCAAAGATCATGGATACTGTCTCCGTCTTCTTAAGCGCCAAGAAGCCGCACGTCCACATGAAATTATGTCGACAAGATAAACCAGATTTCCCTGAAAGGGAATTATATCCCTGATGTTTGCATCCTTGCAGCCGTTCGACTTCCTTGTGCTACTGTTCCAGCCGTTTTCTGAATGTGAGGCACGTGAGTCGTTTAGGGGCGCGTCGATACACCCTTCACATGTCCAATCTTCATGAATATAATAGTGCTTTAGCGGTTTAGAAAACAAGGCACCGGACAGATTTTCGAAGTTTGCAGTGTACGAACGTGTAGCTGATTGCGGAATCGCAGCGTCCGCTAGCGCCTTTTCACTTTTTCCAAGTGTGTGTATCTTTCCTCCTCACTGTTCTGTGCCGCATATGCTCAGGCGCTCGCCCGAGTTCGCTTTCACATGCATGCACTCTACTCATGTGATTCGAGGAAGCCTCCTCTGAGGCAGGGTGTGCCCAGTACGAGCTGAGCCTCAACTAGGGAAGGTATGGCTATCAGTGATGCTGCCTGCAAAGTTTAGGGACGATTCAATTGCTAAAGCGTCACGAGCTTGCGAATGGTCATATATAGCCCACGCCATGGACAAACTGCCAAGGCACCGTGCGACGCCGTTACAGTCCAAAGAAGCGTACAAGACAGGGTATTAATGGAGTGCAACCTTTACTTTCTCACACTGAGCACAACTCAATTAGCAAGCGCCAAGTCAGAGTAGGCGAAAAACTGTCGTGCTATGTAAGATTGGCACGCGGTGATACTCACGCAGCTTCAGTAGGAGCCTCCCTGGCTTCCTTACCTGATGCAATCATATAAGTCTACTTCAGTTCATAGTACATTGAAGACCAATCAACTCGCTAGGATCGTTCTGCGACACTTAGTAGCTTTATAAAAGGTTCTATCGGAAGCAGAGAAGCTGCAAGTGTAGTCTGTAAGTGCCGGACTCGGTGAGCCCTGTCTATAGAAACCGTTCCGTAGAGCCATATGCAACACCAGATTTTCTGATAAGAGGTCGGACAAGCGTCAGTGGGGCTGGAAACGCTAGCTCGCTTAGCATTCTGACCATGGGTTTTCCGTGCTACTTGTTTTCCATGCATTTTCCAGTCACCAGGACATGCGTACGGAGCGCACAATGGTCTTAAACCTGCAGTATACTGTTTGAAGTTTATTTCATTAATTCAAGCATACATACCTTATACCGTGGTAGAGCTGGAAGGGGTGGCGAAAAGGCAACTGAATGCCTGACAATGAATGCCTGACTGAATGCCTGACAACTGAATGCCTGACTGAATGTCTTGTTCTTCAGTATAAAGTCTTTATTCCTTTCTGCCGCACTAACGTTTTTTTCAGACTCCTTTCTGCCCAAGACCAGCGCCGAGTGCAACCGCCTTCCCCCCTCCATCGCCTCCACTGAGGACGTGTCATCATTTAAGACTGCATTAACCGATCACATCTTAAGCCTCTAATAACTTATTGTTTGAACATGTATTTTCATTAATTTGTTGTATAATTGTGTTCTTGCTTTTACTGCAGTTTTTTGTTGTATTACGCACCCCCTCTGTAACGCCTTTATGCGCCCTGAGGGTAATGTAAATAAATAAATAAATAAATAAATAAATAAATAAATAAATAAATAAATAAATAAATAAATAAATAAATAAATGCACCAATCCCCGCCCAGACCACGATATTGCACAACACTCAGCATGTCACTCTATGTTATACATAAATGCAACAAACGAAGTAACAAAGATATTGCAGAACACTCAGCCTGGTGTACTAATACATAAGTGCAGTGAAAAAAAAACAAGGGGAAAGAACTGAGCCGTGGTTTTGACAAGTGATCAAGAACATATCTGATATCAAGAACTTATCGAAAAGAAATTTTGACGGCTGAATTTTAGGGCACAGTACATTTCTGAAAAAAGTATACAAGATGCGCAAGTCGTACACAGAAGAGTGTCATGTTTGAAGCTTCAGTAGATAAGCGTGTATCTTTTTTTTGAAAATTGCTTATGAGCGGCTTTCATTCATTATGCTCTTGGCCATCGTGCTAGAGTTCAAAAACCGCGGAATCAGGTGTGTTAGTTTCTGCTTGCCGTAGTTGGTCCGAATCCTTTCACTGTAATAGGTGGTTTTCCTAAGATTATGCGTGTGTGTCTTGCGGGAGTAAGTATATTTGAATATATCTGTGTTTGATTTAATTTGGTTAAGACGCTGTGCTTATGGAAAAGTGGGGCAGAAGGCATTCGGCGCCGAACATTTTCGATTATACGCAAGATTCTTTTTTGCAGCTTGTGAATACTATCTTTATTTGTTTTTGTTGTAGTGCCCCAGATTAATAGGTAATAATGTATGCGCGAGTAAACTAAAGTGTAGTAAAGCTGCTTTGTCACCCAAAGGGGCAGTAAGCATCTAATTTTGCCAATTATGCCAATGGACCGTGATATGTGGGTGCGAAGATTACCTGTGTGATTGGACCAACTCAATGTTTCGTGAAGAATAACGCCTAAGAACCTTTGAGTCTGAACGCGTTCAATCAAAGCTCCTCGGAATGTTAGCTGCGTATAGCGGAGAATGCAATTGCTTCGTGGTTAAAAAATAATGTACTTTGTTTTCTTAATGTTCAATTCCAACTGATTTTTTCTCAGCCATAATGACATATTGCTAAGCCAAAGGTTCGCTACCTTTTCTAGTTTAAACATATCTTGACCCGAAAAAAAGACGCTAATGTTATCTGCATATAATGTAATATCTGGTGTTAGAGGTACGTTTACGATGTCATTTATATAAAATAAGAATACGAGTGGCCCAAGTTTAGACCCCTGTGGGACACCGTAATTTATCTTACCCATTTGTGACTTCGAGTGTTGCAAGTCCGTGTACTGAAACCGATTGCTAAGGTAATTAAGCGGCGTACCTCTTATTCCATATTAATTCAGCTTTTGCAAAAGAATTTCATGCTTGATCGAATCAAAAGCTTTCTTAAAATCAAGAAATATTCCAATTGTGTGATGTTTTCGCTCAAAATGTTGAATAATTTGATCTTTAATAGATAATAGGGCCTTTTCAGTACACGTGTTTTTCTGAAGTCCAAATTTCTGTTCTGTTATAATTTTTTTGAGCTACAGAAATTTTCATTTCGTACATATATGACACGTTCTATAATTTTTGAAAAAGCGGGCAAAACAGAAATGGACCTATAGTTACTCATGTCATTTTCATCACCACCTTTGTGAATAACGGATACTCTTGCTATTTTCAATTCGTCCGGGAACGTTCCAGTGCTTAAAATTAGGTTGCAAATATGTGCAAATGGTGCGTTAATGTGCATTGAAACTGCTTTTAAAGGTTCGGCCTTTATACTGTCACAACCCACAGCACATTTGTTACTTAAATTCTGTATCAGCGAGGCTACTTCTGATTCATCCGTGGGAGTTAGGAAGATAGATTCCGAGACGCGTGCTGTAATATACGATTTGTAAGACTGGTCAGCACCATTTGAAATATCGGGAGCTCCCGAACTCAAAAAATGATCATTGAACATATTGGCAAGTAAACTACCTGAACAAGATCTGCCCTCTATTTGAAGCTCATAGATGGTCTTCGTATTCTTCTTTTGCAAGAAATCGTTCACTGTGTTCCAAATGGCTTTCTGGTCAATAAGTGTGTTTGCAAACTTTTTCTTTCATAGTAGCTGATTCGCGCCTTTTCAATATCAGATCCTAGCTTATTTCTGGTCTGCTTAAACCCAACCAAGTACTCTAAGCGCTTTGTTTTTATGAATTCAGTGAACAGCTTATCTCTTGCTTTCATCCTTTTGAAAAGTGAAGCGTCTATCCACGGTTTTCTTGCCTTCTTTTTTTCTTTTATACGCGACAATCGGAAAAGCTAAATTATAAAGGTCTGTTAACTTTGTGATAAATATGTGGTAGGCATTCACAGGGTCAGTATTATTAAAAATATAACTCCAATCCGTTTCGGCGACAACTTTCTCGAAAAGCTTAAGTGTTTCTTGGTTAATTTTCCTACGCTGCGTAGGATTTTCTAGATTTCGTTGTTTTACGCAACACGGAAAAAAATGCAAAAATCGGCAAGTGATCACTGACTCCAGGTGTTAGAACCCCTGTGCATATCTCACTTCTGTAGTTTTTTTTGTTATTGTTCGCACATGCGGCTCTTCTTCTCCTCTCTTTCTGAGGACGGGGGGAGTGTGCAAAGCCGTACATAAACGAACGCTGGAGAAGGCAGTTGCCGCCCTGACGAAGACAAGTCCGCTTGTCGAAACGTTGGCTCCTGCGACATTCCCTGTTCTAAATCGTATTTTGCGATTTGTTCATCCATTTTTGTAGTTAGTGAAACATAAATCCAGAGTAGTTTCAGTCAACTGTGTCATCCTGGTAGTTACATGAATTGTATTTTCGAAGCCAAAAGAAAGCACTTTGTCAAGAAAACTTTGTTTGCTGTTACTTGGTGACAGCATATCTATGTTAAAATCTCCTGTAACAATTACGCGTGCGCCATTTTGCGCACAGTACTCAAGCATTTCATCTATGAAATTCAAGAAATGAGACACAGTTCCTGAAGTGGGCCTACATGTAGCAACAACTAAAAGGCTACGATATTTTATCATGACAGATTCAAAATGAGGGGATATGACAGTATACTCTATGACAATACTGCATTTCACGCTGTCATGAACATGAATCGATACACCACCACCCCTTTTATTTTCCCTGCAGATTGAAGCACAATTGTAATAAGCAAACGTAATGGTATCGTGGTTATCAGTAGACCATGTTTTGGTGAAAGCTAAGAAATCAAACTGGTGATTTAAGTTACTAAAAAAGAGGTCAACGCAATCTTTTTGTTTTGAAGACTTTGCACATTAAGGTGAATCAGTGATAACTGCTTTCTGTCGCTGTAAGCAATTTTTTGGAAGGCCTCAGCGTCATAGTAGTTTGTTATGTTTGCGAAGAGGACGTAATGACCTCTTGCGATAAGCTATCTTTCATGCACTGGAAGGTGCGTAAACGCTGGCACGGGGTCATGCCAGGTGTATCAACTTCTACCGAGTTGACGAGCACTTTACAGTAGAAAAAATCTTGTTCCATTTTGCGATCGTTCGTGAAATGGAATAAAAATCTGAGTCACCCTATTCGGCGCTTACGTGCGCAGTGTAGACTAGTTATACATCGCACTGCTACCTGGCGGTTTCCTGGCATTCTGAAAAAAAATATATTTGTTGGAGGCATCTGAGTCATAGGCGAAATTCCACACTGCCACAAATTCTTTCTTGCCTGAGACACCTTTAGGACATTCTCTCTGCCACAAGTTCGAAAAGTTCTCTATTACACTCCTCAATATCACTTCCCTTTTCGCTCCGTAATATCCGTGCACACTCACTTTTTTAACAGCCTGTATTACTTCCGGTTGGGAGGAGGAGGGTGTATTTGGTAATTCATGGAATCAGCCCATGCTCTCATTTGCAGGAGAGCCCGCTTTTTACTTCCATTGTTGACAACCGTGCCACGGCAGCCGGCCAGTATTGCCCGACCATTCTATGGGCACAGACGCACAGACTCGATCAACTTGCTAGCGGGTGTTTAGCACTGAAACTTCCAAATCAACGTAACCAATTATGGCGTTAGCGCACTTAAGATATGTCCTTCATATTTGAGTTTCTTTTCTCTGCGTATTCACGGCGAGTGTGCAGTGAAAGAGCTGGAAGTCGGTGATTTAAGCATTCATAGAAATAGCTAAGTAATGCGGTGAAACATGGAATGGCCAGCATCAAAACATGCTGCTTTTCATTTGTGAAACGAGGGTTGCTTTCTCAACTGGCATTAGGATTCCGAGCATGATCTACAGAACAAAGGTTTCTTCTATTCATGCGGGCACCTGACTAACGAACCATACGACAACCGCTAACATTCATCGTTGCAATGCGCCTAGAACAAACAGCAACATCTTCTGTTTTGCTCAGTTTCAGATTCGACCTGACCAGTGACGAGAACTTATGGTCCTGCCTTGTAGGTGGATCAGCTCCGGGAATATACCGGCTATGCCTTGACCAAATGGTTGTCCAACGGGTAATGGCGTCCCCATCAGAGAGACAAGCTCGACGGTCCGTTATTTTTCCGTTTGAATCCTGATAAGTTCGTACTGGCGATCTACACGTTCTCACGGGGCTCTTCTTCCTTAGCTACGCATTGACAAATTCTGAGTGGTGCTGCTGGACAACTATCCAGCAGCCTTAAACTCTACTTCGCCTAGATCTCTCCTGATGGGGAATGCTTTAGGCACGAGCATGTAGCCACGTCTCGCGGCTTTGGCAGTTCTGCGAGAAAGTAGTTATGTGGAGCGTAGTACAGTTGACAAAGCGCAAAAAGCGGCTTCGTAAAAGCTTTTTCCTTTTTGATGAATTCATGTATTGTTCGAGACTACTGAGCACCCATAAATATTGACTGCGGTAAAATGAAAATGTGCCGTTGAGCATTCCGTAGTTAATAATATCCTTTCAAGTTTTCAAGATTCTCATTGGTTAGGTTCCTGTAGAAACCATCTAAGCAAGTCTACACCTGGGGCTGCCATATCGCAAGCAACCATCACTTATCCCCTTCGCACGCACGATCCAGGTATACTGCGCTGAAGCAAACAAGGACTACGCAAATGACGGATACAAGCGTAGACTATCATATAAATGTTAATTATTGAAGGACCACATACACACATGGGGACAACAGGAAGTAAGAGTGATAAGCGAGCGAGTAGCGAAAGAAACGAAAGTACATTAGAGAAGAAAAATTGCGTCGCAAAAAGAGAGAAAACTCACTGGGGCGTACCATAGCCGCCAATGGCCAGGAACTGTAACTCTTTTTCCGAGAGACCAATTCATGGTCAGCTCACACAGGAATTTGGTTGTCGACTCATTCATTCAGCTTCAATAACCAGACTGATGCGTTTATCTTGATTGGTTTCTCGGGTTTTAAATTTCTGCGGAATTTATGGCTATACAGTAAAATCCCGTTACTACGAACACCACATTTTCGAGCACTCAGAATAAAGAGCTTTTTAGAAATCCCGCGCCGACTTCCTGTAGTCTCACTGTAAAATTATTTCACAACAACCTACTTCAGCATAGCGACCTTTTCAGGATAACGGTCGTTGTATTAAGTTCCGCATGGCATTAACAACGCTTCGATACTACGAAATCGCAGTCGGTAGTCCTCGGATGCTTCGATCTGAGCAAACCAGTCATCGCAATTGAAGGAGCGGGCTAGCAGACTACACTCTGCGCCGACGGCTTGCTCCACCAAGAACCCGAGACATTTCAATATAGAACAATAACACGGGAGGGGACCTCCCTCTCCCTTTCTTTTTCTTGGTGAGCGCTGACGTTTCACTTCTTACGGGCGAAGAAGCAGGGAGCATTTACACTGGTTTAGCCTTGTTGCCAGAGCACGTCATTCTGGCAAGTTGGGAGTGCTTGCACGGCGCTGAAAACTTCATGTACGCCCATGCGTTGACCAAGTTTTTTCATCCCATGCGATAGCTAGTGCATTAAGGGATTACGGCTATCTCCTCACATTTTTTTTTTATGCCAGGTATTAGCATTTGCGCAACTACTGGAACTTTAGCTCTTTTTCATGGATTCAGCCAGTGACACAAGAAGTGAATCCGGGTTACCAGCCACCTTAACTCGAGCAACCTGATTTTGGAAGCTGATGTCCATCGCGTGGAAGCAGGAACGGTCAAGGGCGCTGTTTTAGGCAGGAGAAATCTCTGTCCTTATCAATTGACTGTGAGCTCATTTGAAAGACAAGCGGCCTCATAGCTCGAGATTTGTACATCCTGCAAGTGTGCTTTTAGGTAAAATTATTTTGATGTACAGGAAAAGAAATGAGTCATTGACTGCTAAGTCCTGCGTCACGACGTGTGCACTCGAACACCCCTTAAGAGTAGACATGGCATGTGCTAACCAAGCGCGAATGCGCTAGGTTATCATACTGCAGACTCATACTGCACCGCGGAGCAAGTTATTACGCAGGTGGTGCGCTCAGGGTTTACTATGGGATGTATTAACGAGCCCTTAAATTTCTATTGCTGCGGTAGGTTACTGTGGGTATTTAGGGAAACGCTTTTCTAAGGCGGTCGTTGCTTGTTAGTATTGGACAGTATTGACGAAGAATATTATTTTGGGTTGGAACCGCATAGGGAGTATTTCGCTATGAATGCTAGCGGCTGGTTGGTCTGCGCTTTAGTTTCTTTTTTCTAGCGCTGGTGTCTCATCTAGGTTAGACGCGTCATTGTGTGCATCGTTGCGAGGATAGCGCGTGTGATTTCTTTCAGCTAAGGTTGCCTTTAAATTGCTTAAGCGGAAAGCGCAACGTCTGCGCGCAGCGTGTGCGTTCCTTTCTTGGTCCTTCTTTCTAGCGCTGTGCACACAGTGTATTTGCAAGGTATGTACCACGAGTGCTTTCCTTCGAAGCCTTCGTTCTCTCCATTCGCAAAAGTCACGCTAACACCTATCACCCAACTTCCCCCGACCATGACCCCTCCCTTCTTTTCCATTTGTTTTCTTTATTTTTTGCTCGTACGTGCTACTCTTCTCCTCCTTCTCTTCTGTGGACGGGGGAGAGCGTGCGAAGCGTGCAGAAGCGAACACTCGGAAAGGCAGTTGACGTCTTGACGAAGGCGAGTCCACTTGTCGAAACGTTGGCTCCAGCTAAACTCCCTGTCCCACATCGTTTTTACTGCGGGAATGAAATTCATGGAGATTGTTTCCTAGCATACGCTCCTGCCGTTCATTACCGGTGTGCTCACACCTGCTCATGTTTTTATTTCTCTTTCCTCTTTGCAGAACTGTTTCCTCTGGTGCCTTCTTACTTCTCCTGCCATACATTACGTGTACGTTATTAAGTATCGCCATAACCGTATGGTACAGGGGATGTGATCCAGGGCTGACAGGAGCTATAAACAGCATTGGCCAGGTGAGGCTTTGCAATCGTGAGACTTTGCAATAAACAGAATTGAGCAGGTGAGGCTCAGCAATCGCGACGTCAGATACTATTGCTTTGGATTGCAAGCTATGGCAGAGTGGTTTGCTCGCTGCTGATTTCTCCACGAATGGATAAATGAAAGTGGGGTCAATGAAGAATCTTTCAGCAACAAATGATCGCTTTATCCGGAGACAAGACAATATGACTTGTCCCCAAAATGGACAGCAAGTGCCCTCCTAAGCCGCTCTTTGGTGGTATAGCTTCTCTCCCTCTCGAACTGAAATCTGGAGAAGAGCTTCAAAAAGTTTCTTCGAGAAGCGAGAGTGCGACTTGTGGAAGCTCCCTTGGTACAGCAAGCGCCGAGGGAGGCAAGTTTACTTTTAAGCTTCCCGGTAACACCATCTTCGCCTCTTACACAAGGAATTCCTTGGTTTTTGATGACATGGCATCAAACTGCCTAATTCGTGAAACAATGAATTGATCCGTACTTCCACAAGAAAGCATGTGGTTCCACTGTAGTGCCGTTCGTTTAGTTCTTACAAAAAGAGAGCGCTCACATATCGCTCCTGGATGGTGGCACCTAGATGCATCCGTAAAACTGTCTATATTCCATCGGATTCACCATAAATCCGTGATGCGCTCATGACGTTATTCTGGGATTGAACGTGCTCTTGTGAGTACGTGGGAAAATACCACACGCACCAGGTAATTTACAATTTGTTTCGACCACAGTGTGATATCACCAGCTATTCTTCGAACAACTGATATCACAAGCAGCACCGAGAGCGATCCTTGAGGCAGGATTTGCACTGGGTATTCCATGATTGCAGTGATCATGATTCTATCTTCTGTTTTAAGTCCCAAAATCATGATATAAGTATTAGAGATGTCCTCTTGTAGGGTTCGGGAAACATCGACCACCTGAGGATTTCTAACGCCCACTCACATCGCACAGTACACGGGCCTCAACATTTCGCCTCAATCGAAATGTAGCCGCCAAGGCATGTATTCGATCACTGAACGCTCGGATCACCAGCCGAGTGGCCTAGCCACTGGACTATCACGGCGAACCCATGATTGCAAGGTTATCCACAGTAATGCTGCTTTGCTTGTTCCGTCTGAGTTCTACACCTAAAAAAAGATGTATATATAACTTTAGAACAATAATAATAGCAGAATCCTCCTTGCCTTAACTTCCCAAAGACTGGTGAAACAGCGAATATAGTTCAAACTCCTCGCCATCTTATCGTGTAGGACTCGGCTGAAGGCAAGGATGTGTGTTATGTTTTGTTTAGTTCTTCATTGCGGCCGACCAGCCAAGCCAGCTGTGAGCGCGCACATTCTTGCACCCTATCAGATATAACGTAGGTTTCCCTTTCCCCCTGCACTATATATATAGGGCAGCTGTACTTGAACGAAACGTTCGTGTTCACCACCAGTTAGCGCGTCGTTATTGCTGCTGCCTGCCGCAATGGGTTACTACAATGTTGATAATGGGTCGACGGCAAACGCGGGTCCGCTTTTCCCTACCTCACAACGCGAAGGCTGCCTTTCTGTCTCTCTCTTTTTCCTTCACTGTCACCATCATGTACCACTGTCACTATCACGGTCATATAGCATTGGGCTGAGGGCAACGATGCGGGTACTGGGCGGAAGGAAAGCGTGGTTTAGCTTTTACTTTCTGCTGGACTCGGGACTTCTTTTCCAACAGCGTAGCTCCGTAAGGTAAAGTCGATCCGGCGCTGTCTGCCCGTCGTACGTAAGCTGGTGTAACCCAAGGTCGCCTGAGCTTGCACGAGAGCGGCGCCCTCGGCGCTGTGCCTGTTCTACGTTTCGCGCCTGCGTTCTTTGGCGAAAGGGCAGCGCCGCGTTACCAATCCTGTGTTACCCGACCACCTACAAGAAACCATCCTCACCTACAAGAAAACGCAAAGCGACAAGGAAGGCAAGCAAACCGGGCCGTTCGAAAGCAACTCAACCAAGTGTCAGTGGAGAGAAGCGAACCCGAAATTCCAGAAGGCATTGCATCGTTAACTCCAGCATCAAAAAGTTAACCCAGACATTCGGAGCAAGAGGGAGAAATTCTTCGCTAGTGTTGCCATCCTGACGAAGACAAGTCCGCTTGCAGAATCTGTGGCTCCAGCGACATTCCCCGTCCTTCATAGTTCTGACCAGTGCGTTCATCAATTGAAGCATCCATTTTCGCCTATAAGCTTCTGCTTTGGTTTCGTTTCAAACCAGGGATTCACAGCCTATTTCATGGGGATAAGAGTTGCAAAAAGGGATAGGAAATTATATTTCCACTTACATACACACACAGCTAGCAGCAAAAAATGCAGAACACGATCGCTGCTCTGATGGTCATCTTCACCGTATTTTTGACGCACTCTGCCATACTCGGCAGTGTCAATGCCTCAGTGTGCAGGAATAGCGCACCTCAGTGTCGTCGAAGATCATCGCACAAAGCCAACTCTTACAGTAAAACAAAGAAATATCGTATTTCCATCATACGCAATAGCCGTAAAAAGAGCGACTTTGTTCATCCCATAAAACAAACATACCGCAGAAAATCACGCAACGCCACGGAAAATCGCAGAAAAACACAAAAGACCCGCACTTGCACTGTTTCAGCAAGTTTCACATTAAGTCACATTATTTCATTTTTCCTCTTTTCTCGTGTGTTTTAACGTTCTTACTATTTGTTTTTACATTCTGCTTCTCATAATAGCTGCCATATAGCAAAGTCCTGGTGGGCCAAAGGCAAACGTGTATCCGCTTTTACTTTCCGCGTGACAGCTCCGCTCTTAAATGGCCCGACGTGATCGGTGCTTCTTAAAAGGTCATTTGCCCAAAAGCGATGATTTCTTGCTGTATCTGAAAAGCAATTGCAAATACCATTGTGTGTGCACTGCTGATATATTTGGCACACATGTTTGTAAGAGCCTCCACAGCCGAGTAACACCATTTCTTGGCTATGTTTAACTACAGGACCCCTTTATGTAACGACTGAGATAACCTTTCGTGGTATGTTATCGATCCGCGGCACAAGCGCACAAAACATGACAAAGCATTCTGCTGTACACCGCTTAAGCTTGTACAATGCAGTGTAGGAGATGACTTCAATACCTTTTGTACTTTCATTCGGCCAAACCAACACGACACCCGCTGTTCCATACTATCTGCACATTTGAACTCGAAGAACATACTCTTAGCAACTACAATACTTAAAAGTAGTATGCGAAAAGACCGCGTCAGGGATGGGGGAGGGGCATTGTGGAAGCGTCCCGTTAGACGGGGAGGTGTCATAACTCATGAGTCATCTGTAGAAGCACACGCCTCAGCGGTGTGCTCTTCTCTACTTTTGAGTGAGCGAGTGCGAGAGAAAGAACACGACGGAAACAAACAAATAGTTTGCGGGCAGCTCCCCTCAACCCGAGAAGCACTTGTATTCCCACCATCACCAACATATTTACAACGCAAAACAAAAGTAGCGCGAACTACTCAAGCCCGGTAAACTTGTTCCCTAATGAACTACCTAAATGAATGCATCCACAGTCGCCAGAGAGGAACGTCCCATTTTCGATAGTTAAAACATATCTTGTCATATCCCAAGATATGTACACACGCCTGTGCAGGCAGTAGCTATGCAGGCGCGTTCCACCAGCGTTTGTTTTAACGCGATAGCGTTATAGAGCTCGTTCGGCAGAAATACCGCCGTCGGTGTCGGCGTCTCCACGCGTCTCTTGTGAGCGAAAAAAAAAAAATAACAGCTCCAAAAATGGACAACTATGTCCATCTAGCGGAAGCCATATCAAGCAATGTCTCGACTACCATGGCATCCGAGACGGCGAGCGCGCCCGCCATCTCGGAGGCCATGCGACTACAGCAGAGCCTATATGCGGTCTCGTCGGACGCTCTCCATCCACATCTTTTGCATTTCATTCTCACGACACCATTAAAGAAGTGAAGTACTGCAGTTGCCATTTCACCGACCATAAGGCGATGCTTCTTACGGTTGGCCAGAAGAGCTCCAGAAGAACAAATCGAACAGCTGCCAGATAGGTAACGTACGAAGGACGACAGAAAGTGAACATTTACGTATAATAGTGTCACGCCTACGAGCAGCTCATAATACAGGACCATGTGACTACATCACTGTACAAAATTTTCATGAAGTTGATATAAAAGTGCTGTTAAATAGATCGAAAACCTCTACCATTACTATAGATACGTCGCGGGCGTGTGTGTGTGTCTGTGTCTGTGCGTGTGTGTGTGTAACAACACACATTAATAAGTATGCACTGAGTGGTTGAAGCGCACACTAGGGGCCGGATTTCGCTATCGCGTTCAACTCTTAAAGGCGAAGCTTAAGGGTCCCCCAATTTTTTTCTCTCTCAGAGTCCTCCACGGTGAAGAGCCATAGGGTAGAGACGACGGGCCAAGCAAGCACTTTTGCAGGAATATTCAATAAAAGGCAGTTTCCTCATTAATTATAAACTGCGCTCCCTCTTTCGAGACGTACGGTAGGAAATCTGATATTCAGATTCACTAGATTTATATTTTAATGCCTGCCACATTTATGACATCATGCCAGAGTTATTTAACGCGCATTTAAAATTCTGGTTGTTTGCTACCTGAGACTGAGCATTGTTTTTAATGCCTAATTATCTGTCCTCATTTCCAGATGATATCCCACTACATTACTACTGAACTTGTAAACGTTCCAGGATTTGTAGGGCTCTACTTGGCTGGTGTAGTAAGTGCAGGAACAAGGTAAGAAGATAAAACAGCTGCGTCAGATGTGCAGTGACTGCCACAGTTCAGTAGATAACCGTTTGAAAGTGAAGGTGGCATCGCTAGTGCCTGCCGCGCATGATAACCTCGAAGCGTAGCTTCCAGGAAATCTGAAGTGTGAAATCTCATTTTAAGAGTGCTTGCTATGCAGCTTTCCACAGCTATGGAATGGACACTGTTTAGTTTTACCATTCGTTAATTCACTAGACCAAACCAATTGCGAATACACAGATTCAATCCAGCACGCCGTGTTTGTTATGTGTACTGCTTCTGTAAATGGCTCTCTCCAGTGACCATTGTGTCAGCAGCATGTCAAGCAGGAGGCGGTTGGGGGAAATGAAACTAATTAAAGCCTACCAGCCTCCTCCGTAGCTTTTGGGAGGTCTTCTATCCGTCCGACAACCGAAGAAGTTGACTGATTGATCTTTATCATTTGATTTTTTTTATTCATCAAAACACATGCCATCGGAGGCGAAGGTAAAAGCCTTTTAAGAATGGCGTGAGGGAGTTCAACAAGCGGGGGTTCCACAAGAGAAAGACTACGTTTGTTGTAGTCCGAGATTGTATTGAGATACAGCAAGCGGACAGACACAGACAATGCTAACGTACGGCGCTTCAATGGGCAGGAATCGAACTCGGGACACTGAAGTGCCAGGCAGACACGCTACCACTGGGCCAGAGTGGCTCTCTGAGCGCATTTTACGTGTTGTAAATAATGCCATCGCATTATCAGTTGCAATGATGATGGTTGTGCTGCGTTCGCATACATTGATACTATTCGTAACACTTGGTTGAATGCCGAATATTTCTGCGCAGGCAAATTCGCCGGTGAATGCTTCCCATGGCATCAATTCCCACGATTCGGGGGATATCAGCATTACTTCTTTTATCCGAAGTAACTTAATATTTTCGTCCCATTGTAGTGAACAAGATGCTAATGCTCCTGCTGTTGGTCTTCCATGTGAACGGTGTAGAGTTTTTCTCATTCTTTTAAAAAAATAATCAGCAGCCAAAGAATTTTTTTTCTCCACAATGTTCCAATATTTGCAACGGGATCTAATATTTACCTTTAATTAAACCTCGTATTCCTCGCTCTAACATCGGATACGCACTTGGCTGTTGACTCTTAACGTTTACTATATACCCTCGGACACCTCGTGAATCACAACTAGTAATGAGTTTGAAGGTTAAAGTGATCCACGAGCTGGTCTGCCCGTAACAAAGAGCTCCTGGTTATCGAACTAAGTATTCGAAAAACCTTAGCGAATGCGGCATGCTGTTTGACAACCTTGTATGGAACATTGCAACTTACCAGAATAGTGCATGCCAAAGCAGGTTGCATAAACCACATATGCTTGCTCATGAACTTTGTCAGTGCAAATCACGCTGGGTGCTGTGTGTAGTTGTGCTTCCTTTTGGAATCAGCCTCTATTGTTTGGAAAGCGCCATGTTTGTGGTGACACTGTTTATGTCATCGCTTTTACTGCTGCCAGTTGAATATGGTTTCATTAGATGAAGAGGCACTTTCGTTCAGTGCATCAAATGAGTCAGAGAGTCAAGTCGCCAGTACCTAAGTGAGAATCCCGCCGTGTTTGTAATAACTTATGCTTACAAGTAGTGACACTATGCCGGATATTTTCTATTGTGTGCGCTTGATATTCAGCACTCATTTCTTTCTTTGAAGATCTCCGGAGTACATCGAAAGTACTCAGTTAAACAGTGCAGGAACATTATTAAATATTATTCTAGTTTTGACGACAATTACCTATTTTCCGATCCAGCACAATATCGTCAGCCATAAATTCTGAAGCATCTATCATCTACGTGGACTTTATCGCTCGAGCGTATAAATGTGGTACTTATTACTCGCTGCGCAGGCAAGTACACAATTCTTTGTCCATCCTCATTCGTAAGAAGCTTACCAGGAATACAGCATAAAGTTCTGATCATTTGCCCTTTTTTATGTACTAGTCTAATTTTCTGCTTTAAGGTCCACTTGTTTAGCAAACAAATTGTTCCTTTTTTTGCTCTGCATCATTTCCAAAATTGGGCGAGGCAGCTCTAGTTGCCGTGGGACTGATTTCACTGTGAAGCAACAGACGTGTTGTCGGGAGGGACCTTCTAGGGCAACCCTGAGACATATTACATGCACAACAGCATGGGGGCTGTTATGCGATATCTTTTGCTTGAGGCACAAAGCACGCTATGATATGTTGGTTCACGCAAACTTGTGCTATACATCTCTTATCTGCCTCATTGCATTTTTTTAAGTGGTGCTCAGCTACAGTGCCCGCCATGCGCAAAGGTATATGGGGTGTTGAGAGTGCGGGAGATAGTCAAGTGTATCATAAATGCGAAGGAAATTTTTTTTGGTGGAGCATACGGCGCTCTGACTCTATCGATCTATCTATCTGTCTACATGTTTCACTCTCGGTGCTCTACTGTTAGTTTTGTTCACCCGGAACACATCGGAATTGATTGATTGATTTGTCGGGTTTAACGTCCCAAGACCAGCTCTGTTATGAGAGACGCCGTAGTGGAGGTCTCCGGAAATTTCGACCACCTGGGGTTCTTTAACGTGCACTGACATCATCGCACAGCGCATGGGCCTCAACATTTCGGCTCCATCGAAATGCAGCCGCCACGGCCGGGATTCGATCCCGCGACCCTCGGATCAGCAGCCGAGTACCGTAGCCACTAGACCACCGTGGCGGGATACATCGGAATTGGGATGGCAGGGTATGAACGTGTGAAGAATATGAACCATTCATCTTGACGGGGCTAAGATGTTACGCTGGTCATTCATGTCGCGAGTAAAGATAATATGAGGGCATGTGGATCGCATAACATGCGGCCGGTCGCTTGAATGTTAACATGGCCATACGTATCCAACATGATGTATCCATGCAATGACCACCTAAGGCTTACATTGAAAATTCTCCGAGAACGCACGTTGCGGGCTCTAAACGAGGCAAAGGCGTACGGTTTGTTCTAGCTCGCTATATAAGTCCGGTGATAACAAGCAGACACATAAAACACGAGTTCTGATGATCAGAAGCTCCCCGCGATGTGGAAGACGGGCACAACTAAAACCTGGGCCCCCGAGGGTGAAGCATGCAGTACATACGTTGGCACTCGTCCGCGGCTGCTCCTACCGCGCGATACGTATCGTAAGTCAACCTATTGAAACAAAATTCAACTTTTTTTATCGGCGCCAGTGTGCCCTGTGCCATAAATTCAGTAACAAGATACAACACTGTATCTTTGATAAAGTCCAGGATATAGCATAGAGGGATCGACCAGAGACCTCGTATCGAATGCCTCCTCTTCTCATCTTATACGTATGCCAACAGCGATATGACGTTCTTGCGAAAAACCTTTTGGAATGTGGCACCTTTTGTGACACTGAGACAAAGCATCACGCCGCAATACGGATAACGCAACACGTATGTTCTAGGCGAGTGGCTCTGTAATGCAGCTCCGCAAATTCACTTCTTGGGATCCCCCCACACGCAACGTGAAAAGAAAAAGACAAATTTTTTTGGTGAGTCCGATTCCGAGTCTCCTTCAATAAGTGGACCAAGTTGGCTTCCCGACGGACAGGAAGTCATGCAGCAAAACAGACTGTCCCAATGCAACTTTTTCGCATTACACTATTATAGCGCAGTGAAGCCAGCTTGGCCGCACTAAACCACTGTCGCGTGACATGAGGCGAAGCGTAGTAAGGCAGGAAAGGGTCACAAGCTCTCACAGGCCACAATACTCTATAATTTAAAATAGTGTGAGGATGCGGCTGTCACGGTGCATTTATTAGGCCTCGATGATGCAGCGAACCGGCCGCGCCCAAAGCACCGAACAGACTACAGATGATTACCCACACCCGATGAAGAAGAAGCCCTTGTGATGATGATTATGTACAGATGACGAAGAGGAGCCTTTTAGGTGGCAAGCTTCGAACGCCTCTCCCGGCCTTCTTGCTTTGGTGAAGTCTCTCTCGGGGCTTTTGCTTTGTTGCCGGCGGTTACTTTTTATTTTGTCTTATTTATTTAACGTGTTAGGTTATCTGTGCATTCAAGTGTAACTTTTACCTTCTTTAGATGTCTGTCTCATCTCCAGGCCAGAGGGCTGCCCTCTGGTCTGCTTCTATTCCCTCTCAGGATGTACACTTGGAGCTATTTCTGCGCAGTGGAATCAGCAGCGTTCCTGTTGCTTTGGTGCCTACGGATGGTGGGGCCATTCGCATGAAGAACCCTAAGGCCATTCAGTCAGAGCTTCGCACGGTTACCCCACACTTTCTTCAGATAACCGAAGTTCGTCAGTTTGGACGCGGCGGGATTCTCTGCGGCTCACCAGACCAGGCCTGTATCCGAGACCTTCTAAAATGTACTTCCTTTGCCACTCATCCGGTGAGCTGCTTCATCCCTCCCCACCTTGCTTGTTGTAAAGGCTTAGTTCGAGGTGTAGATGTCAGCCTAAGTCCGGCGGAAGTCTTGGAGATTTTCGCTGAAGCAGGAGTTTTGTCTGTGTACCGCTGTAACAGGCAAGTTAATAATGTCAAAATCCCAACCGAGACAATTATTGCCACATTTGCAGGCACATCTCGTCCCTCGGAGATTAAAGCATGGCCGCTAATCTACAAGGTAGAACCCCTTGCCCCACGCCCTCTACAGTGTGGCAAATGCTGGCGGTATGGACATAGCGCAAACGGTTGTCGATCTAATGTTCGGTGCCGTGTCTGTGGAGCTGATCATAGTGCTGAGGTTTGTAAGTCTGATAATCAGTCCTGTTGCCTATGCCAAGCCAGTTGCTCAGCTGATCACACCGATTGTCCTGCTCGGTCTAAAGAACTGCAGGTTATTGAAATCATTGAGAGAAGGCGATGTTCGCGCCGAGACGCCATAACTGTAGTTCAGAGCAGGATGCATGGATATGCCGGAATTACAG